>VXAC01006365.1:0-99711 GCA_013399225.1 Rhipidura dahli
AATAAATTAGGCATTTATTAAATATCTTATACATTAAAAATTTGGGTTTACAAGCCATTTTAGCAAAATGGGGAGTGAATCTATGGGAACTTATATACTCTTACTGTAAATTTGATGTTTCTGTAATGATATCAATACCTTTTATGATGTAAAGGAATCTAGACAGATTTTTTTAGAGTTAATACCAGGATTCTTTCAGCAGTGGTTACTGAAAAATATAGTTTCAAGAATACTCATGTTTCTTCTGCTTAGACTACTCAGATGTATTTAGAGATATCACTTGGTATGTGCATTAATCACATGAGCAAATGTTGAGGTTTTTGGTGTTACTACCGATGTCATAAAAGCTATACCCTCTTAAAAGTGAAGTGACAATGATAACATGGACCCGTGTTTCTGGATCTGGAACATATGGGATGGAATTTAATGGCTTCACACCTAAAGATGTCTGCAACCATATTATATTCTTACAGGCAAATGAGGATTCAGGAAATCCACAGCACTGCTTCTGTGGATTTTATTAGTTCCACAGGAGGGAGTCTTTCTGCTATAGATTGTAGATGCTACAATCATGCTAAAGGAGCTTGTAAACAGTGCTTGAGGAAGCTGCCATTCTTTAGATCTCAGAAACTCTGCAGGAGGTAGCTCTTCCACTACAGATCTTAGAAGCACAGGCTATTCTAAGTACAGTATAATTCTAATTAACTACACCATCAATTATGTCAAACAAGGGCACAATCACTGACCTTTCACTAAAGGCAAAGCCATCAAAGCAGGTTTTTTTAAACTGTGTAAGGGAGGAGGACCAAAGGAAGACTTCATATCACCATCTCGGGAGACTGTGATAGATACAGGCATCATAAGAGTGGAGGAACCTGCTAGCTTCCTAGTTGTTTCTCTGTCATGTGGTAAATAGTGTGCTCTGTAATGGGAGGCTTCTTCCTTGCAAACCTGTCTAAAGTTCTGTGCATTCAAAAAATTAATAATCTCAAAAACAACATGGATACTTTGTTCTACAAAGCTTTTTTTTTTTCTATAATCAGCTAGTTTCGGACAAAAACCTTTTTGAAAACTTTCAACTAAAAGCTGAAGAAAGCAAAGCAAAACCATAGGAAACAACATTTATTTACAAAAGAAATACAGCAAAAGGCTTTGTAACTCCCCTTAGTCACAGCAGGCGTAAATAAAATGATTATTACTAGTATGGTGTATTTATAATAAATCTACAGATAAGCAAATGAAATGGTTAAAACTAAAACCTGAGCCAAGTTAAACACTGCTGTGGGACCTTTGGACACTCCTTCAAGATCCGTAACATTTAGTGTGCTTTAAAATACTGAAACAATGATTCCAGCTTCAATATTTAGTAAATTCACTCTGGAAGAGCCTAACTGCCTAACTCTTCCAATTGACTCCGGGGAAACCTAGATTATTTGTTTAACCTGGATGCCTGCCTTTTAAACTGCTAAAGTAAGATAAAATGAGTGATTGTTTGCACTATGAGGAACAGGCACAGGGCTTAAGCAAGTTCCACTGATCTTTGCCTTTGTCCTCTATGTCATTCCCATAGATATCTGCTTTTCTGACTTCTTTATCTATATTTTTAAAAAGCGTGGAGAATGTCTTCTTTTTCTCAGACAATTTGATATCATGTTATCATCTGGTTTGCCAAAATCTCATATTGCACAACACAGTACAGTCGCTGCTCTGAAATGCTTGAGTCTTGAACTCTAAGTTTCATTGTCACAATGTGTGACTCTTATTTTCAGTGGAACTGGGACTGTACAAGCGTGAGCCTGTTAGACACACAGGAAAGTAGGTTTGCCTTGGAAATACAGAACAAGAGCTAAAAAAAGCCAAAAAGTATAAATAATAGATAAATAAATTACTAAATAAATTTCAAAAAGAAAGTAAAGACTAGCATGAGAAAATAAAAAAGCAAAAGTAGAGGAGGGGCAGACACTGATCTTTTCTCTCTGGTGCCCAGTGGCAGGACTTGAGGGAATGGCCATGAAGTTGTGTCAGGGAAGGTTTAGATTGATATTTGAAAAAGGCTCTTCACCCAGAGGGTGTTTGGCACTGGAACAGCTCCCCAGGAAAGTTATCACAGCACTTCTTGACAGAATTCAAGAAGATTTTGGGCAAAACTCTCATGCACATGGTGTGACTTGGGGATGGTGCTGTGCAGGGCCAGGAGTTTGACTCAATGATCCTTGTGGGTCCCCTCCAACTCAGTCAATTCTGTCATTTTGTGAAAAGTGGGTTTTCTTTGGAAATCTAGAACAAGACTTAAAACAATCCAGAAAGTATAAGTAAGTAAGTAAATAAATAAATAAATAGAATTTTAAAAATAAAGGAAAGACTAGCATGAGAAAATAAGAAAGACAGCACAGGACATAAGGATACCTGTCTATCTAGAAGCCTCTTTAAACAAGGCAAACTAATAAGCAATTTGATGGCAAATATTCATTTGCACTAGAGGCTTGTAGAGAGGACTCTTTCCAGGAGACAAGACCAAATGTGCAGATACATTACTGAGGAGCCTGTAAATGCTGAGTAACAGCATCCCTAGAAGTAAGACAGGTGCTCTTGCAGTCTAAAAGGAGCAGCTACACTGACTGTTACGTGAGAAATATATTCCTGACAGACATAGTGAACACATTTCAGTGCTGGGAGAGATTGGTTAGAATAATTTAAAGGAAAAGCCCTTCCAAACAGTATTCTTGATATTGGCAGCTCTAAGACTTGCTCTAGCACAAGGTTACATAGGGAAAAAAATAAATTAATAAATGCATTGCAGAGAAAGAACCATGTCTATAATCTGTAGTTTGGATTTATTAGAAATATTAATATAACAATACTTTTTTTAGGCATTGTTTTGGTTGAGCAGATAAGGCTTAAGAATCTGTTCACCCTCCTGTAAGCATTCTATGATTCAGCATAAGAGGAAGAAAAATGAATAACTGTAGACCACAGATGCCTCATCAGATTTACAGTTGTGCTTTGCTCTGGTCTCTATTTTGTATGCTGTCATAATTCGGTGATTTGATATACTTGGATGAATTATTTAAAGCTAAGGAACATCAAAAAATCCCTTAGTTGAAAGTTGACTCTTGTACTTCCATTTTTCTTCACTAGCTCTGCCACCACTGCTATTATGACCATAGAAAAGACAAAAAAGAAGAATAAAAAACTGTGTATGGGTTTTAAGTTAGAAAAGGGATTGTCTCAGAAAACACACAACTGACCTTTTTTTCTAATGTGGAACCTCCATTTCGAACAATTTTCTTCACATTTTCCTGATATGAACTGAACTCTTGTTCTTCAACATCTGAATTTTATTATTTGTGATAATGATCACTGCTGAGCATGTAGGAAGATTTAGATCAACTGAGACAGCAAGCAAAACCTGAACCTTGAACTACTCCTCCAGCCTCGTTCAAGATGTGCTACTTTGTAGTTTTTATAAAACAGCTCATTTTAAAATTATTTTGGTTTCGCTTTCCTCATTCAAGAATAACTAAAGAAAAATGAATTTATGTTGTTTCTGATATTTGGCAAGATAGTTCACACATTCCTATTTATTGTATCTGGCCAGAATACAGTAGCTGATGTTCGTTCCATCACTGAGTACATGTGACTTGTACAATGAACTGTAGTGGGTCAAATAGTGGTGACTAATAACCCTAATAAGACTTATTCTATGTTGGAGCTAACAAATCCTTTATCAGTACTTCAACCATTCTGCTTACGTGGCCTCATTGTTAAGATTATGCTTTTCATCTATGGGAACTAATCCCTTTCATATACAATTTTAGCAAGAAGCTTATAAAATGTGTATTAAAGCATATTGACTTGTCCAACAATAAAAAGTACAATTAGGCTTCCAACACAGAGCATTACTAATTTGCATAAAAACCTCTCTAACCCATTCCTTTTACTGCGGAATATAACCAAGAGGTTACATTCTGTACCACGCACCAGTAATTTACTGTAAAATCAGTAGATAGCTGTACCTGTGTAATAGTGTTCACTTTCTTTGTGCAAATCTTTTAAAAGTGAATTGACATGCTGAATGTATCAATAGGAAATAATATAGAAGATCATTACACTGAATGACCAAGTACAATGGGTTCCTTTGATAATATCCCATAATGCAGTAACTCAAGACTTACTTATTGAGACTACCTATCCTGATAGAGACATGGGTAGGGTCACACTATATACTCAGTTTTATCATACTTTGCAGTTGCAAGAGCTCATTTTGATAATGTACTATTTAAGCAAGAAGCTTATAAGAACCATAGAAGAGTAATAATGACCAGTCTATGCATAAAAATGTATAAATAGTTAGACTCCCAACACTAAGAATTTCCATCTAAGAAGATTACTTAGTATCCCATTTGCAAAATCTCTTATTTCCATAAAACAAATAGGTGCTATTGTCTATCCACTCACCAAGTACTACAAGTCTTTGTAACACTACAGGAATTTCTCTTCAGCTTGTACTCTGGAACATATTAAATTAGATTTCTAAAGTACATGCCAACTAGTAAATAATAGTAAGACATGATTCATATGGGGTTTAGACTGCCTAGAAGTAGCTGAAAGAAAATCAGAAGATACTGCTTGTCATTAGGTGCTTTTACCTACAGAGAGCACAGAAATTCCAGATAGCTAGAGATGATTAGCATTCTCTTCACTTGCTTAATAAAGAATAGTATTTCCTTACCAAGGTAACACAAGATGACATTGCCTCAGGTCACTGCAGGGCATGTCATATCATGTTACACAACGTAACCTGGCATAACCTGATACAACAGGCCATGTGCCTGTTGCTTATTTGTATAAAATATTACTTTTTTTTTGGAAGAGATGACATGACACCATAGACAAACACCATATTTATTCTACCTTTTAGTCCAAAGACTTCTTTGTTCACAATTCCCTTGGAGTTTAAATCCAAATCACAAAGAATAGCAACAATTTTCTCTTCAATTATTCCATGTTGCCTATAGTGAAAATGTAAAGTACCTTTCTAAAAGTACCTCTTAGACTAACTATATTTAATCAGCAAAGGATAAGTTTACAGAAAATTAAAATTTTCTGTGTAATGACCCTACCCAAAAACACTGAAGAAAGATCTAAACTCATCAAGACATTATGACCACTACTCCTTCCATTTTTACAGTTCTCAGGAATATGCCAGTTTGTTCATGTCAAGATCAGAACAATCCATCATGATGCTCTCCATCTTGCTGGTACATATGATTATTGAATGATGTATTCTTTTCAAAAGAATGATAGTGAATTGCTTTCTAAATTTTAAATATACTTATTTATTCTTTATTAAGTCAGAGAAAAACTAATCTATAACAAAAACTTAAAATTTGCAGGTTACCAAACAAATGATTACTTTCTATAATATCTAATCTGAGCTTCAGCATAAAGTGGTTTTATTTAAAAAACTCCAAACCATACATCTAAATAACTTAAGGCATTACTTTTGAAACTTTAATGCTACTGGACTCTTTGCTGAAATAAACACCAAGAGCTAAGGAAATTTTTTTTATAAATTAATTGTAAGAGATAAATAAACTTACATTATGCCAAATTAACAGGAATCCTAATAAAATTTTAACAGTGTTTGAAAGGTTTGCTGTGCTAATTAGATAAAGTAGTATAAATTTCTCTAGCATTCACAGATGATGAAGCATCAAATATAATGCAGAGAAATTCACTCCAACCATCAGATAAGTATGTGCTCTTCAGCTAATTGATTTTTATTACATCACACAAAATCCAAAAAGTTTCGTCAAGAAAGAAAGAAAAAAAGAAAGCTAGATGGTACTTTTTTTGTAAAGGTATTAGTTTGCCAACATACCAAAGAAACAAGAAACAACCACATGGTTTTCTTTTTATAGCTTTACTCTTTCAAAATTTCATCCCCTTGTTTTACAGTCAGTTTTCTTTCTTTTTCTTCCTTCCTTCCTTCCTTCCTACCTTCCTTCCTTCCTTCCTTCCTACCTTCCTTCCTTCCTTCCTTCCTTCCTTTTCATCCTTTTAATTGTAGAGTACCTGTTTGGGAACTGTAGGAAGGTCAATAATTTTTCAAACCATGGTTTGTATTATTACAAACAACTATGCTGGATCTTCAAGTTCAAAATCTGTGATGTTTGTTCATTTACTCCATATTTTAAAAATCCATATTTATTACAGTTTTGTTTCAGCAACCTCTTTCCATATGCACATTATGTATATTTATACAAGAATTGTAAATTAAATGAAGGACACATATAAAATAATATTTTACAGAGACAGAGATTCCCAGGAGCAGAAAACTTTTGTCAGGTATCCAAAATCCATTCTTTTAATCTGTAATTCTTTGCCTTGGCAAGCAGGAGTGAGATAAGAAGAGGTATAAAGTTAGTGGGCTGTTTTTAAAGTATGAGCCTTTTTCAGCCTAACAGTGTGTTCAACAATCAGTGCTCAAAAAATATGAGAACATTTGAAAAAGCTAGATCTGAATGCTTTTTATATATGAAGAAAATTCCAATCACTGTATCTGAACACCTAATTTGATAACATCTGTGATTTGGGTCTGAACTTTGCATCCTAGGTGTGTTTAGTTTAGAAACACTAAATTAGTTTTAATCCCCAGCAGTGAAAACCTGCCACCATTCTGTGCTGGTAGCGATGTACAAAGGCGTGAGCAATACAATCACCTCAGAGGAAATGCTGCTTTACTATTTCCCCTCAGTTTGACCCTTCTTAGCATGCATGAATCAAATCAAGAGCTTGAAGATTTTGCAGACCCGGATTAACATATTTGCAAAGCTCAGTTGGATTTCCACAAAGCAAGCAGATATGGAAAGCAAAACTCTTTGTTGTTTATGGAAAGTCTGATAAACATGTGGTCAACACCTGGATTTTAAAGGGATTCTATTCCTTGCTCAATAAAAGTACAATAGACAACTTCTGAGACATACAAATAATAAAACAAGGTGACAGCAACAGAAAGAGATGCCATGTGCTTTTCTTCACCTCTTTGATTTTGTTTAATGACAATGAATCAACTTTTAAAAACATTACATTAAAGTAAGAGGGTGAAAAGAAAAATCCTTTTAAAATATGCATTTAAACATGGGAACATATACAGAATGAAGAATAAGTTTTTCTAATAAATTTTATACTGTGAAAAATCATGTTGGTGAATGCATTTCCATATGACATTGTTTTGCATCTTGGAAACGCCAGATGAAACTGCTGTATGTAAATTATATAAAATTAATGCCCAATATAGTTTCTGTACAGCCCACTGACCTCTGCAGGGTTAATGAGATACAATTATCCTCTAAGTACAAAATATTCCTTTTTAATTCAGACAAATATATGCAAAAAAAAAAGCACTAAAATAGAATTGATTTCTTGCTAGCTTTTCTGCTGGTATACATTAGAAGAAAGACAAAAGGCATCTCCATTCTAACATAGATGTCAGTAATCAGGAGATGCATTGGAATAGCAGCCCTTTTGCAATCACTGGATCATCATCCCTGTTCAGTTTGTAGAGTGAATTGGAATTACTCTCTTTTATTTGCTTTGAAGTACATAGTAAATATAACACTGCCACAGAAATGTATGGGCCCAGGTGAGATGACAACATGTGGCTGATCAGACTTGTAGGTCATGTTTTTATATCATAGAACAATAAAATGGTTTAGGTTGGGAAGGACCTTAAAGACTATCCAGTTCCAACATCCCTGCCCCAGGCAGGGGCAGTTTCCACCAGATCAGGTTGCTGAAAGCTGCACCCAGCTTAGCCTTGAACATTTCCAGGGATGGAACATCCACAACTACTCTGGGGAACTTGTTCCAGTGTCTGGCCACCCTCACAATAAAGAATTTCTTCTTAACACCTAATCTAACTCTACCCTCTTTCAGTTAAAATATACCAGCCATCATCATGTTTTAAGACTGGTCAGATCAACTGCTTTGGGACATTAAATATTTTCCCTTAATGAAACAAAGACTAACTATATTTTATATATCTGTCTTTTAAAGGTCTGATAGTATGTGAGACCAATCCCATTCCAAAAGTCAGGACTGTGAGGCTTTCTTTTCACTTATGCCAATGAATGCAAGCCAGGCTTCCAACCAGCCAAATCTAGGAACATGTTGGAGTACACTCTATCTTTGCTATGGCAACTTGAAGTCGAGAAGGGACAAAAGGATTCTGTATTAAGGTTTGACTCTTACTGAAACAGACAATTCTGGCAAGCCTTCCCGGAATTACAGTGCTGTGTCTACAGAGGGTGAGATGTGGTCTGAAGTTCTTGTAAACAGCAATAGTTTATATCTTGAGGCAATCAAAGATGTAACAATTCCAACTTTGCTTGGATAAAAATAGCAGAATTTTAAATTCTGGGTAGCAGAGACCTCTGAGATCATCAATTCCAACTTTTGACAGAACACCACCCTGTCAATTAGACCATGGCACTAAGTGCCACATCCAGTCTTTCCTTAAAAAAATCCAGGAAAAAAACTCCACCACCTCACTGGGCAGCCCATTCCAATGCCCATCACCCTTTCTGTGAAGAACTTCTTCCTAATGTCCAACTAAACCTTCCTGGGGCAGCTTAAGACTATGTTCTGCTGATGTCTCACTAGTTGCCTGGAAGAAGAGGCTGACCCCCACCTGGCCGCAATCTCTTTTCGGGTAGTTGTAGAGAGTGATAAACTCTCCACTGAGCCTCCTTTCCTCCAGGCTAAACAACCAAAACTCCTTCAGCAGCTCCTCATGGGACATATGCTCCAGACCCTTCACCATCTTGGTTGTCCTTCTCTGGACATCTCAATGTCCTTCCTGAACTGAGGGCCTCAGAACTGGACACAGTTGCACCTCAAAGTACATTTGCATCAGGTCTGATCCTGCCACATGCCAGTGTGCTCTTTTCCCACTGACTGTGAAGATAAAAGAACTCAGTTACACGTTTCATTCTTTACCTGACATTTATCCATCTGAAACAATGGCTAACTTGAAAAAATCTCTGTTATGTGGAAACACAAAGAACGTGAATTTTCTTCTCTGCTATTAACAAATATCTTTCACTTTTACTGTATACATCAAGCTGCCAAGAAACATATCTTTGTGAGCAGAATATTTGAATTAAGCAGCTTTTGACAAAGAAACTGTATACTTGCCAAAGGAACAATGATTTTTATTTCATGCTAAAACAGGGGTTTACAGACTGAAGCAAACTTGGAATAAGAAAAACTTTAATGGTTAAAAGATGTAGCTTGCTTTGGGGAAAGAATAAATGTAATTGTTATGGGCTTGGTTTTATAACATACTTGCTTAAAAGAGTAAAAAAATCTTAGCTTTCAAAAACTTCACCTGGCTTCTCAGATTTTGTAGCTTGCTCCTGTTATAGGCATATGTAAATTTATATGCAGGACATCATCTGAAGGAATATAATGTATTTATAGAAAGATAAATGAATGGCATTGTCAAGTCTGGACAGAAAAATGCCATGAAAGTTTTCTGAAAATTGCTATTTTTGTTAAAACAATTGAAGTTTTAAGATTTTTTTTATAGCTCTTTCACTGGCATTCTCACTTCTGAGCCTTATATATAACTAAGTTGACAAAGTGAATCTTTTCACACTTAGAGGATCACTTTTTAGAAAAGAAAGGTGACATTCTTATAGACTGCTTTCACTTCAGGATGTGGTGTCATAAGAGAAAACACTATAAATGTCAGGTTTACCATGATGAATTCTGGTTAAAAGAAAGAATACCTCGTATGTCTACTACTACTACTACATACATGGTAGGATATGCCTGATAAGCCATGCTGCAGAAGGCCTTCTCTGGACTGAAAACTGCTGAAGTATATCTACCATAGTAATATGTATGATTTTGCAAATGTTTTCTGTCTTTTATGATCAATTATGTTTTATCCTGAGCACTCCATTCCTTTCTTTGTTAGAAGAAACATGAGATGTATACCCCCACAGATAAACAAGAAATCAAACTGAGTCACATGTTACAGACCTGCATCAGGAACAAAAGGTTCTTAAAGAATCAACTGCAGAATATTTACTTTTCTGTACACGGGGTCAGCGACCAATTTTCAAGTTTGTACATGATTAAGGACTTGAAATCAAAGATATAATTTTTTGTGTTCAGCATTTCTGAAAACAGTCATTATGTCTCTGTGTGCATATTGTCTCTGTAAAAGACAGACAAGAAATGTTGTCTCTGTCTTCCAGAGGTATTGGTAATACAACATTAGATAGACAAACTTTGGTCCCAATTTTCATATTTGAGATATTTAACTTTTTTTCATTAATGAAAGCAAGATAAACTTCTAGACACATTAACGGTAATTTAATAAAATGTTTTGTTTGTTGGCTAAAATAAATCAGTTATTTAACCAAAAGGCCTTGAATTAAACATGAGTTAAAGGCCATCTTACATATGGGTCCAGCACTGGAATCTCTCCAAAGTTGGTCAGAATAAGCTACACCTAAAATAAGGGAGGTGAGGCAAGGAGGGAACACAAGATCAATGAGCTTCCTGCTGGGACACACAAAGTTTTGCATAGATGGAGAGAGCAAGGAGAAAAAGTGGAGGGATAATGGATAACTCAAATTCTTGAACAAATTCTACAGTGAAAATATGACTCGATAAGAAAACTCATAAATGTATTAGTCTAAGAGTCCAGCCACCTTTCCCAGAGTTCGTGCACAAGACAATTCTTGTGGGACTCAGTTCAGAGGGGTCCTGAGAATGCATGGGGCTCTGTTCAGATGGGCAAATAAATCTTCCTGTGTAAGGGGAAATTGCTGAAGTATGTAATTTTAACACAGAACAATAAAGCCACTCCAGAGTTTTACTCTAAACCTTCTGACCAAACCTCTCTGAATGTGATAAATGTTTATGGATTCTTCTAATTACAGATCTGGATTAAAACTAAGACACTTAGAGAATATGTCTCTCTTTCATAAGGTTTCCAAGGTTTTCCTAAAATAATCAATTACTATAATGAGTTTTTTTAAAGCTGCCATTTGTCACTTTCTTAAAATATATAAACTACCCAGTATAAAGATAAATAGCTAGAGCCAGCCTACCCTGAGGTCCTGTACCAAAGATGTCCATTAAATCAAAGTCAAGTGGGAAACCTGTTGGATTTTATTTCAAAGTCAATCCTGCCTGTGTTAAATAAAATCTGCCCTAAACAAGCGTAATTTTATGGCAAGAAGCACTGTTTTCTCAACAGAACCTTTTATAAAAAGGTTTTGGTCTTAATCCTGGAAACTGAAGGCAATCCTTGGAAGAAGAACATGCAACTACAGAAATCTGACACCTGTGTATGACAGGACTGGGGATATGATAAACCATATGGTTTTATTTCTGATGATGTTTTTGGTATCTGCCATAGTTTTGACAGTGTTGACATGGCAGGCTCCTTCCCCAGATTGACTCTGCTGTAGATGACTTTGCTTGCTGTTGAGATCTGTGCAGTTGAAACCAGGTAAAGCCACTGTACTCCATCTCCTGTCAATATGCATCATTCTTCTCACTCTTTGATTTAACATGCATAATAGCAATAAGGTAACATCTTTGGCTAAAAAGACAGTGTTCACTTAGGGCACAGGTATAGGACATTCCAAGCAAGTAATCTACAGATATTCTTAACAAGTGTACTTGAAGTTTTTAAATTGTTCCTGAATCTCTGGTCAGACATGTTTTATTGCATGTATAGGCTCTTGAATCTGGAACAAATTATACCTTGTATAAGTAACAGTCCAACCACCCAAACAAAACACAAAGTTGAAACAACAATAATTTGCAAGACACAATTGCTGATTTGTTGCTGGCAGTCCTGGCAGAAATGGATGGTTAGGTCAGCAGAAGAGCCCTTCTAGGCTCTAGGTTTCTAGGTTTCTTCTAGGTTTCTGTGAGAAGTAATTTCAGAGAGTCTCATATTTTTTGAATAAAAATAAAATTAAATTTCCTTTTAGATTTTAGTTATTTTTCTCATGAAGAATATATTCAAACAACAAGATATAGCTCAGGAAATGCCTGCTCTCTACTCAGGTCTGGAGGTTCTTGTACCTCTCGCTCATTCAGGAGCACTTTGGATCTACTTAGCTGGACTCGGACAACCCAAAATCCTGCAGGAGTACTGTTCACCCTCTAGTGGAGGGCATTTTCAGAGCTGTGTGCCTGAGTAGGCTTACAGATGGGAAAGACAATGAAAATGCCATAGGATTTTTTGCAGAACGTTGGTGTAATTTGCAGCAATCCCAGAATTTCTTCTGAGAAAAGGTTATTCTGTTAGAAAAGCACATCAGATGAGTTGTGCTGATTCCATTCTCTTTTCTCAGCTGAAGACAAATCTATTCTTTCAAATGTACAAATGACTGTAGCACAGGTCAGACACTCCTAACATAGGATCTGTGTTTCAGTTATGTATCTAGACTGTTTGGATAGATTTGAGGATTTTTTTATCCGGTACTTGAACATTTTGCAATTCTAAGCTGTTATTTTTCATGTAGTTCAATGAATTCTTTACTAAGTACACCCTTTCTTTAGATGACTGTTATGTCATATGTCTCATTATCTTGTGTACACATGTAATTCTATATAGAGAGGCTTCTGCTCTTGAACAAAAAATTATCTTCGTTTTATGAATTTACTTTTCCATGAAGTTTATTCTGCTGTAATTTGATCCGTAGACAACACCGAACTGTCTGGCATTTTTTGGTTGTATACAGTGCTTACATAAAAATTTCAAAAATATCTCATGGACCTAAAAGCCTGAATTTTATTTTTAAAAATTACAGAGTGACATTTCAAATGTTAAAGGACTAAATCATTTATCTTAGGCAAGAGTGAGATACTGTCTGTGCTTACTATTAAAATTGTACATGTATTCAACATCAAGCCCAAAGAAAAGCTTACCCTGACCTCATCCATCCTGTCCCAAAGCCTCTGCTGAATGACAGCTGTCAGCAGTCTCCTACCTGCCTTGTGCTCTTGTTTAAACTTATTTTTTCTTCACAATTTATCAGTACCAGGATTTACCATTTCCACTGTATTTTTATACCTGAATTTATTCCTGAATGAGCCTTCTACTGCTCTCGATTAACACCTGTGGAAAAAAAACCAGGGCCAATTCCTAAAAGAGGGCCACTGAACAAAATTCTGAACAGTAGGGATGTTTACTCAAAGTTAAAGCTCATTTGTGCAAGTCCATTTACAGGGTTCAAACTAAATGAGAATGAAAATGAGAATCTTACTGTAAATGTAAACATACTCAGAACATACCTTACTCCACAATTTCCTTGAGTATGTATGAAGCAATAATTTTTAAAACCTTCAAAATGTCCTTTCATCTGCTACCTGAATGCACCCAAGGGTTTGGGTGCCATGCAGCATATGTGCAGCTCCTTGTGGGACTCATGAACTATATGTTTCCCATACCGTTTCCAGGCCTTCATCCAATAAGGCACTATTTGCATGATTAAAATTAACAGTCCTGGGCACTGGAACTTGAAAATTGTATTGTTAAATTGTTTGACTGGCCTCAACACAGTTTTGCTCCTGGCCAGCTAGATTTTGGTTTTGAAAACCTTTGCCAGGCACAGTTAGAGAGCTAGTGCTATCCACAGGCTATTCACAAGTGATAGTTTGGATAAAGCTATCCTGTTTTAAAAGCTAACAGGGTGTGATAGTAGAGCATTATGAAACTGGCTAGAAAACTTGTTTATAATTTTTAAGGAATTACACTTTTCAATATAAATAGGAATCTCAAATTTAAAAATTAGTTAGTGTATTTTGATTGGTACTGGACATGCCATGTATGGCAACCTGTTCAATTTGAAGTATTGAATGATAAATCTGAATTGGTGGAAACTACAAGGAAAGCAACTACATTCAGAGCCTGTTGAAATAAAAACCAGCTGTTGGCAGCAATAGAATATTTCACAATTGCAAAGAGAATATTTTCTTAATTTCATTCAAATTGATTCAATTACTAATTCACTGAAAGGTGAGAAACTTCCTGGGAGTTGACAAATTATAAAGATTTGTTTTCTTTCTCTATTGTTAAAACCCAGATTCAGGAAGATGAGAGCTACTAATTCTAAAATCCTTTATGAGGGCAGAAGGAGATGGCTCAGTCCCCCTCTCTATCTAAGTCCGCAGCTGTCAGTGTGAGGTTCAGGTCTCTGTGATCCAAGACTTAGTTTGATACAGCACAACTCTGTGACCTTGGCTCAGTTTTGCTGAGAAAATTATTTTTCAAGATATGAGCAAATCCATGAGCTTAAACCATAAAAGATAAGAAAAGTGAAAAAACAGACAGAATTGAAACTCTTGAGATGGTGTTATCAGCTCAAGGATTCAAGAAGAAAAATACTGACATGGAAAGGTAAAAAACCCCAAAACAAAAAGCAAATAACAGGAAGTCAGCAATGCATCAACATTGAGGAGCAGACCCTTCCACTGGGCAGTGCAGGACTCTGCTTCTCTACCTGACTGACCTTCAGGTTCTCATAAAATACCTTGAGGAAAGTAGGAGTGAATATAATACACCTTAGCCTAGCTACGTGTAGTGTCCAGTCCTCTGCTGTGTGTATTAACCAACAAATGACCACTGCATATTGTTAAAGTGTGTATATTCTCATGGCAGAGCTTCTTCCAACATGACAGAAGATGCCAAGACAAAAACAATCTAGTGACAGAAGGCTACAGGTGGTTTAATGTAGGAAACTAAAATGAAAAATTGTTAGATAAATTTATCCATGCCTTATTTAGAAGAAAGCTAAGTCTGTTTTGCTTATATTAAAAAATATGAATTATTTTGTGCTTCTCTAAAAGAATAGTCTTTTCTGAAGAAAACAAGTATAAAGATATGATAAAACCATTAAACCAGACTAAAAAAATATAGCAACAACCATATACTAACATAATGGATATATCCTTTAAAACTCACATAAATTTATATTGGCAGTAAATTTACTCAAATAAATATGCAAAGATTTTATATTTCAAACTGTCTAGCAAAGAGAAGCACCAGATACAAAACTTGCTTTAATGTATTTTAATATTTGCCAAATATTAGGAACCTGTCTTTTTACAGAAAAAATAAATAAGAAAATATTAATTCAAAATTAATTGTGATTGCAAAAAAACTACTCTAGAATTTATCCTAGAGAAGGAAGAATTCTTGCAATTCTGTCTTCTTCAGGATTATGAACCTGCGATCCCTGGAAAAATGTCCAGCCACCGAGATCAGCAGGGCCCACCCGATCAACGCTTGGCTGAATGGCTGGTGCCATCTGTGGTATTCGGCTGTTTTCAGTCTTAGGGTGGTTTGCATGCCACCAGGCCTGCTAGAGAGAAATAGGGTTCACATATCTAAAATGGGAAAAGGTTTCTAGCCCATGAGTTGACAGGACTGCTTGAGAGGGCTTTAAATGCATGGGGAAGGGGATAAGACCGGGCTCACTAGAGATGAGCCTGGGGATGTCATGCCAGTGCTGGGGGTGACATGCAGGTGCTGGGGGTGACATGGATAGCTCAGGTGAAGTGCATCCACACCAGTGCACACATATGGAAAACAAACAGGAGGAGCTGGAAGCCACTGTGCAGCAGGAAAGCTGTGGCAGTCTCCATCAGAGCAACACAGGATGATTCACATGACTGGAGTGCTGACAAATGGAGTGCCTACAGGTAAGGAGCAGGGGGAAGGCTAACCAAGCAGACATCCCAGTGGGAGTCTGTTACAGACCACATAACCAGGATGAAGAGGCAGATGAAGTGTTTTTTAAGCTGGCATTTCACTGGATGGAAACTCAACACAGCAGAGAGGAGGCAGTCTGCAGGGTGTGGAAGAGAAGTTCCTGACACAGCTGATGAGCAAACTTACCAGGGGCACTTAGAGGACTTTGTTTAACGCACCAAAAATTGAACTTAAATTCTTTAATCATTGAGATACAGGTTAATAAATTACTAGAAACTTGAGCTTAAAATCTTCTGACCTGGAAAAACATGAATCTTCTGCGGCATAACCCCAAAAGCAGCTAAACTCCACTGCTGTCATAGGTCTTTTTGTACTAAATTGCTTTTGGTAATGTATAAAAGACCCCTTCTCAGAACCAAAAAAAAAAAAAGAATAGATTGCAGGCCTGCTGTGTATATGCAATTATGAATAGAGAATATATATATTATTATACATTGTTAATTAAAGGATTTATGATCAGTTACTCTGTCTACCATCATCTTCTTATGTGGCCTTTCCTAAACCAATTAATGTCACTGAACCTTAGCTGAATTATAGGATGCATATTTCACAAAATATCAGTGAAGTTAAATACATTACAGATTTGGAGGTCATTAGATAAGATTAGGCAAGTAATTTACATGCAGAAAGAAGGAAAAACCCTCTCTTTTAGTATGACAAGCTCCTGTTGGCACGTGTTAAAATATCTACCTGCCTCTACGTTGCTTAGGTATCTCTGGATGATTTGGCATTAATAATATAGATTGGTCTTTCACAGAAAAAGAAGAAATACAGTTTTGATTTTAGTTTGTTGACATTTTTTCAGTTAGTTATCTCATTTTCACTGATTTGTGTTTTCATATGAACAGGAACAGAGTAACAAAGAGGAGATGCAAAATAATAGGCTCCTCTGTAGAACCAAATGGAAATTAACCACAAGAAAAGGAATTTGTGAACCATCTGCCCTTCTATGTAGATGAAATTCTCTCAGGAAATAAGATCACAGATGAATGGGAGAAGGGACTAAAAGAGAAATGAGAATTTATCTAGATCCCAAATTTGTATTCTTATGTATTACAAGCTGAGGGGTAGGAACTACCAAAAGGAAAAATAACCCTAAAAAAAACAGTTAAGGAACTTCCTTGAGGAGGAGAACATATAACATTAAGAACAGATATGAAAACTAAGGTAGAAGAGGATTTCAGATTTTCAGAGCCACTGTTAATAATACATCATCTTCGCTCCTATAGATGAGTTCTATTCCATAACCTAAGACCTAAGAAAAATAACTACTGATCCATGCTCTTACATCAACATGTGAAGGAGCATATTTAATAATTCTAAAAATAATAAATGTATTGAAAACAGAGAAAATCATTTAACAAAACATGAAACATTACCAACTACCTTAAGATTAAAGTTTCTGTGGAAAACATTGCAAGTAAGTCTCTGCCACATCCTAAGTAAGGGATGACAGAGAAGTCATCCCTCAACTCAGTTGAAGGTTTCAAAAGAGAAAAGCAACATCATTTAAAAGATCAAAACTTTGTATTTAAAATAAAAAAAACAGTCAGTGCTTTTCAGAGATAGACCTTGTACTGGCTATGTAATTGCAATAGGTGAGTATGCAGACATTAGCCTGAAAGTCTGCTTTTGAGGCTTAGTGGAAACTCATTTCAAGGGTTCAGCTCTGCATAACTAGGTTGTCATAAGGAAAAGCAACCAAAGACATTTGGGTGTGATACAGATTCCATCACTGCCTTGTACACTGATGGTTACAGGTACTGCATGCCTTATGGCTGCTAGCTTAGTTTGCTTTAGCTTGGGAATATTCTTGACTGGAATTGGAGGGGAGAGGATGGGCATGTGGGTAACTGTGCACATAGAGAGAGATGCTGAATTCAGTATTTCAATATAGTCAGGAATAAGACTGTGTTTACCATATACAATTAAATATGAGTGCATGTATCACATTTCATGTGAAAAAAGGAATTCTTATGCATATGCAAAACTGCAGGCAAAATAAGACTGCAATAGCTGTTAAAGCCCTACACAGGAAAGCCACACAATTTTGGATTATGTTAGGGTTAATGATTGCAAGTTCAAAATGCATTTGAGAAGAAGAAAATTGAGGTATTCTACAGAATAAAATATGTTCTTTGTCAGTGACTTATACAGAACACTGGGCTTGCAGAAAAAAACATTGGTCCAGAAAAATAATTTCTTTATTTATGTCAGGAATTTTTAAAATGCTACATTTAATTTTAATATCACGATGAGAAGTATTTCTCCTTCTTGATAGGCCTCATTACACTACACTGAGTATAGTGTTTGCCTTATTTAACAATTTTTATCAATCATTTAACAATGGATAATGCACTCAATGTCGATAGAAATACAGGCAACAAAGGCACAAGGGTACAATCGACTAGGAAAAACAATTTCTGTCTTAGAATACAGCAGTACTATTGCAGTGAAATAGAAAAAATGTTGCTATTAAATGAAATATCTCAGGATGGTAAGAGGAATCTTATTGAGTTCTAATTTTCATTTTGTGAAAATTTTTAATTGTTATGACCTTTGTTTTGCACTAACTTATACTTTCTATTCTAAGGAAATGTAGGTGTGGCTAACATTTCTGTTCATGAATAGGCCAGTCACGGTTTATGAAAACTTGCATGCATCTCAGTTGAGAAGGATTGAAGGTGTAAAATAATATAGACATATGTCTCAACAAGGGGCTCTAAACCCAAAGCTCCAAACTCGTGATTTCAACACCATAACTAATGATACATCTAAAAGTCTTCAATTTCTCCAGCATATAAATAAAAATATTAATTATTATTTCTATATATAGGTACCAATAAGGATGAGTAATTTACTCATATGCTTCTTCATGTGAAGAAATAACATGTTCAGATATCTTCTTTTGCCTGAGAGAGAACTATAAATAAATGAAGATTATATATAAATAAAGATTTCATATGATATCACTCTGCTCTTGCAGCAAGTTGCTGAGGCCATCAATGCATAATGGAAGTGTTTGAGTTGTGATGTCTGTCAATCTACTAAGCCATTCATAAAATTGTTTTCCTAGAGCTTCTTTAGCCTTGCAAAGTCAAATTACAGAGAAGATACCATCAGTCCTTCAAACTGATGTGCTCTAAAAATTCTGGATTGTGTTTATCTCAACAACAAAAAACCCCACAATGACTTGTCTGTTAAGCAGTTATGATTCCATATGAATAATAAAAAATTATATAAATATTCAGCAGCCATCTACCCTAGCAAATGGAATATTTTTGTTTTCCATTAGCCCTTTTAAACTAATTAATGAATTAATGAGTGAAAAGAAGCAATATCAGACCTCAGTAGACTGAAGTGAGGTCACTCTGGTGCCATTTTCAATTAATGTTAGCATTTCATATGCATTACATACTATTGAATGATGACTCTTTGTGTGTTGGGACTATTTCATAGCTGGAACAAGGGACCAAGGACCGGGTGCTGGGCCGGTTCAATTCTTTGTTCTTCCACTGACTCACCTTGTCTCCTCAAGTGAGCCACCAAAGGTGGCAGCTACTTGGAGTGCACCTACTCGGAGCAGTGATGTGAGGAATAATTAAATAAAAGCATTAAAAAACAGCATTTAAACAACGAAAGGAGAAATAGATGTAAAAATCATGTTATTAATTTTTTTGAAATCTGCCTATAAAGAGACCACCATATTTGGACGTCTGTAGATGTTTGGTTCTTTTAATGAGACTACTCACAACCAACACTACTGCCATGCCATGTGGAAGAACTGCTGAAGAATAAAATGGGTTGTGTAGCTAAGCAATAAAGGAGAGGTTTCTCTGTGGCAATTTTTCAAAACGTTGCGTGGGGTTTTAACTATGTGGCTCCTATTGACTTAAATGGGAGTCATGCAGCTAAAAACACATACAACACTTTGAAAATGTATGCCTAAGTGTTTTGTCAATAATCACATGTAAGCAATAAAATGGGATTCATTTTTTCTACTCAAGACATACAAACATTATGTTTATATCAGCACAATTACTGACTTTCTGTAGCTTGATAGCTGGTCTTTAGTCATACTATAATTGGCATCCTGATCACATAATGTCATTTTAATGTGTTCTTCAGAACACACATTACATTATTAGATTCTTGCTGTGAAAGAAGTGCGGAACAACTATATCATAAAAACTGCAACAATGATAACTCAAAAAATCATTCCCCATTCAAAATGCAGTATAGATCGGTGTCTGAGTAATAATTTTCTATAAACATTTCCAAATTATGAACACAGCTAATTTCTGGGGGAAAAAAATAGATCTGCTGCATACTGCCTATACGCTGAGAAAAAGAGCACGTAGAAAGGCCTTGAAAGGATTGTTTTAGGCAGTCAGAAGGGAAGAGAACTGTTCCCTCACTAATTGATAGCTTATGAAACATTTCCATATGAAAAAGTCTTCTGTATTCTGATTGGATAGTAGCAGCCAACTATTTGAAAAAGCCCAGGTTTTGTGGTATGTCTCATTAGCTGTAGTCTTTAATCACATCTCTGTTAACTGGCTGGTGCCCTTATCCTTCAGCAATTTTGAGAGGATAGACAAGCCAAATGCTTGGACTTGTAAAATGGATTATTCTTTTCATGGTTATTGAGGAACAATTCTTCCTCAATACTCAGTCTGCATTTATTTCTCATTGATTGCAAAGCAAATCCTGAGCTTAATCTGACTCAAGCTATTAAAGACAATTTGTTAAAAAAAAAAAAAAAAAGAAAGAAAAAAGGAAAAGAAAGGAAAAAAACTATTGCACTGATGAATTCATGACATATAAAGAATATTTGAGAAGAACGGGACTAAAAGAGACTGAAAGAGGCCAGAGCTATTACAATGTATTTAAAGTGGACACATGGAGGAAATGCTGGGAAGACACCAGCTCAAAGAACATTCACAGGGGCTGGCTGCAACAGTTATGAGAGGAGAGTATAAACTATTTCACTGTTTAGTAGCACCAGGTATGGATTGATTACAATATTTTAAGATATTATCACCAAGTGGACACAGCTTTTATTTAGCCTATTATGTAGTTTTGTAAGCAGAAAATATGAACCCTGGAATAATCATGTTAAGAGATTTTTTAGAAATGGGAAGTCAGAAAAGGAATTACAAACTTAGCCACAAAGTTCTGCAGTATGTGTTAGCCTTGACCTGTCATTATAATCTGCTTCTACTGAACTGAACCTGCCAATTGTGTTGTTATGTGCTGATTTTACAAGATAGACAAATACCTCCTAGAAAATACAAGATCATTGCAAGAAGTTTAGTGTGTTGAAAAGGCTTGGTAGTTTATACAGCATTTCTTGGGAACTCAGAATATAATGTCTCAGCACTGAGAAAACAACATTCTGAGGAATAATTAAAAGAATGGGCTGTATTTGCAGTATATTGGGTGGACTATTACCCTTTATGAATCTTGCAGTTGTCTGGAAGATGAGAGATGTTTGTCTGAGTATAAAATGAGTCAGGACATGTGTTTTTACTTCCTAGAGGGGAAAAAAAAAAAAAAAAGAAAAAGAGATTGTGGAAGCTTTAACAGCTGCAGTAAGAAACATTGCATTAACAAATTTGTTCATAAATATTTGGTGTAGTTTATAAGATTTGATTATATTTTAATTCTCAAGTCACTGAAAATATGAAGTTCAGCAAGAACAAGTATAAGGTCTTGTATGTGGGAAAACATAATCCAGGAGTGCAGCACCTGGGATTCACCTGGCCGGGATTCACCTGGCTGGAGAACAGCTCTGTGGAACGGGACCTGGGGATGCAGGTGGACAAGCAGCTCAATGAGTGAGCAGTGTGCTGCTGCTGTGGCAAAGAAGTCAAGAGAATGCTGGGCTGCAAATTAGCAACATAAACATATATGAAACAACATGAAATTCTACTAGAATCGTACTATGTACATCGTGTTGATAAAATGGAAGATGGATGTGCTAAAAGTTAGCCACATCAGCTGTGAATTTATTTGCTTCCTTCCTGGAATAACTGCACTGCTGTCAGTGACTGCTGCTCTTGAGGACCCACCTGGGTTAAACCGAAATCTCTTCAAGTGGAAGTATCAACAGGAAGCCACGGTCACATGGAACTTCGTTTAACCATCTGAGTACTTAATTTGCTTCTCCAGCAGCTTCTGCAGCCCACATTCAGCTCCTTGATGCTGAAAATATCCTGCCACTGGTACTTTTGCTGTCTAGTGTGGAGCTTCTGCAGGTTATTCTAAGTGAACTGCAGTCACAGAAGAACCAGTAGAGTGCTTATGAAAACAGATTAACTGGAAAGATTCTGCGAGTGTATTCAGATACTACAGACCAGCGCAGAAGAGAGCAATTGCAATGCATATTATCATGAAACACCTAATTTGAACAGGCTTCAGAGGTTTGCTACAGACTGGGTTAGTGCATAATCATTTCAGGCAACATATTTAGTATAAGTCAAGGCATACACCCAGTATCAAACTCACTAGAGGTGTAAGCAAGTGGGATTTTAATTGAGTTGTGCCTGCTCATACTAGAATTAGCCTAAGTTCAGAATGACTTCCAGCAGGTGCAGTTTATGGTCCTCCAGGCGATATATCTCTTGCCACAGCATAAAAATAAAAATAAATCCAAGGATGGACTGTGTTGTGATGACCACACTGTACAGTTAGTCAATCTTAGTACAGTTACATTTCTTCATAACCTGGTTTTCTAAGGGTTCTGGTAGTCCAGTCCTGATATAGGAATTTTCTGCTCATTCCTGCCCTACCCTAGTCCTCTCTTGCAGGCTGTTTTCCGACTGCTGGCAGTGGCTGCGTTAGTAGCATATCCATTTTTCAGCCTGCAGTCCAATACCATTGCAGATCCACTTTCAGAACATACTAAATTTGGCAGATTGTGAAAACAGCTCCTGGAACATGGACAGGCTTTCCATTCCACACCCCCAAAATGGAAGAGGGAGCTCTCAGCAAAGGGCTGGGGCAGATGGTGTCATCCACAGTGCTATAATCTCTGCACTGTGCTGTTTAGACAAGGAAGACCCTGGGCCATATGGGAACAGAGGCAGCAGAACCGTTGCATCCTAAATCTTTGTCTTTGCTAGAGAAAGAAACTGCCTTCTGAACTCAAAAGAAAGTAAAACGGCAGTGAGAACATGGCAAAAAAAAAAAAAAAAAAGATGAAATCAAAGAGCAGTCTTTAACATCATCTAGTTAACTCAGGTGAAAAAAGAGAAAGAGGTTCCTCAAACTATCTCTGAGTGCATCAGCCACTTTTTAGGCTGACAAAATTAGCATTTATTTGTGACATAGAAAACACAGTGTGAAATCATATCAAATCTAGTTGTATATTTATGGTCCATGAAAACAAATACTTGAGAGGATGAGGTATAGTTCAAGAGAACCAAGAACAGCTTGGATTTCACTGTTGGGCTATGCATTTCAAGCCACAGAGCTGCCCCACACAATACACCATTTTGTAAAACTACAAATACATGAATGGTAAAGAAGCTGGTTTGTTTGGGTCAAAGTCCATTGAAGCCTGCTATCCAAACGGAGCCTGGGGCCATTGTGGATGGCAGCCTGTGCCTTTCAAGACAATTTTTTTCCCTATGGCTTAATTTCATTCCTGAAAGCCAAAGAAGTACTAAAACTGAATGAGAGCTATGCCCAGCTGTCAGTGCCTTTCCTTCTTCCATCCATTAACACCCCCTAATCTGAAAAATTCACCAGCCCTATAGGTTCCCACACCACACACCAGTTATGCTGATTAGAAAATTCACGC
Organism: Rhipidura dahli; assembly: GCA_013399225.1. Lineage (NCBI taxonomy): Eukaryota > Metazoa > Chordata > Aves > Passeriformes > Rhipiduridae > Rhipidura > Rhipidura dahli. The sequence goes on from VXAC01006365.1 coordinate 23,622, forward strand.
TTCAGTATTAGTGCTGATTAAAAAGGTTTCCCTGTGCTTTATGCAGATGTTGAATATTCATCAACAGTGTCTGGTTTAAGAAATGATAAATAGCATAGGAAATAATTTTATAACTACATCAAAAACTTATTTGTAGTGTTCAGCAATGTCCCCCTACAGCCTAGTTTATAAACAAATTATCTGAATTATTAATTTATCATTCAGGGACTGAAAAAAGGAAAAAAAATCCCAGTGGGTTATTACAGTCCTTCACAGGAAATGAATATCTCCTGGCACTAATGACATCATCAATAACAAGAAGTTTATTTCCAAAGAACTCAACTCAAAATTTAATTAACTGTATATGATATTTTCAAATTAAATATGAGTTAAGGGGTTCAGTACTTGGATTAATGTAACAGTTCTAAAGTAAATTTATTTTTTAGTATATTAAAAACAACAACAAAAGCTAAAATAAAAGCCCTTTTGAACTCCAAAATAAATATAAAATTTAATAAAAATATTCATTTTGTCTGTTGACATTACGGAAATTATTTACTTCTGTTTGGAATTCCCATTTGTTTAAAGGATTTGGCAAGAACTCTTGTAGCTGGGAATGTAGCTCAGGTTGGTGATGCTGCAGCTGTGATGCAGAAGGAAATCTTACCAATGAAATTCCTATTTTCCTATACTTTTCTGGATAACAAAAGCACCCCAAGTAAAGAGAGAGTAATCTACACTTCATGATGCCCATTTTGAAGTCATCTTTGAAATAATAAATCAGATATCCCAGACACACTTAACAGAGAACAGAGCTGCTTGAATCTCTATTCAGATTTCCTGTTTATTATAAAATACAGTTATCCAACATAAAAAAATTAAAACCTAATCCAAAAAGTTACCTTATAAAAGGAGAAATAATGACGTTCATAATTATGGCAACACAGAAAATGTAAATGATATTGTGCTGGGGAAAAATCAAATAAACAAAAAACCCCGAAACCAACCAACCAACCAACCAAAACACATAAAAAGCCTGCAAGAAAAACCCTAAAGAAATGACAAGATTGCGAGGATTCCTCAAACTTCAGAAAAAAAAATGAAGGATTAGATTCTAGAAACCTGTCTGGTTTACCTCTTTTAATATTCACGTATAGGCACTATTCAAACAGAATCAGTGTCAAGTCCTTTTTCATTATTTCTTTTGGAAGAATTACATTTCTAAAGACAAAAGAGCACCAAGCAGTGCATCTTTAAGGCACTGAACAAATATTGAGCATTTTTTTTGATGCTGAAACATCACTCATTTGCAAAAAAAGGCAATGAATATGCAGGACAGATGCCAATATGAAAGGAGTGAAAAGTTATGCACTGTCTTTCCTTTCAAAGGGAAAGAAAAATGCTTTTCTATTGTGAAAACTGCTTTTCCTTTCAGCTGCCTTTGACTCAATCTTCTTCCAAGGGAGACATTATTGACAGAAGAAGGACGAAACAGATACTGATGTTTTGGAGAGTGAGGAGCAAATTACTTCTCTGCAGACCTTTCTGCATTTTTCCCTGAAGAATATATACCTTAAATCTACAAATCTAAAATGACAAAACTGACCAAAGCATCTTGCTTTTCCATTTTCTTATGGCCACCTTTCTGGTCATGACTTCTATGAAATGGGAAACTATGGACATAAAATCAATTTTCAAGCATTTTCCTAATAGAGATGGTGATAAAAACAAGAATCCAGGAAGCAGTGGTAGAAAAATAGCCAATTTCCTTTTATGACTTTCTCTGAGACCTTGAAAATGGAGTCAGCAACAAGAACTGAAATTTAACATTCAAGAGATCTGCAGGGAGGGAAGATGAGAGGGCATGTAATTACAAAGGAAGTTGAAATTATTCCTAGAACTTAGTAAACTATTTTTTATTTTTAGAAAACCATCATAACACAGTAACTTTTTATGGAATGTTGAGTGTAAGCGAGGTTTTATGAGGCTCTTACAAGAAGTCACCACAATTGTATACTAATGTGTAAAAATAGGATATTGTATATAGTCGTAAGCACAGACCAAATAGCTGATGTGAAGCCAGGTGATAATGGCTAAATTATATAAACACAAAGTTATTGTTATTTTTATTGGTGGTAGTGATGATGATTGGTTCTTTTATTTTGGCACATTCCAGGAACCACTTTGCTAGGCAAATCATACAAAGTATAGAAAAAGTTGTCTGTGCTCAGAATCAAGTGCTTTAACGTCCTACTCTGTATTTTTTACTTTCCCAAGTCAAGGACATATTAAAAAAATCTGGGAAGCATCAGAAACTCCTTAAAATCAGCTAATTGCAGAAGTATTTCTAATTTTTATTGTATAGTTTCTATTCTCATAGTACTGCTTATTTCATTATCCCAGTTACTTTAGCCATTGTAAACAGAAACTGCCATCAGCCTGAGATGCTGCTGTTCACTTCTGCTGCACATGTCACGGTGGGAACCTGTATTTCACATACTTACAAAGCTAGCTAGAAAGAACAGATTGCCCAGAGGGATTGTGGAGTCTCCCTCACTGGAGATATTCAAGATCTGTCTGGACACAATCCTGTGCTCTGGGATGACTCTACTTGAGCAGGGAACTTGGATCAGATGACCCACTGGGGTCCCTTCTGACCAGATCCATTCTGTGAATTCTGTGATTCCGTGGAAAGATGTTCCACCTTTCCAAAAGTATTATGACATATTCCCAAGTGCTGTTGAACAAACTCCACCAAGTCTTCAGGAATAAGACACAAGTTTTAGGATGTTTGGATGTGCTAAGTGCTAGATCCTTTCAGAAATTTTATTATTTTCTCTTGAATACTGTAATTTGGCAATGCTTGCAGTGAAGACATAGCACTAGGAAGAAACATAGGGGTGCACACTAGAATCCAAGCAGGGAAAATCTGATTTTTTTCCCCTGTAGGCTTTGCTGGTGCTGCAAGCAATCTGAGTTGGAACTAATTCTTCCCAGGTACTTGAACAGAGGCCATCAGAAGGGGGCTGATTTCAGGAGACACCCTAAATGTGCTACTGTAATGAAACCAGTAAAATTAATGTTTACTTACTTGTGGCTTTGCCAAGCATGAGCACTACAGCTATGTCAAATTCTTACCATCTGCTTCACTGGAAACAAAACTAAGACTAACAGAACATTTAAAAATCCCTTAAAATATATTTAAGTAAAAAAATCCATAATACAAAACTGATTTCAAGGGCAGAAAAAGATGGTATTTCCATAAGTTTGTCGAGGTTGTATTTTTTCACAGAAAAAATCTAATACTCTATACCATGTATATTGGCATAATAATATCTTGTGCAGTATGGGTACTTCAAATACACATGGAGTACTAAAAACCTAAATTATCATAAATATACTTCACATAAAATAAATACTGTATGGTGTGTAAGACGTTGGCATTGTGCTAAAGCATGCTGCAAATAACGTGAATGTGATATTTAGAATATATATAGGTTCATATCAAGTTTCTGTAAAAATAGTATAAAGTCTCTTATTTAAAACGTCTTCAGGGAAAAAGCAGAATATTAATTTTCATGGTACTTCATTCCAGTATTTTCATAAGTATTTTTATATGCCTATGTCTATATAAAAACACTGTTACATACTAGGACCAATATAGTTGAAAACCTTCCATGAACTGAACAGAAATCTTTCCATCCCAAAAGTGCCAAATAACAAGTCATCTCAAATGGATGGTAAAAAGCATAATTATGAGCACATTCTAATACCGGCAATGAATTTATCTTTGAAAGCTTTTCATTGTTTGTATGCTATATTCCACTTATAAATAAAATTTTATAAGGTGCTGTATACCTCAAAAAGAGTATTAAAACTTCAAAGAAATATATATGTTTATTATGTTACCATGGACACACTATACTGCAGAAGTGTATGTAATTGTGATGGCCAAACCCCCCATATTTATAGAGTGTGAAATTATGAATTATTGTTTTTTTTACTCACAGCATTAGTTTAATTGTGCTTTTACATTTTCCAGTAAAATTTTCACAGAGACCTATAGTCTGACAAACCAAGTTAAAGGCAGCCTTCAACACCAGGCCTTTTACATAAGCTGAACAATTACCAATATATTAAAATATGCCCTAAAAGCTTTATCTATCATGTGTAACATATTTTGAAGGAACACCATCAGTATTAAAATAAGTAATGACAGTCTCACTGGTGACCCTGAAATATCAAACCTGGAAAAAATGGCAAGAAACCCTCTTCAAGGAGAGAGATATACTATTTTCTCCTGATCCTGCATTTCAGGACACTCAGATGCATTCCCAGGCTTGTGCAGACTCTTTCTGCAACCCAGGCATACCAGGCTTTGCCTTCTTAATCCCGCTAAAGGGCTATGGCCTATCTGTAATGCACTATTACAGCTAATTCCTTTCTCTTAAATAATAATTTCCTTACGCCCACATTTATAATTGGCACAGATAAGTTCCCGTCACTTCTCACAGCATCACTTACATTGGTAGGAACACCAGGAGGTCTTTAGTCTCTCTGCTCAGAGCAGGGTTAAAAACAGATTTAAGACCAAGTTGGTCAGGACTTTGTGCACTCTTACCAGTCTCCAAGAATATAGATACTGTAACTTCAGTGATACTGCACCAGTGCTTAATTATGCTGATAACATCAGAAACCCTCATGCTTCAATATATGTGCACTGTTTCTCATTCTCCCACTGTGCCCTTCAGTAAAGAGCCTGGCTCTGTACCCTTAGTAGTCCCTAAAGTCCCCTGGAACACCATTTCTTGAACAAGCTCTGCTCCTTCAGCCTCCCCACATAGGATTCCAGCCCCCAACCACCTTGGTGGCTCTTTGCTGAATTTTCTCCAGCTGATCAGCATCTCTTTCCTGTACTTAGGGGCCCACAACCAGATACAGTGCTCCAGAAACTGTCTGAGGAGCAACAAGCTGAAGTGATTAAGCTCCTCCCTTGGTCTAGTGGCTACAATCCTATTTTTACAGCCAAGTACACTGTTACAGCCTCATCACAGCCAGGTGGAACTCTAATTTACTATCCAGCAGGATCCTCAGGGGCTTTCCAGCTGACTGGTACCCAGGCAGTAAATCAGTGCCCAGCCTGCACTGGTGCAGGGGGTTATTCTCTCATAAGTGCACAACTTTACATTTGTCTGTGTTCAGCATCATGAGGCTCCTGTCAGCACATCTGTCCAGCTCAGCAGGTCCATCTGGACAGCAGCTCTGCCCTCATGAGTAGCCATGACGTCCCCAGAAGTTGTCAAATGCAAACTTGATGGGGGTGCCCTCTGTCTTCTCCTCTAAGTCATCGGTAAAATATTAAACACAATCAGCCTCAGGATAGACCCCTTAGAAGTTTGACTTGTGATTAGCTGCCCAGGGCAGAACATGGATGTTGGGCCTCTGCACTTTGACCAGTGATCCAGCTGACTCTTCTCTCACCTAATAATCTACCCTTCAAGACTAATGTCCAGTTGTGATAAAAAGGTGGGAGACCACATCAAAATCCTGAATTCAAAGTGGAGGACATCAATCCACTACAAAAATCTGGTTAATTTCTACAACAGAAATGTTTGGATATCATGTTTCCAACTCCATTTGTGTATTCCTTCCTTCTATGTGACAGCTGCTCTACATGATAAGAAGCTCCCCTTTTGAGCCACATTCCATCAACCATAGATCTTGTGCAGTTTAAAACTTTGATTAAACTACTTCACCTCCCTGTTTGTGATATAACGAGGGAGAAATCATAAAAATACACCTGAATATTCACCTGAATATTAAGAGATTAATTTCACTTGACTACTCTTCCAGCCCTCTGGTGACTACTTTTCCAAATATGTGGATGATTGGATTTTGCAGAATTGCTATCGGAAAACCAAGTATATGCTTGCACTTAGTGTATGGATAGCAAGGATGGTATGTTTCATTAGAGACAGAATGCAGCTTCAAGTACACAGGAGACAGAGATTTTTACAAAAGCTGTGGCAGACTCCTGGAAGACAAACTAAGTAGTTAATTCAAGATCCACACTTCCCACATTGAAGCATTTACTCATCTGCCTACAATCCCCCAGAACATTTAATCACATTCATTCTCAAAAACCTACGTACATATTTAATTGCTTGATGGATCAGGGCCTTAACTGAACAGGGCAAAGCTGCGATGCAGTGGAATGACTAGGACACCTGGGGCTGTAGGACTCATCTCATCCAACATTAGACATCCAACATTTATAACAAAGGCATATATCTCAGCTAGTTACTATAGCCCCCGTTCATAATTAATGGAGAGAAATAGACACTTCTAGGGTGCAATTCATCAGTCTTACTTTAAACATCTGCTTTAGGAAGAGATGAATTGCATCCGTCAGGTGCATATTTTTCCCTGCTGGTTATAAAGGGGATCAAGGTGGCTACCTCACAGACAGCATCTTTATTTTAATCCTGATCAACATAAAGCCTCTGAATGGACTCAGAGTGCTATAGAAAACTCTCCCAGTAACTTGTAGTTTTACTCTAAGTCTTGTTCTGATTCTTGATTCCTAACTTTGGTTCCTACCTGCTGCGATCTGGTCTGTAGTTCTTAGTATATTTTTCATCTTACTTGTCCAAGTATTTGTCCCCACCTAGCCTGCACTGCCTGTTCCTGTTTCTGTCCCCTTACCTCAGATTTAAAATCCCTGGAGCCATAACCTTTGTGTGAGCCTGTGTTAAGCTTCTGCCTTGCCTCTTAGGCTTCAAATATACAGATGCCTTGTCTTCTGGACTTTTGTCGTGATTGTAAGGAATTTTCTGTCCATACCCTAGCACTGTGATTCCTTCCCATTCCTGACATTGGCCTTTCTTAATCACGGGCTCCAGCCTGCACATCCATCTCATCTCCAGCCTGGTTTAGCAGCCCTATCTACCCATGTTCTATTTGTAGTAATTAAGATGTCAGCCATCAAAGAAGGAGTAGTTTTTGCCACATAACTTTATCTGTGTTATAAACTGCAATGAGTTGGTGAATATGACCATTAAATGTTCATATAATAGAAATAGAAAAGTAATACAGATTGTGAATGGAGCAGTGCACTTCATGGACAATGAGCATAGGTACAAACCTCAGTATTCGGATATCCATCTATAAACAATATGCAGCTACTGCTGTTCAGATATTGACATTCTCCTAAAAACCTTTAGTCATTTTTCCAAAAATAGCCTCATGATTTTCTTGTGTCCTCCATAACAGTTCAGTCTTTACCCATCCAAATCTCTCTGTAGTCTTTTTTTACCTAGTATTTCTCTACCACTTAATATCAGTAACAGAAATTGTTTGAGTAACTGTGTACCATGTTCCCCGAGTTCAGCAAACACTTAACCCCAGACAAAGCCCTCTTTAGGAAGTTCACATGTGCATTATTCTGTCAATTTGAACTGCCAGCCGGAGCATCAGCTTTTCCAATAGCAACCAGCTTCTGATGAGCAGGAAAGAAAATGCTCATATTTGCAGATGGACTTTGGTTTAGTTTTAGTGTCATCTCCTTACAGATAGTAGCTGGGTGACTGAAACCCTCCATAATCTCAAAAGAGGAACCATTTTACTACACCCCCCAAAAAAATGCTTAACTATAGTACCCAATAAAAAAATCTTAATATTTATTGGCTCTTACATTAGGCACACGCCATGCTAAATTATGAAATTCAAAATAAATCAAATTCTTTTGTCTAGTAATATGGTATTTTAATAGAAAATCCAACAGTTTATTAAATGCAATTGCAGTGAAATATAGGAGAAGGGGGTACAGTGAGACACACCTTCTCCATTCTTGAAAGTGATAATACACCCATAGTAATTTGTTCATCAGTGACCCACTCTCTACCCTCAAAATTACACAGGTATGTGCTTTTCTTTTTCTGATCAGTAAATTTCTAAGCAAGACTCATAAAAACCCCCAAAACATTAAGCTGCAGCAAATGGAAAATGTTTAGAAACACCTCAACTGCACCAATCCCCATCCCCCCCCAAAAAAAACGGAACAGTCAGAGAAAAACCCCAAGCAGGTTTATCCTTTCTCATATGCCTTTTGTCATTAGCATCCAAAGGGCCCCTGCTATTGCCCTTTTCGAATACTTGAGTATGTTAATGTCCATAATGGTGACCTAATCAGTTTAGGTGTTCCATCCAAACAGTTTCACAGAAGCAATTGAGAGAATGTCATTGAGGACTTGCAAATGTAGTGTGCTTCAGCATGTCTGCAGAGCAGGCCAGAGTGTGACGGATGGCAGCGATGTTGTACTCCTTCTTGAAAGCTGCTGATCTCTTGCATAAAATCACATTCTAATACAGGAATTCATTTGGTATTTTAAATGGATAAAGCATGGAAGCACTGTTAGATTCAAGTTCTGTTAGGAGCTGGGACATATTCTTCACATAAAACCCCCAATTCAGAGCTTGGGGTCAGAAGTTATACCCACAAAATATAACTTAATACAGCTTGCTGGCAAGGCATAAAGCTGTGTAAAAAAAATAGGTGCTTGAGTTCTTGCCCTACATATGATGGTAAATGTCTTGGATGTGGGAGCATGAGAAAATTCCCCCTGAACTAAAAATGGTTAATTGTTAAAGAATAGAACATAGAAAAATAACTTACAACACCTTTTCATTATTCTTTTTGTCTTAATTAAAAGAAATTATCGTTATGTAAGAAGAATATATGGAAATGTATGGTCCAGGATGATACTCTGATTTTGTGTAAAAATGGCTGAAGAATCTGGTATTGATGAGAAGTAAAGCCGTGTGCCAAACACTTTCACTTATTTTGCCAGCAGTGACTAACAAAATTACTAAAGGTCAAAGTTTTTACTAGGAGGCATATTACAATCTTTTATCTTATGCACTTAGTTAAGAAACACCAGCACTGCACAAAGAAAACATCTTGATAAAAATTCTCCAGCTTTTAGCACCCCACTAGGTTCTTCAAAACATATTTTAATGTGAGGATGCAAAATGAAATGCAGAAACAGATGTTCTTCCCTCCTCATTTGTTCAGAAAACATTCCCCTTTAATTCCAGTTCCTCTCACCCTGTATAGAGATTCCTTTTGAAACACCATGTCTTTTATTCATTGGTGAGGAAATAAAAACCACATCAGACAATAATATATTCGTAATTGACAACAATAACAATGAAATGTAGACACTACAACAGGAAAGTACCTTTCTACGGGAACTATTATGTAAAATACCTAAGAATTGAAATTCTCTCTTTTTCTTCTCTTAGGTTTGTTTATGGCTTTGCACTTTTTAATGCAGGGGACGTTTGGATGGAATGAAGCCACGAGCAAAACACCAAGTCAAATCACAGTGAAGGTGAAAATGGCCTGTGCCTCCACCAGGTTTCATATATTGCTTTTATGGTCCTAAAATGTAATTGTCATATCTTGCATATTTTTAAGCTCATGTGACCTGAAACCTGTTGTGCAGTGTGTTGCAGCCCATGCGCCTCCACACTGTGGAAAGCAGCAAAGAGGCACATGGTTTGGAAGACACAAAAGCCAGGGGCAGCAGGAGCAGAGCACTATGGAAAATGGAGAGAGCCAGCCCAGGTGCCTTGTCACTAACACAGCCCAGGGGTGTGGCCAAGCCTCATCCAGGCAGCTGTGCTGAGCATAACCTAAAAACCCAGAGGGGCCAAATAGGGTCCAAGACCACCCATGCACAGCCTTCACTGTCTCCCTTGTCCTGTTTTGTTCAGATGCACAGACACAGTCTAAGAGTATGACTTCTTAATTTTTATAAGGTACCTTCCACCTTCATTTGTACTCATGTGACAATTTTATACTTCTGTGCTAAATTAACAATGAAATTATCTTCTAGAGCTTCTTTCAGACAAATAAAAATATGTCAAAGTCTATTTTGCATATGATGCTGTTGAGATCCGGTTTAAACCCAGAAGAGCAAAGAAAATTATGTCTCTGTGTATAAACTGGAAAGAACTTTGAAGGTTCAAAATATACCCAAAAACAGGATTAAAACCAAACAAAGTTAGATATTGGTGCCAAAAAATTGATGCTTTTTTTTTTTTTAAATAGTAAAAGAGGCAAAGAGAAAAAGAGAAAAGAAAGAAACAGGGAAGGGTGGGGAGAAGAAACAGGGAGAGGTGACAGTGGTTAGGTGGAATTATATCACCCATCCAAGGGTCCCAGCGACGTCTCGTTGTTGCCCTCCACCTGGTCTTCTAGTGGTGAGCATCCCCTGCCTCCTCACCATGCCGCCCCACGCCAAAGAGTATAGAATCCCATGGGTTAATACACATTTGGGCAGGTGGGAACACCCATGGGTCTCCCTTGCAGGGGTCAGTTTGACTCTGACCCTTGCAACACTGAGAGTGTTGCATCATCTCTGGTGTAGGATCTGGGGACCCCTTTGCGGGGGGCCTTTGATGGGCCATGTCACCCCTCTGTCCTTCATGTGGATGCAGCTTCTCCCCGGTGAAGGGGCCCCTCTGGGGGCTGGTCTGCACAGCAGAGGATGGGCAGTCACTGCCTCTGACCAGAGGATTTTCCAACCCACCCAAAGTCTCTCTCCCCCCACCCTTTGGTGCAAGGGTCTGTTTGAGCCTGGCAGCTGACAGCCCTGGGGCCATGATCTCCAACCTTGAGATGCTGAGCTTGTGCTTTGTGAGTGTCCCCAGCCCTGTTACTTTATCTATCTTGATAAGCGAGTGGTCCAGGGGGTCCAGAGCCCCATTCAGGGTGAGCTAGTCTCTGCAGCTTTTGTAACACAGTTTTGAGGGTGTTTCATGAAAATGTTTAAGCCATAAACTATAATATTTCAGTCTCTGACAGATGCTACCCATCTTCAAAAGGACTGGTTGAATTGTCTTTAAGACACCTACATTTAACCACAGAGGGTAGAATCCCAGTCTGTGAATTGCTTTTCTCCCCCATGCACACAGAGTCTCAAAGAAGTTCAGCATTTTCTCAATGGTATACTTCATGGCCTTCAGGGTTGTGTATGGATTAGTAGTGTAGCCTTGCAGCAGGTCTGCAACACAAAACAGCTGCTGTAGAGGATCTAGCATCCACACTACAAATATATCAGTGGACAGTAAATTTAGACCAGTCCTTGCCTAGCTCAAGGGTTCAGCACCTGTTTGCAGTAAGTGTACTTTCAGCCTGCTTTTGGAGAAATGTTCCAGTTTAGTTTCATCCTAAAGGAGTCCAGTTCATATCTTCCAAAATGACTACATGATGGCAACAATCCTTTTTTTAAACCCATAAACAATTATACTTCAGGATACAGATGAACTGCTTGAATCAAATTACTTCATTTTGCAGGCAAGAAAACTAGCAAAAATACCAGTGGACTGTTTTGCTGATGTTTTTATTTAAATTACTTTGAATTGCTTGACAGGAACTACATTATTTTGCTGACAGTTAAGTTTAATTTAGGTCTTTATGATGGAATTGAGAGGAAAAGGTAGTTAGCTCTAACTGTTGACTGATAAACAAGATAGTACTTCGGCCCATTCAACATTTTATCTCTTCTTTGTACATCACCTGTGCTCAGTGAAAGGTTGTCACTCATGCTATCTGGGGCCAAATTTCCATATCCAAAAAAAAAAAAAAAAACCACCAAGAGGCTGTAGCCAGTCTGCCTGTGAACGGACCACAGGCTGATAAGCAGCCCAGTAGTAAGTAGGTCCAACAACTCAAATATCTTCAGGAGTACAAGACCTTTCAGATATATCATCTGGTTCTTTTGATGTCAAAGTGATTTACTTAACTTTTACATTTCAGAAATGCAAGTGAAATCACCTTTACTTGAAAGTCCGAATATCATTTAAACAAAAGCTTGGGACTTCTTTCGACACTTGAAAGGCATTTTTCTTTTGTAAACGAGCATCTGAACTGTTTTCAGATGATTTAAATGAGCATAGCTCCTAGGCTTTGTATGAAAATACAAACAAGAAATAACTACCCTGAAAGTTGTACTCTTACCCAATGGTAGCAATCTACCCACATGCTCCTGTCTCTCACACTCTGGAAGAGCACCTTACACGATAAACATATTTTTGCAATCTCCACTGCTGAGAAACAGTTGAATGCTTCAGTTCTCTCAGCTCTTCAGTTGCTTTTATTCTTTCAGCTACATGCTATTATCATGAGTTATCTGATTTCAAAGACCAGAAAATGTCTCCTTTTGTAATAAAGCTGTTCAAGCTATTTAAAATGTGTTTTCCAGATTATCAAGCATTTTGTCACATTAGAATCTCACTTTAACACAGATAAGCCAAAGCTTCATCAAGTTTTATCTTGCCCAAACTGAGACAAGGGCAGGCAGACTCACTGGCTAGCATAGCTTTTCATCTCAATGTCACCAGCTGAAATTCAGCAAAGGTCATCACTGATAACCAACTGAGTTTTTGATGGCCTTGTGAAATTAGCTGATGATCTAGGTATAGTGACTAGTGGACAGGTGTTCTTATTATAAAAACCGTTATACAAATTGATAACCTCGCTTACTAGACTCAACTGAGAAATGAGGAGCCAAATGAGGCACAGGAGTTCAACCACTTTCTCACATCAACAACTGGTACCTGAAAAATAAGTTTAAGGGCATATTGCCAGGGGTTAAGTGTGTCCCACCTATTGTGAAACTGAAAGATTCATACACTTAAGCTATTGGTCTATTACTTTTCTTTAATACCATGCTATTTCAATTTTTGTTTTAGGAGAAAAAAAAGAAATAAAAGATACTGACTCAATATAAAATTCAAATCAACCTAAACCATCAGGGCTATTTAAAACATTCCACCATAAGACTGAAAATAATGGGTGCAATAATATAGAGTTGAACAGTATAGTTTTATAAGCCTCTACTAGTATCAAATTCTTGCTATTCTGATGCATTTTCTATGTAAGTCTTTCTCAGTGGAAACCAAGACATCTGTGTTGTATGAGAAGAGACATGCAATGAAGTTTCCTGCTGCAGCTAGATTTTAAATTCTATTTAAAAGAAGGTATCTTCATTAAAAGGAATGATGGAAAACCTTTGTCTCCCCTTTTTAGAGGAAAATTTCTTCTGTTGCTGTCAAATGTCATTTTAAAATAGTTATTTCTACTTGCCATGTGCTCAGCATTGGAAGTTATTTTACAAGTTAATTTTACAAGTTCAGTTAATTATCAGCCCTTTTAGACTAATAAAAGAGAAATTCTAAAGAGAGACGCTGCTAAGGTTGGCTCTGGATGCCAGAAACTCACTGCTTCTTCCTGAAACAAGCAGAATACATAACACTTTAGCAATTTTTCCTGCACTGTAGTTAAAGCAGATTTCCCCAGGGCTTACAAAACTTGTGCATTTAGTGGAGACTTTTAGTTCATTCATCAAACGCATGATATAAACCACTCTGTTATGCACCTTCAAATCAAAAGAGATGAAAAAGAAAGAGGAAAGAAAGGTACACACAAAGGTAAGAGTGCTTACTGAAGGACATGCTTCTTAGTGCTTGGCTGTACAAAAACACATTCACACAAAAAACTGTCGCAGCAATTATTTATGATTAAAAAACATGGGAATGTTGTGGTGACTTTGCATTAGAAGTCTTGTGTATGTCAATTGTTTTATTCATGATAAACAGATCATTTAGTTGGAAAAATCCCATCTGCCTAGATATATCTCTTATTATTTATGAGAACCATGTTTAGGAATGCAGGCAGCACATGTGCATAATTAATCCTGAAGAGAATTAGACATTGTTTGATTCACAGCTGAATGCAATTAGCATTAGGAAGTTTACATATGTTGGCAATAACACAGATTAGCAACTAAAGTGCTTGTTAAAAAATTTAACCTGAGGCTGCTGGAGCAGACCTCTCTTAATGATGCTTTAAATGTTGTTGATGAAGTAATAATCAATTTTGTTTTATAAACAGTAAATCAAGAATTTAGGTCTAATTAGCTGTGCTACAGATCACTTCACTTACATATCCAATGTACATGTGATGTGTGCTGTGAACTTTCTCTGAGTCTGGTGTGCAAACAGTTGTTAAGGGAAAGATATGATCCCTTCTGTATAAAAAAGAAAGAAAAAAAAGTCACAGATGGGGAAGAACGAGATGTCTGTGATGGGAATGACTCTATGCTTCTGGCACTCAAGAAGGAAAGAGCTTTTTCTTTGTTATTTCAGAGCTTTTTAACTGAAAGATGAAGAAACAATGCCTTGTCTGCCTTTTTAAAATATAATAATTACATTATAATTCACAGTCTGTGAAATGAAGCTCTCTAATGGAGAGGGAGGAGGAAGAGAGAATATAAGTGATGAAAGTGAGGAGGCAAAGTAAAATTGAGCTGTAATTGTTTTCACTTCAACTTTAAGAAGTTCAACATTAATTAAAATGTTTCTGCACCACTCACCACCAGACTGGCACAAAGGAGGGCTGGCTGGTATGTGCAGCTGCTGACTGGCAGGGATGTCAGCAAGGCAAAGCCAGGAAGATTGCAGTTACACACCCACACGCTCTCCCCTGACACACAGACACAGATATTCTAAAGATGTCGTTGCGATTAGAGCAAGCAGTTCTGGTTTTGTTCAAGCAGTAGGTCAGAATTGCTCCCAGGTAAGAAATTCATGTTTTCTAAAACACCTACAAGAGTTTGAAAATTGTTCCAAGATATCTATGCCATTTTTTAGCTCAGAGTTTGCTTTGATTTTCTCACTTTCAATTATGTTTATTTGTATGGGAAATGTCCAGAGAGGTAAACCTCAGGTGAGCACCTACCATGATCTAAGAGCCATCAGGAGCTGGATTCATGCAGAGTTTTCCTTCTCCTTCAGCTACATTGACTTCTTACCCACTAAACATTTCATCATGCAAACAGGTGCTGCTGGGGGGTGTATTGTGCAGTTCCTGTAATCACCCTTTACTCATCCAAAGAGCAGGAGAGGTACTAATTACTACAAGTGAGTTACATTAAAGGAGGGTACTGAAGCACAGCTGCTTCTAGCAGATTCCTGTGAGTCTCCACACCAAGTAAAAGGATGAATATGCCTATAGCGTCAAGCCTTCTCTCCCTGGCAGCCTAGGAAGTTGAAGTCAAGATGGGATGGATAGCCAGGAAAATTTTTAAGTAGCTGAAGGAAGAGGGAGCAAGTAGAGAGCCAAAACTGATGGGACTTTGCTTCCCACAGAGCCAAAAGAAACTAATTTTGTGTGTGACAACACAAATTGGGCACTTCCTTACTCACTCACCTACATCACTGCCAGAGACTAAATAATCTTGAAATTGAGTCAGGCCTAAAGTGGAAAAGGCATTTGGGCTCCTAAAAATGAGAAGCAGGCATTAAAGAATGAATAAGAGCTTTCGTCAGAGGAAGAGTGAGGAGTGCAGAGCAGCTTCGATTGGCCATGCATTCTTCAGGAAGTCATGGAAAAGAGCAGCTGGCGCTCAAGATTTCCCTGATGAATGGCAAGCTCTCCCCATAGCTCCAGAGGGAAGGTTTGAAGAAT
The DNA here is from genome assembly GCA_013399225.1 of Rhipidura dahli. Classification (NCBI taxonomy): domain Eukaryota; kingdom Metazoa; phylum Chordata; class Aves; order Passeriformes; family Rhipiduridae; genus Rhipidura; species Rhipidura dahli. The sequence continues at coordinate 39,136 of VXAC01006365.1, forward strand.
TGAGCCTGGAGAAAACCTGCACATGTGCAAAGGCTGAGTGGCTTCTTTTTAAATGATTATAAGTGTTGCAAATTTGTGAGTGCTGCTCAATCCCATGATTTAATATCCACTGTATCAGTTCTGTAGGCTGTGTGGGGACCTCATCATGATGCTCCTCTTAGTCACTTTGACTGATCAGACTGTATCACCTGAGATTTTGTACAGAAAAAAGTTTTCTGTATCCAAGCTTAATTCTCAGTGTTTTGTGTGTTCAAGTCCTATGAAAAACAGATGATTCTGAGGAGGCATGACAGTAGCCTGGTGCAATTTTAAGAAATTTCCAAGTCACTATCTGTGTTTATCTTTGTTTGGCTGATAGAGCCAGATGAAAGGAACAGATACCTTGTATGTTAGAAGACTGAAGTGAACTAATAGATTGCTGCATCTCAGAAAAAAGGAAGGAAGGAAAAAAATGAATGAATGAACTTCGACTTTTCCTAAGTATATGGGGCAGCTGGGCTCTGACTGATGTTTACAAAAGTAGATGTGTTTGAAGCAGCACCACGTGGAGAAGCATGAACAGTTTAAGGGTTAAGCAGGAAGAGCCTTAAGAACCAACAAAACTGGAAAAATATTAACTCTAAAATGCATTTATCACCTTTTTCTAAAAAGAAGTTCTCATAAGCTAAACAAGGGATAACTTCTGTACAAGGTGCATGAGAAAATTAATAATTAAATCCTAAGAATTACAAACAGAAGTAACAGTTTTGAGGCACCATAGTAAACAGTTTCACTGCATTCAAACATTAATTGTAGCAATCTATTGGGTAATGAGAGGAACTTTTCTTGTTCTCGTGATGTTCTTGCTTACAGATGAAGGAGCAGGTTTCAGGTCACCAGAATTCCTACAGTGCTGGCCTTTGCTTCTGTTTATGAGTAGAAACAATAAAACCCTTAAGCAGATGCTTGACTTCAGAATCCTGAGTACTGCTGTTTGATACTGAAACAAAATCCTCGATGTGTATTAATAAATCCATGAATAACAGGATTGTTTATAAGCACTTTTCCAATCAAAAGAAATCAAGCAGAAATTTGTTGAAAAATAAGGACTTTGCACTTCTGCCTTCTTCTAACATAACGTGCTCTTTAAGATGAATAACATAAAAAAAGGAAAAAAGAGCACTCCTTCAAGTGGTGCACTGTGATATTCTTTTGCAGTTCTTTGCTGTATGCACTTTGATAAGCTAAAAATACCTCCAATGTACACAAAGAGCAACCAAAGAACATGCTATTATTTGCAGGATAGCAGAAGCAACATATTACACTTTCAGCTAATTATGATAATGTGCATATTTTCTGTGAGCAATAGGAAAAGATATCGCAGTTTAAATTACTCAGTGTTTGCTTTAGGTGGACAAGCACTTGTTGTTGACAACTACTTGATCTGTCTCATAATTCTGTTATGATGACAAAATAAAACTATATTTTATTCTCAATTTCTGTGATCTTTCACCTAGATAAGAACCAATACCTGGCATCTTTTCAAATTTTCTTTTTTTCTTTACATCAGTGGCAAAATTTAAAAAGGTAACATGAAAAGAAAGATGAAAAAGGAATGCTGTTCAAATTGAAGGATTGCAGTTTCAAGTTTCAATCCAGTATCAAAACATCTCCGCCTCATATTCTTTCTCAGTCATCACAAATGAAATAGTACAAAGGAGTACACAAACATCAGTACAATGCTGTGTGTGTACTGCTATCCAAAAATCACAGTTACAAAATTATACCTGACATATCAAAAACTGACAGTCACATCCTCAAGATTTTCTTCTGTTCATTCCCATGGACCTTCTTTATTAATAAATCTGACACATAAAAAGCATCTGTATGACTAAAGTGTCAGTTACTGGAAAGACCGTTTTGATCTACTTCTTAACTTTTAGAAGAAATATTCTCTTTTTTATGAAGACAGAATCCGTTCACTGACTGCCAGCTTTCAAATGACCACCTCTTGAAGTTTAATTTTAAGTTTTAAATAAATATTGTATGCATGCAGAATAATTATGATGCTCTAGAGAGACTGTGTATAATGACATTGATTCTTTTTTATCTAAAAATGCCAAACCCTTGAGGCGGCAAAGCCTGTATTTGCCACAGATACATGGAGGTTCATTCTGCATGTTAAATTATAATAGGTTCTTCATGTCTCTGTCACTAAATCAGTAGTGAAACTTCCACTGTAAACTTCAACTTTCAATTGCTTAAAACTTACTGGTAAAAGTTGTCTTTGGCCAAACATTTGATATGCAGAATTTCAGCTGTGGAATAACTTCGACTACAATAAAAGATAATTTTTAAATTCTGATATAATGCTGTGTAACAACTGAAAAAAAGAGCATATTTGTCTTGGATGAATGTTAAAAGTCGTTACTGAAACAAGCATTGTCTTTCATTGATAAGTGTTGTGGACATATTTTTCATAATATGAATAATTATGAATATTTAGAAAAACTGAAAATTGCTTATTTAAGTGTGAAAATTGGCATTTTTGCATGCAATTCAGCTTCTTATTTTATTTCTATTTATTATATCTAAATAAATGTTCTGATTTCAGAATTAATCCAACCCCCCAATTTACTGTCAAGCCATAGACAAAATTCAACAATGTAGATAAACCAAGCTCATTTTTCTAAGCTGCTGTTGGGTTCACTACTTAGTTTCGCAGTCTTTCTTCAGAAAAAGTGATTTATTTTACTGAATATATATTTGATCATGCATAATATTTACAGATCCTTTAAAAGAAGGCCAATGTCTTGAACACCTGCATTTGCTTTAAAAATGGCAATAATGATCATCTTAGTATATTATTATTAATTTTTGTTCTCAATATTAAAGAATAACAAAGACATAGTTAACAGTAATGTTACTATTATTAACTAAAAATCCTTGATAAAGATAAAAATTTCAGTAAATACAGAATTAATGGAGTCCTTTATATCACAACCCAAAATAAACCTTTTGGGAACAATCATCATGCAAGCATTGAGAATCAGGGGGAGAAGGCTCTGAAGACTACAGTAAGTACCCATAAAAAATTTCCTTTGCAACCTTAGCTTTCATTAAGTTCCTTGAAAGATTCATTCCTCTCATTTAAATGCAGCTAGAAATTATTCATCTGGTACTATACTAGATATTGATATGAAACTCCTACAGAATTTTTGTTGGGTGAGAGATGGGCACATTTGGAAAGCAAGTCATTACACCTATCTAAATATCTATTTTATGGTAGGGGAGTGTGTCTGTTGACATTTAAACCTAGCAGACTAGATGCCTAACTTTTAGGTGGTTATTCTTAAAAGAGACATTCCTGTCTTAGTGTTTTGGAGTGGATAATGGCATTGGAATAATATCCTAATGTTTCAGTAGCTATTTCTATGCAAATAATTCAACTGTGTTTAGACAAAAGTTGAAGTCTAGAAAAAAACCCACTAAAACAGGCTGAAATGCGTAGACTAAAACTGCAGATCTTCTGCCATTACATTTCATATATGGTTGGCTCAAATTGTTTGGTTTTAGGAAAGAAAAGAACCAAGTGCCTCTAGCCTCAGAAGGCTCACAAAAATTCTCTCCAGAAGGACATACCCTCACACAGACAAGTCTTCCCCCTGCAATCAGGCTCTCTTCCCATGGTCTTGCCATTCAATCCTCAGCCAAGGTCCAGAAGGATCCACTGCTCTCCTAGAAATTCTTCTTAGGTCAGAATTAACAAGTCTTTGCCAAAAGCATGACGTATATTAGTCATGCAAATTTTGTTTCATAGAGAGTGGGATTGATCTCACTGTGAGAGTTCTCCTCATGAGTTAAGCAAATGAAGTCCTTGTATGATCATGGAGAAGAATGAATATGCTAGAGTGATTCATTTGACTTATATTTCATAACTGTCTTGAGAGATGATTAGTCATACTCTGAAACTAGTAATGTTTTTCACTGATTACAGAGGGAATATAAACTATATGAACTATTCTTGGTTATGCAGATATCTGTGTCAAGGACCTCTAAAGTTAGAGTACTGAACACTATTAAAAAACCCAAACAAAACCCAGAAAAATAAAACCCAAAACAAAAACTCTGCACCCCCAACATCAGAAATAAACCCCCACTATTTTCCTTTGTTTATTCATAATTTCATTTCTGTTTTTACTTTAAAAGTTTTGTTAGTAATATCTTTTATTTATTGTTAAATTCATTTAATGTTTCATGCAGTATGTTTTTTCATCACACATTTTAAATGTTTCTCTGCTATAGATATAACTTCAAGAGAACCATTGTTGGACATGCAGGTAGACAAAACATAACTGTGTCCCACATTCATCCCCATGTACTGATCTTTAAATTCTTAATTTTAAAAACAAAGGTTTCAAGGGTTTCCAGTTTAAGGTGTTTGCATAAACAATTGGAAATATTGTGACCCAGCTTTCATCATTGTTTTAAAGCAAAATTGGCCCTTGATTTTATGAAAAATTGCTCCAAAATTTTTTTAATTATTTGTCCCAGTGAAGATTAAGATGAACATCCTTGTTTGCAATTTTATTTCTAAGATCCACTTCATTATTAATTCACTCAGTCTTCATTGCAATTATACTGAGTATAATTGTTTTGCTATTCCTGTGACTGTCAGAACGACTTTTATAGGCCTTCCATTATAATTAAACATACGTTAATAGACATTTAAAGCATGTTACCATTTTTAATAAAACTTGAAGATGTGGTGTACTAAAAAGGAAAAGACCTAATAGTGAAATGTGAATGCTTCATTTTAAGATACATAGTTTTCAGCCGTGACATTTCTGTAATTGGAGGTTTCTGAATATCTTTGTTTGCCTGAATCCAGGACAACGACCTGGATTCAGTCAATGATGTACTGACTAGTTATGTACCGCCTAAACTGAAGTACAGTGTCCCCTTCAAAGGTATTGATCATCCACGGCTCTCCAAGACAGCAATAAGTACAACACATAATAACCTTATAATTCTAGAAAACTCCAGAAAACCAGTAGACTAGTATATCAAGTCTAAGAGTGGGAACTCTTTCCCTGGTGACTTTCATGGCAAGGTTTCCTGCTAAGAGACCATTTGCATAAAGAACCGACATTATATCCACAAGGACAGGCTTGGTGATTATCCATCATCGATTGAATTTTAGGTAGCCTAGAAAGTTCTCAAATAACTGCTGTTAGAAATAAAGTGTCTCTCATTAATGGAGTCAGTAAGGCTATCAACTACATTGCACTTAATTGTTTTACTGTACTGTTCTGGTTTTTAAGGGAAAAATGTACAGGTACGTTGTATTCAGTGTCTATTTTAGAAGCACAAAGGCAAAGGAAAGGGCACTGAAATAGAGCTGGAGTGGTCCCTCTTTCTCTAAGCACACCGTTTATGAGTGTGTATATGTAAGGTAAATGAATCTCTTCACTCTTCCATATAACATGAAGTATTTGTAGAAGAAAGGTGAAGAACAGCCTTTCCGAAGTTATGGTATAGGATGGTGGTTAGGAACTCTCCCAGGGATACAGGAAATGTCTTCCAGCCTGGGAAGAAGGATGGGACAGATCCCATGTGTTCCTAGACTCACTCAGAGGCTATCCAGAAAGGTCATTAACTTCTTCTGGTAGTTTTGTGAAGTTAATCCCATAACAGAATTTCCAACTAACATTTTTAAAATTATATCACTTCAAATCAGCCAGCCTTACTTTTTTAGGAAGAGAACATTTGCCAAAAAGAAACTGTGATGTTTTAACACAAAGATAAAACCACGTGACAACTTTCCTCTCTGTATAGAAACAGAAAGTCTTGTAGTAAAAATGCTCTTGTTACTACCTAAGTTTAGAAACAATTTGTTACTCCTCAAGCCTGCATGCCTTAAGCCAGAACTAAGACTGCACATAGCATTGGAGCTGGGATATGACATCTGTGTAATTTTTTTCCTTCTTGGTGTTATTTTGCAAAATATCCCTATGAAGTCATTTAAGGGGGTTTTTGTTCATGTTTTCCTGAGAAGGAAAGGGATGAAATTCTGTGATGGGCTTTATCTTGAGACCCTGTCAATCAGCCTACTCTCTGGTCAGGCTCACTTTCTAAAAATCTTTCCATGGTTTAAATATGTTGTACATTTTCCTGTCTCAGGTCCAAACTAGTTATAACTAGGACAAATCTTGCAAAAAAATAAAACAGTATCTTCAAACAGGCCCAAAACATTTCAAAACTCCTTGCTGCATTTTACACAGACTTCAATATGTTAAAAAAATAGAACATTGTGAGGATTAGCTAGCAACATATCTCTCAATGCAGATTTGTATTTTGAACCAAATTGGTGTTTAATGGTTTATTCTAAAAAAAGTAATTTTAATTACTACATAATTTTGGCTGCTAGGCAAAAAAGGTATTTAGGTTCAGAAGAGTTTCACAACTCTTTGTTGTACCTTATGTTGCATACAGATGTAAGCAAAAAGAAAAGACAACAAGGAAAATATAGTAAAAAATTAAGACTTAAATTGTGCTTGCCAGGCAGGAAATTCAAGTATCTCTCAATACAGTGTGAGATGCCTTCAAATGAGTTTCCAAGTAAATGTAGTATGGACTAACTTATTTATACTATAATTAAATTATTAGCTCTTTCATGGAATGAAGAGGCATCTGAAAAAAATACAGCAGTACAATTCAGAGCCTCAAGCAAATTAGCCTCTAAAGACTTGCAGTCCAAAGTAAAGACAAAGCTCAATTCTATTGTTTTTTTTTTTTTTTCCTAAAAGCTGGAGATCAACTATCTCCCCATATGTCTTACTTGCAAATTAAGAAAACCTAGAAAAAAATCTCATTCCTACATATTATTGATTACCAGCTAGAAAATTCATTATTTTCTAGCTTTTTTTTTGCTTCAGCCAAGGAATTCTGCCGATTATTATTATTACTATTGTTGTTTTTGTTATTTCTATTATTATTAGCCTTTTTTCCCCAACATGTTTTTAACAAAAGAAGCCACATTTCCAGAAGAACAAGTAGATTGTTTTGTGACACTGGACTCCTTGGGGATAGTTTCAGAGCACTGCTGTAAATAATCTTGTAGGACAGTTTCAAACAAACTACATTTTACATAGGGGTTTTTTCTCGTGCCATGTAAGGCACGTGGGGATGTGCATATTCAGGAAAAGGAAAGAAAATTAATAAATGGAAGAAAGACAATAAACAAATGTAATGGTCTTTAATGTAACTCTCGTCTAAATGCTCTTCCCCTAAAAGTGGCAATACATAAGTGCAAGTCCTTACCCTGAGATATGTCTTGGTCTAGACTGAAGCAGAAACTCCACGTCAGACATTTGGTGACTGAAAAAGTGCATGTTATTTATTCATATCTCTTAATGTGAAATGTGTATTTGAAGAGACTAAAAATCTCTGAAAGAGCCAATTACTCTCAGCTTTTTAATTCTAGCAATACATTTGGAACATTTTCATTGTTCTAAGGGTTAAAAACCTCACCGTGACAATGATGAGCCTTATTACTCAGTCAAAGTAAATGGATCACCATATAACCTTTCAGAAATGTTCTTCCTTAAGCTATTAAAACATTCCATGCCCTTAGATGACAACAATTTCTCTGCCTTTTGAAATTTCTTTTCTATCCTGCAGAGTTCATAGAGATATGCTTGGTTAAAATCAACTTATATAAAACTATGCACTGTAAATTCTGACACTTCTGTTTGAATCTCTTTTCAAACACTTGTCTTTGCTCACCATAATAGATGTCAGTTCTTCTGATGTAGTTCAAGCATGAGCTTCATATGAAGACTCAGCTATGTCTATTGCATTTCTGAAGCTACTACTCACTGAAGTTTTGTGCTGTTTGACATCAAAGATAGGCAAGAATCACCTGCTGAGTTCACATGCATGGAGCAAAACATCTTCAAATCACTTGTGCTAGACAAAAGTTTTTCGTATTAAGCTTTCACTGTCATGTGGACTTAAAGACAAATGTAGTCCTTGTTAAAGTTGCAGCATCGTGTTATTAAACTATGCATCTGGGCCTCTTGATTTACAGAAGTTTTAAGACAAATGATAATAATTTGGCTGATTTATTTTTTGGCATCAATTGCAAAGCATTCTGTTGCATAAAAAAAATCGGTTTTCATTCAATATGCAGTGATTTAGCTTAAAGGTAAAAACAATTTGAAAGTGTGATATTCTCTATCTTAGAAAAAAGCCACAGTGCTCCACTTTTTCAAACTTTAATAGCTGACTTTTTTTTATCAAATTGAAAACCAGAAAGAAGCAACAGTTAAAATATATATTGTATATAAGGAATGTAAATTTAACAGATTCCTATTCTAAAATGTTCACAAATCTGGTTTTTGTATAAGTTTAATCAAATAACATGCTGAAAAGTAAATAGAATGTAGAATAAAAACATTTATGAAGGATCAAGAACTACTGTATAAAGGATGTGAGTTTAATGGATGCTAATCAGTATAATAACTGTGCCATAGTTTTTAATCACAATGACTCCAGTGATGACTCTGTATGTAAACCAGATTCAACATGAATATGCATAGGAATTTGATTTTGGAACAGTTGTGTATGAAAAGTGTTTATAATTAGCCTGCATTTAAATGTCACCAAGTGACTGCATTAAGTGCAAACCAAAACACAACAGGGCGTGTGGCTGTTGTGAGATAAATGAATGCCTTGGGTGTGTCAGCTCAGTCAGCAGATGCTGAGATGAAGTTGCCAATTTTAGCAGACTGATGATTTTAGTATTGTAGGGCCTCCAGTGTTTTTATTCAAGTGCCTTGAAATGAATTTAAAAGAAAAAGCGTTTTTCCCCTAGTATTGTTTTTCCATTTCTTTAGTATACAGATCCAAGGAAGCCAATGTGCCTAACACTTTCCAATCTCTGCTGTTGTTCCATAACCTCAAGGTTAAAACCCTAGCAGGACAGATCATTAACTCACTCCTGACCATTTAAATTTTTGGTTACTATGTTAAATGCTCTTTTTGGCAATTTCACTATTAATATGTTTCTTGTTTTAAAAACAGTTTATGTTTACTGAGGGCTTAGTGTCTTACAAATAGACGGTGTAGTTAGGCTGTATTAGGTGCTTATACGTAGATACAGATAGGTTCAGAGCATGCTTTTTATGTTTGATACAGGCGTCAGGAACTTCTAAGCCCCTTTAAGGACTTTAGCACTTGGTCCTCTGTCCCAGGGCTCAGAGGTGTCCCCAAGTATCAAGCATTCATCGTAGTTTCGTGCTAATGACATCTTGCAGTGAGATGCCAGCAGATGAACTTACCTTCCTTTCCATCTGTCCCCTCCTCAAGTCTTGTTTTCCATTTAAAATAAATCCATGCATGTTGGCTGGCAGGGAGCCAATTCTGCCCCAGCAGTAACTGTGTTACACCTGAAATACTTCTTGAATATACAAAATCTTAGGACATACCAAATCCCAAATGACAAGGCTTTGGAAGAGACTGCTTCATTGTAGGATCGAATACACAAACACGTGAGAATCTACCAGTAAAAGCCTCCTAGACCTTACAGACCATAATATGTCCTTAATATGAACAAATAAGGCTCCAAAGCTGGAACTATAAAATGTCTTGTGAAGAACAATTGTGCTAAGCAGCACAGAGTAGGAAATCAGGTGTTAAGGTGGTTGAGGCAGAATATGGGTTGCAGATTATGTTGGTTTACTTAAAACACAATCAGTGTCTTGCCTTTGTAGTTGTGGCTCCTTCAGTTCTGTCAACATTAATTTAATATCCTACTCTTAACATGAATTTTGTTCAATATGAGGCATTTCAGGATGTATTTGAGCCTGTGCTCGGATTTAATTAGAAATGAGAAATATAGCAGATGGAGAGAAATCATTGTTGCACAATTGGGCTATAATGCAAAGAAATTTCTCTAACAGTTGACAGTTAAGAACTGCTTGATTAGCAAACCACAGCAAAAGAAAAATGATCTACAAATAAAATTAAAAAGCAGGTTAACAGCTGCTCCAACCCTCTAAAAAATCTCTTATGGAAACAAGGAAAAGACTAACCGTGACACCAAATACCACCATAAAACAACTAGATTGCAATTCTGGTAGTAGAGTTTAGCATCTGTGAAGTTGCTACAGAAGTGACCCTTATATTTGGCTTTCCTGTCAGAGGAACTCAAAAGAGACATTCTGTTATCAAAGAAAAAAATTCAAAGGTAGTCTTCTACCATTAGTTTTGCATGGTATAATGCTGATTTCCCCATGTTTTACACAACAGAGACAAGTTTCTGTACACGGGAATAGTATTCTGCCCAGATAAAAATATTTTGCCTTTAATGAGCTTTATACACCCAGTCATCCTAACATCTGAGTCCACAATACACAGAAGAAGTAAGCAACACATTAAACTAAACTATCCACAAGAGAAAGCACAAAGCGCCAACAGCGGGCGGGTCAGCAATCCCTCATTTGTGAGGTATCAAAGGCTGCTGATAGATTTAATAAAATTACTCTGAACATCTGACCTTTGTTCATGGCCAGAAGGAATGCAGTTATACAATCGGGGAAGGGAAACCACTGGTGACAAAACGCAGTTTCAAATAAACTATGCTTCTACTGGCAATTTTTCTTTATCCACTATCGTGTAATATGCAGAGGGATGCACAGTATGTACTTAGAACAGGAAATGAAAGTGAAAAAAATGGAAGCTAAAACTGACACTAACAATACTTAAATTGCTTAATGGAGATGCTGTGTACATACTCCCCCAGGCAACAGATCCTTGTAAGTGTTTAGAGCTCCTAATTGTACCGTATGTCTTAATAAACAGCGGGTTACAGAAACTCCAGGTCAAATGTTAGACAACAGAGAGATTTTGCCTATAATTTATTCAAAAGTTTGATTGTATCCTTGCACACTAGTAGGAAATCAAACCTCAGAGTTATGAAACTAATTACTGCCAAACATCTCTAAAATATGTGTTAATGTGTGTGTATTTGGATAGAAGTGTATGTGTGTTTTTGCATGAATATATATATATTTATATATATACATATATTTTTGTAGCTGTTATTTCTGAGGGCTAAAGGCATCACCAACAGACAGCAGCAAGATTTTTACATGTCTGTTTTCTATTTATTTGATAAGTAGCACGAGAATTTATCATCCAAATATTTCTTTTTCATTCAAAATGTTAGGAAATCTTATTAGATTATTTTACATCAGACATAGTTTCTCTGCTAAAGTAGTTCTCTACCTAGCCTCCCTCTCTGTTTTGCTGGGTTAAATAACAGTCCTATAATCACCCCAAGGATCTCTCCTGCAACGTGACCGTATTGGAGGATCCAACACAAGATGAACACGCTGGTTAAAATAACTCGAGCTTCCTTTTGTGCAGACATGAAGGAAGGAAATTACATGGAGCAATACCAAATAAATGCCAATGCTCCCTTGGGTTTTTAGCGTGCTCTTCCACAGCTTTGGAGATTCCCATGCTGCTCTGCTTGTGCCAGCTGTCTCTGGAAAAGCTGTGTCCATCTTGTTGGTGAAGTACTCTTTTGATATCCTGCTAGGTTTTTCTGAGAGAGAGCCTTTGCTCAAGCTTCAGAGCTCTCTGGATACAAGAAACCTCATCACTGACCTAATCTAGAGACACTTAGCACTTTGACAAGTAGGTATTGCAGGAATCATGGTCATTTCTGAGAATGCTGCCTCCACACTGGATCCAAGGATGCTGAAATGCCTTTCATTTAGCTGAGTACCTTTGTGGCTATAATGTGAATTTATGACATCAAGCAATTCACAGGAGCATGTTAGGCAGATGACTGAAACATGTACAAAAGTGTGTGGGTTATGAAGATAACTAGGTTTAAGACTGTTTCCAAACCTGCTTTCCATTTCTATCCTGTTAGGAAATATGAATAATCTTCATAAACATTTTGTGGATTGGTGTAACACAGCTTAAAAAGCCAAAGGATTAAGAGTTGCCCTTTAACAGTTAGAGAGAAAAAAATAAATGATAAATCACAGATTCCATCCCTTTCATTATTTAAAAATGAAACAGAAGCTTTGGAAGAAAAGCTACTTTTTCGGTCCTAAATTTTCTCAAAGTAAGGTTAAGGAGCTAGTTTATTAATTGAGGAAAAAAATGGCTCCTTGAAAATGTATAAATTTTATTATAATACTCTTAAACCAAATGCAATTGTGTACCTATGGCAATTTCTCAATCAGTTATTTAATTGCCAGAGGTGGTTTCTACAGAAAGTCTCTCCATGTCCAGACTAAACCACAGAAAATTAAACAGAACTAGCTAAAATTTGTGAACCCAAGGAAAAACATCCTTTTAAAGAAGTCTTCCAACTCTGTCAAGGAGTGCTGCAGGAAATCTGTGCCTGTACTTTTTAGAACACTTATGGCCAACACATCCAACTGACACACAGTGACAACACAACGCACCAGCCAAATGTCCCTTGTCACAGCCAGAAAATACCAAGGCATTGTACCCAACAGTCAAAAATCCCAAAGCCAACCGACCAACCAAACAGATGTTTTTATATGTAACCACTCAGATTCTATGAGAATCTAGAGAATACTCCTTTGAGGTTTTAGTCTCCACCCAAAGCAAAATAATCTGTTGAAACAATCCTTCATCTGAAAAAATTAGCGATCAATTAACCAGGGTCAATATAGATAATAAAAAATATACATCTTATTTGTTCAAATATTTCTGCTAAGATTGTAAGAAATCTTGTTATTCTTCTCAGTATACATTTTAATTATGCCCAGAATGGCAAAAGAAACATAATTAAAATAAAATTTTGAAAGAAAAAAGTATTTTGAAAGTTACTGTGAAAGGTAACTATGCCCTTTTTGACGTTTTCCTATGGAATATTTAAGTGAAGCAAACATTCTTTTATTTAAAGTTTGTTTATAGGTAAAGAAATGCAGAATAACCTGCACTGTTGTTTGGGGAGGGCGAGGAGGAGGGTGTGGGGAGGTTAATCAAAAATCTTACATGAGGAACGAAATCAAATATTGATGGTTTCTTTGAACAGCCACTGCCTTATTAAAGTAATGACTAGAATCTCTGAATACAAAGGAGAAAGAAAGGAAAGAAGATCTTTTTGAACAAACATTGAAAAATGGATATTAAACTTGTTGCTGAGTCAAAAATTTCTCTTCCTGATCTTTTTATATAATGATATGTAACCTTAAAACTCGTGAATTACATACTCATCCTACTTTGGCTATTTTGACTTGCTTTTAATAGCAAACTTCAGCTTTACATTCGTGATCCCAAAAGAATTTTATTCCTCTACTCCAAACAAGCTAATTCTGTGTCTATATTTTCTAGCTAGTGTAACTAAGCAATAAATCTTCACATAAAATCTTCCTCAACTACTCTACTATTGATGTTTCTCTTCTAGGGCATTTGAATGTAGAAAGAAACCATGGGGTGCATGAGTGGAGAGGTTTGCCATAATGATCTGTAAACTTCTGTCACAATAGGCAATATGTATTTAGAGTCGTCTTTTCCTTACTTACAATATTTTCCAAGAAGTTAAAGCTTTTAAAAGTATAACTAACTCTTGTCACTTTTTCTTGTTCTATGTTGAGAGGGAACCAGCAATTTATCATTAGATGTCATGAGCACCACTTATAAAATTATGCAATATGAATCATCCTGAGTATACAAGACCCGAAAGATCATAAAAAGGTCTTGGTTTGTTCATTTAAACTCAAATGAAAAAAGACTGTGGCCTGGTTACATTTAATACAAATATATAAAATGCATACACAGTGTAAATATTAAGAACTCAAAGAAAAAATTGTGTATTTTCACCATACATGGAAATAACCATAAACCATTAGACAAAGGTTATATTATCCCATTCTTTAATGACACATCATTCTCTACAGCATGAACTCTATTTCCATCTTTATCATATGCTCTGTATTCTGTTGATAAGTAGGAAAAGGGAGTAAGTACCCTGTTTTGGAATAAAAATAAATATTTATGTATAGCTAAGTAGTTACTGGTAAAACCAACATGTAAAATATGCCCTGTACTGGAGCAGTGAGTGAGCTCACTATTGTAAATGATCATCCTGCCAAGAGCCACTGGACACCTTTTGCATTCCATTCTTGGAACTCATTTGCAGTAACAGCAATACAAGATCATTTGGAAAGACAATCCTGCTTACAATATATTTTTTCAGGACTCACTTTAAACAAGGAAGATAACACCTTGCATAGTGATTGAAAACAGAATCTAACTTATGATTAAATCTGACATTTTCATTCTTTTACATATCAACCAGAATACTGAAATCAAATATTGGAGCAGAAGTATCCATGGACCTCAGCTGAACAACCACAAAACATCAAATATGATGGTGTGCATTACATCCAAAAAAGTACTAGACCTAAGGACAAGATACACAAGTTACATTCAAAAATGACAGAAACTCCTCATCTTTATCTATGATTTCTATGATTACTCCTTTCATCATCACATCACAGGGCAGAGTCATTGCACTGCTTATCTTAATATTTGTCACTGACATGGAGAGACGCAAGTCGTCCTGCCAAAGAGTTTTGGACAGCTCTGAGATATATCAAGGCCACAACTAAACTGGTGGCCTTTTCCCCAGAATTCACTATTTTGAACAGTGAATTGGATGCAGTGCATGATTCTGGATCTTTAACATGTTTCACCCACACTCAGCCTGGAAAACTTTTTTTTCCAAAACACAGGGAATGTTCACAACATGTTGGCTGCAGCACATAAAATCCAGATATTTCAGATACTCTATAACAAACATGGAAAGTTAAGACAGCTTGATGGAAAGCATAATTTTCTTTCTATCAACAGAAAAGAAGGTTACAGACAGCTGGGGACGTCCTTCGGGACACAGTGGTCAGCATGGAGGAGCAGCATACCACACAGTGAGGTGTCTGCCACAAACCTCAGAGTGATGAAACATGAAGTGCATATGCTTCTCAAGGAATCCACACACGAAACACCGACAGTAAACCACGATCACACACTTCCTATCTCAAAGCCTGGCAAAGCAAAGAGAAACATTTCTGTAAAAGAAGTGTTATGTCCACGTGTGCCATCTGTCATCATCTACTGGAGGATTACAAAGAGGTCAATTTGAATATTTTTGGGTTTCAGCATACTGAGCAACTTTCACCACTTTCAAGAATAAGTTGGCACCCCTCCTGTGATGAGATCTGTCTACAAGGATACTTTCTCACTGTTTTTGAAAAAGTGAGCAAAACAAGAGAGAAAAACAATCTTAACAGCAGCTATGCCTGAATGATCTGATACACTTAAGCCTGATGAGACCACTAGGCCTTTCTAATAGCGAAAATGCATAAAAATTGTGTAATTGCCATTAGGCAGACAGTTACAGCAACAGAGAGCTACAGAGACTGACGTTACTGTAGCTCTGCAATTCCTTATAACTTAGGAGTTCTTAAAAAATTATGCACCCTATAAGACAGTGTCTGAGCAATTCACATTTTAGAATGTGTCCTATAGAACTACTCTCTCATGGTGAAATGCACTGATTTCTGGTGGGGTTTTGTTAGAAATATGACATAAAGCAATTAAGTGACATGTTGAAAGCCACTTGAGCAATCTGAGGCATAATGGAAAATTGAACTCAAAGTCTTTGAACCCCAGGCTCCATAAGATAACCAAAAAGATATTTCCTGTTTAATATTAATACTTCCTGTATGCTTGGGGAAGTGATCACAAGAATGAGCAGTTATGCAAGCACCAGGAATCAGAAACAGCCATAGAAATAAATGGGAAAACTTTTATGTCCAGAAGACACTGCTGTTGCTGCTACAGATAATGATAGAGCAGCTGAGTGGGACGTAATGTCAGTTCTGGATGAGGAGCTGCACTGCAGCAAAAATTCTGATCATGAATCCCATGATACCATGTGAGCATTTAACAGGTCTGACTCTCATGCCTAGGAGACAACTGCAAAACGACTAAAATTCCAAGCAAAGAATCAGAGAAATCATTGTCAACTCTATTTAATACGTTTTAAGAAAAAGCACTATTTTTTCTTAACTACTGATCAACTACAGAAAGACATGGAAGGGTGACTCTAATCTTTAGGGGAAGACTAATACCCTGCAATTAGAAAAACACATTCTTTAATGTTAAGCTAGATTTTTGATGCTGTTTAATAGCATCTGTATTTGGCAGGTTTAATTGCCATATTTTTTGCAATAATACTAACCATGAGTAAAAAATTAGGGTTTAGCAATGTTGAGAAAACAGTTCCTGTTTCCTTATCATTTGAGTAGAAAAATACTCACATCATTATTATTTTGAAATAATTGAAGACTTATTTACAAGTAATTAAGATCATCACTCCTCTTGGTATGAGAAGGAGGAGATGCCTTGCAACCCCTAAAACCCATTGTAGTCACCTCTGCAACAGTCATAGATATTTCCCTTCTTTTGTGAGCTTTTTATATTAGCAACTGTTGAATACCTTTTTTTTTCTTTTGGGGCAGTCTTCCATGTCTAAAAATTAGTCTTATTCTTGAAATGTTTTCCCCATTTTTCTAGATTTTATTATTACTATTGTTATTTAGTTTCATAGTGCTAATGCATGAGGACAGAAATCTACTCCATGTGCATGAACTTGTTTAAATGCACAGCAAACCTACTCTCTTAACAGTGATTATTCAGAGACAGTTCATAGTTAATAATGCGTGAGCAGCCCAAATTTCACCAACTTTTGTCTGTCCATAGTATTTGTTAATTTGGTGGCTTGTTCAGTTTAACAATGTTTAGTTTCAATTATTGTTTCAATTCTTTAAAAAAAAAAAAAAAAACCTAAAATTCTGTGTTGATAAACACCTCCATGAGCTCCAAGAGTTCCCAACAAAATTAAAGTAGACCTCTAATTATATCTTTTATCTTTTTAATGTGGAAAAAAAAAAAGAGGTAGTAGAGCCATCTGAAATACAAGCCATTACACTTGTTTGATACACTAGGATGAAGCAAAAGAAGGCACAAGTCTAATTTTTTTTAGCAAATCCTTTGCAGTTCACCTTTAAACTAAAGGTCATCGGGTGAGAATCGGTGTGTTTGAAAGCACTTGAACTGCTTAGGGAGTTCATCTTATCTGTATTATTC
Source organism: Rhipidura dahli (assembly GCA_013399225.1). Classification (NCBI taxonomy): domain Eukaryota; kingdom Metazoa; phylum Chordata; class Aves; order Passeriformes; family Rhipiduridae; genus Rhipidura; species Rhipidura dahli. The sequence goes on from VXAC01006365.1 coordinate 56,323, forward strand.
ATACATATTTGACGATTATAAATCACAATGGACTGAAATATTTCTGGTCTTTCACATCAGCAGGCATCCAGAGAGCACTGTCTTTTATTTACTGACCATGTTAAAAATGGCACACTTTTTTATTATTTTATAATAATATGCTGTCTGACCAGTTCAGAGAGATCTCTAATAATGTCTCAGTCCAACCATGGGTCTCATTATGTTGGTAGGAACTGTCATGCAACTGTGAATGTGCAATAAGTGTAGAGGTACAGTAAATGGCAGAAAAATATGAAAAGCATTCTACTTTCAGATGCTGCACAAAGCTATTTATTCCTACTGCACTGAATGAACTGAAAATTGAAGAGAGAAAATGAGAACTTTACTTCATCGCCTTCTAAATTTAAACAAAGAGAGGATTTAAGGATATGACTTACAGCAGAAAATGAGGGACGTTTTGCAGTGCAAGACATGCACTTAGCATTTCTTATATTCCATCCATTTTTTTAAGCACAGCAGCACATTGATTTCAATGGAAGTTCTGTTTAAAAATCAATGCTATACCATGACCTAGGTAACACTTTAGAGAGTACACATATTATTCATAAATTACATGATTCTGCTCCAGATCTATCACCCTTACTGTGCTCTCACAAAACATTTTAAAACAATAATACAATTGTACCTCTGGATTTCAGTTCTATAGAAACATTTGTCTTTTCATTAGATTTTATGAACTAAGTTGCATAAAATATGCCGTATAAATGATACCTGGATTTCAAAATAAACTGTTACACAACATGACAAACCAGAAAGAAGGGAGACTTGTTTGAGGATTTTGATGTACAGCAAAGAGAATTTATTATATCTTCCTAACCTTGGGTCTGGCCCCCCTATTTGGAAGTACAATATTGTCTACAAAGTGAAATTGGAGGTGAATCATCCATTTGTTCTCTCTCTGCTGCTTCTGGCATGACATTTCTTGGATGAGACAGAGTGAAGAAGAAAGGGAACTGGTGAAGTGCCTTTCACTTCATTAACGTACCTGTCAACAGCATCCAGACCTGCTTCTATTGACAGTCTCTTCTGTTGCAATTCAGTTTGGTTTACCACATAGGCATAAATTTCATGGTGAATACTGCCAAAAAATCAACACTTGTGCAAGGATCAATTATTTAAGAGGCTTGGACTCATTCAAATATGGCCTGCATGCATAAAGGTGGTTTATAAATTAGCGCTATCCAAGAACCAAACAAAAAATAAAGTGTTCTGCTCAAAAAAACCATGCAAGAATATGTTTTGAAAGAAGGACTACAGCACAATCGCATTTCAATCAATATAAAACGTTCCAATTCCAAACCAAAGTAGTTTGGACACACTTTTCACAATATGAAAGCAAAGAAAGGGATACATTCACAACTCTTCCAGAGAGCAGGCTCCTTAATTAATAGCCAAGTTGGTGGGAAATTCACCCAAGCTTTGCAAGACCTCTATTCCAACCAAGACATATGATCCCGAGCCCTCACCTGCCAGGAGACTGTACTGACCAGCATGTCCCAGCACAGTTTGCCAGCCCCCAGGGGCTGATCCACTTTGTATGCAGCGCTGCAGAGGAGGCTGGAGCCCAGCAATTGCTTCTGTAATGCATCTCCTCTGTAGTGCTAGAAAGCCTCCTTTCCTTTTCTCCATGCATATTTAGGTACCCCAGGCAAACTGGAACAACTTTCCCCAGAAAGGTGTTGGTTCCAGCATCATCCTGAATCAGACGGTGTGAGTTTGAACCAGGATCTTGTGCCACTCAGGAGAGCAGCCTAACCACCACGCTATTAGGTGTTCAAGTGTGGAGCTCCCGAAATCCCTCCTGTGGGAGCAGTGGCACTTGCCATAATGTATTTAAATATTAATTGAGCAAGAGAATGTGAATGACTCTTTAAGCCTGACTAGCAGCTAAGTTGCTCTCCTGGGACATGGGAGCTGTGATTTCAGATACCCTCAGGCAGAGTAAAGAATTGAACCCAAAGCTCCCACAGCTCTATCTCTCTTTGCCCACATCTGAAGCCAGCTTGAATACATCCAAAACCACTGAGGTCCACGGATGGCTAAATAACCCCCCAAACTGCATTGCTCGGTGAATTCAAGTTCACCAAGAAATCTCTGCCCCATTTACAACTCATCCCAGTTTTGCCTGCCTGGAGAGTCAAAGATCCCAACATAAGGCACCTCACTGGTCCTGTGGGTATGTGTGACTCTTCACTTTTGAAATATTAGCACTCTTTGAAGTGCAGTTTTCCTTTACTTTCTCACGGGGAGCGATCAGTGAACTGGGACTGGTCAAGATGGTTTATTTTAAGAGTGGGAATTTTACATCGCCACACCAATAATGGCACCTGTATAGTATAGAATACTGCAAGAATGTGTGTAAAGGTAAGGCAAAAGCCTGAGAGATCTGGGGAATGAACTGGGGTTAGTTCCAAAGTCCCTTAATGTCCTTTAAAAGGAAAGGCAATATGGGAATGTCTTTATAGTACAAGTTATGTGGACAGAAACTGTAAGCCCATTTGTGTCTCAGATTGTTCCACATCTGAAGGAGACTGCTGCACATCTGTTGTTCAACCACAAGAGTGGAATATATTATGAATTTGCCTGCACCTATCAAGCTGAGGAAAGGTTTCACTGAGTAAAAAAGGATTTTTTTGCCAAACTGTGCATCCTTTTGGAAACTAACTGGGGCCAACACAGATGTGTTGAGCAGCACAAATCCCTCTTTGGAGCATAGCTGGTTCCAGAAAAAGCATCGTTTTTCTACTGCTGGCAAGGAGTCGTAAACTCATTTATATTATTTTCTGCGAAGCAAGAGAGGACACTAATGCCAAGTGTCTCAGTGTATTTGCTATTTTATTGCAATTAAGTGACTAGGAAAAAAGAGTGACGCCATATGCAACTGCATTACCTGTGAAAACTTTACAATAAAGTATGGTAAAAAATATGGTAGGATGTGGGGAAATTGGTCATGAGATCTGTGGTCTGGGTTATTTATCCAATAGAAGGTAGCAAGGAGCAGATGTTTTGATGGCTTATATGAAATGACATATTCTCAAAAAATGCCTAATAGTCCTTACCAGCACATTTTTGGCTCTCTTACCACTCCCAGAGAAATTTAGCTAAGTGAGACAAAGTTGCACTACCTGAGACAGTCTTCTGCAGTTAATACTGAGACTGCACAGGCTGCCGGGTTGGGACAACCTGACGTGTCCTTGTCTTTTCTCTGTTTGATCTTTACATTAAGAGACCAATTTGTTTTCTACCAGCATTAAAAGATCATATATATATGGCACATAAATTGAAAAAATGCTAAACATCTTAGCTGGGTGTTCTGGCTTGTTAGGTCTAATAACATGGATTAAAGCATGAATTTTCCTTATAAATAAAATTGTACAAAAATTGAATTGGTTTAATTGTTTCACATCAAAAATAAAACAATTAATTTGGGCCTCAAAGCAAAAACAAAAAAAAAATCAAATAAGCAATATATGAGTATGAGTATTTTGATTTCTCTTTAATTTGCCCTGCACTGAGAAATACATATCATTCAGTATTTTTATTTTGAAGTCCTTATTAAACCATAAATATTGTCAACTTTACAATATATTATTTGAAACATGTCAGAGCAAAATATTTAAGTATTGCTTAGTTTATGTCCCCTTTTTGAAACTCAAACTATTGAGTAAAAGCAACATAAATCATGTGTGTTTAGCCCCCTGACGTTTCATTTTGTGCTAAATATTTTATCAGCATATTAATAAAAATTAAAACCAGCCAATATCATTCCTATTAATATCTTTGTCTTCTTTTGAGGGGATGATGATAGACAGTATATGTCCTCCAAAAATAACACATTGGGAGATATTTAGAATATTAAAAATACAGTAAATAGTAATTATGAAAAACCTATTGTATTTATCCCTAGTCAAAAGGGAGATTTAGGTATTTGCAGTAAAAATTAACAAGCAGCCACAGTTTCAATTCTAGAGCATATTTAAAAAAAAAAAAAAAACCACAACAACTTTTTTTCACCTGCTGTACACAAAATGTTGCATTAGAGACAAAAAAATCAGGTTCATGTCTAACCATTACACTGTGATCTGTTCCCCTTTAAACCTGTTGTTATGCCAAATGTACAGGCTGAAGTGGGCTGCCTGATTTTCAAGAGCTGAATGTTAGATCCCCTACCTGAATTAACTGGCAGGTCTATGCCATTTTTAATGCACTGTTCAACAGGTATTAATCTACTTGCTGATCACCCAGAAGGAAACCTCCATTCCAAACAGGAAATTATTAGCCAGTCACAGAAGCACATATTGGAAGGTCATCTCTTGACTTTTACTGAACAGATCCCCTGACATAAAGGGTTAACAAGCAAAATTCAGTGTGATTCAAAGAGATTTGCCTTCAATAAACGAGCCACATCCTTCTCTTGTGAAAGATTTTGTAAGATGGCAATCCTATACAAATACCACTGGTGCTTTTTTATTAGCCAACAGTCTCTGTAACTAGCACAGTTTGCAGAAGTAAAAGGATTTTATTGAACATCGTATTTGCACAGTTATCAATAACTTCATATACAGGCCAAAAAATTGAAACAGTGAAATGTGTGTGTGTGTAAATGGAGGAAGAAAGGAGAAAGAAAAGAGGAAAAGTAGAGGGGATGACAGGGGCTGCTTAAATGCCACAGTTCCAAGGAAAAATCTGCAGAGGTCTACATGTATGCATAGGCATTGACTGTGCAGCTCTTCAAAAGGCTCTGAGATCCAAAAGGCATATATTTGGTTAATACTTCTTATATTTGGGTAATATCTTCTTATAAAATCTGAACAGCATTTGCACGTGCAATGCATAGAGAATATACACCAGCAACAAGAGAGTTTATATTTAACACAGTTTTCAAGATATCTAATATTTTGTCAAACATTTTATAGGTTTTAGCTTAGGGATAAATTTGAAGCTGGCTTTTCCCCAGTGAAACCTGCAACAATAGAGAAATATATATTGAAGGAAAAGAGAAACTAGGATATCGAGAAAGCCTAAAAGAAATCTAACATTTCACTCTGTACTTAATAATTACTTTCTACAGATCCCTTTGACTGGGAAAGCTTTTATATCTCAAAGTTTTACTGCTCAGCTATGATGCTGAAAATCTCCAGATTTTTTCCTTGCTTCAGATTCTAAAGTATACATATGGTCTGTTTTCTGACATGACACAGTAGTTTCAATTTCAAATAGCAACAGCTCATCTGCCAATTCTTTACGTAAGATTTAACGGCTAAAAACCATTTTCAGCCAACCTGTAAAACTCACTATTGAGCAGGAAACAGCTAATTTGTCCTCATACAAACAGAAACTTCATGTTTTGTTGTATAACTATGGCAACTTCTACAAATTACTCATCCAGGACTTTTGTTATGCTATTTTATGACTCAGACTTATTAGCATTCACCTCCCTCAACTTCCAGTACAGTATCTCCCCTTTCTGAAATGACTCAGAACTACTGCCCATTAAAAATTACAAACACACAAAAATTTCTTTCTGGATGGGTGTGAGCAGTACCTATAAACTCCGAGTTTTAGCTCTGTGCACCCGGATTGCTGGGTTGTGGTCTATTGCATCCTGACAAGACCTATTTTATATTCAAAGTAGAGAAATTGCTCTAGTATGTGACAAGGAGATAAGTACACCCACCTAGTTTGTTTCGAAGTGGATCGGTTCTTCAGCATGTATTAAGCCCTTCCAGATTTATCCCCGGCGGCTGGCTCTTTGCCAGGGCTTGGATTCTGTTCTGGTGTGCAGTGTGCTGAGTATTCCCAGGTGCTGGTATATTTCTATGCCTTAGTCCTTATTTACAGTTTTTCTAAGGGTTGCTTTGAAGTCTGAACAATCGTGATGCAGTGCACTACAAAGTTCTTTCCACATCCAGCAATCTTTTCATGTTGCCTTAAGTTAAGCCATTTCTAAATGAGAAAATATAAGGATGAGCGCTAATAAATTGCAAAAGAAAAGAGCCTATTTCTTGCATAAAATTAATAATTTCAGTGTACCAGAAGCTATGTGAGCAATCACAGCACAAGATTAATAACTTAAAATCATCATACACTCCATCTTCCTAAAACTCTTTCACAATGGCTACAAATACAGTACTACTTTCAACTTTATAGCTCCCCTTTTTACCAGCCCCACTATTATAACACTTGACATGCTTGGCTGCCATGGTGTAATATAGAGGGGTAAAATGATGCATTAAAGGTCCCTGGTGCAAATCCTATTCAAAATTTTTCAGTCTGGAATAGGCAGTACAAAAAGGCAATACTGGGAATTTAAGGGCCATAAAGTAGCACAGACACTCAGCTCTCCAAGTTTCAGTTAACTTTCTAAAAGCCACAGCAACAATAGCAAAAGCTCTAACGATATGTTCAACTTTCTTTTGGAGAACAGGCACCTAGAGAATTGTAAGGGAGGGAGAGCAGGGAAGCGGCCACATTATGCAGCAGTGTTAGCCAGCATCACTCACTTGTGACTCTCAGCAGCTGTCTGATGCAAGTAACTGCTCAGTGCCTGGGCAAACAACATGGTATGGTAGCATGCTTCACACCGTGGGGCAAACAGCACTCTGTGGAACAAGAAAAATCGGAATAAAGCTCTGGAAAATCAATCCAGTGTGTTGAGGGATTTAATGCATTCACTCCTCAAAATTCAATTCTAATTTCTTACAATTTTTCTCACAGATTCTTTTCCTATTAAAAAAAGTTAAGTTTATCAGTTTAGTGTATATTTCTTTTTTAATGCTTTATTCTACAAAAAGAAAAACAAAAAATCTATATAAGCATGTATTTGTGGCTCCAAAGTTGTTTAGTTATTTTGTAGAAAACATACCTTACTCTGCACAAACTATAGGATTTTGGTCACCAGATATTAAATGTTTTTATACGTCAGTGTATAAACAGATAAAACACATATCTGTATAAAACACAGATTTGTGTTTTTGTAGGAATGAAAAATTTGAGAAGGCAGCTCTGGTTTACTGTCAAAGGACAGACAAACCTATGGGTCTGTGTCCAGGTACGAGGTTTCCAGTCATGGACAGACCTGAGATGCTTAGCAGTCTTTGCCTTAGGTTTACCAGCTGATGTATTAAAGAACTGGACAGGGCTCATATAAAGATGAATTATCTGTACAGTGTGATATACCTGATTATATTTTTGGGAAGAAATGTACTAGTGAGTAAACTGAGGAAGGGAATATGAGTGAGATTCAAAGCCCATTCAAGTTTCTATTCAAGTTTCTGAAATGCTTCAGTTAACTTCTACAGTTTTCAGAGGAGACATTACACAATTTCTAACAGATAGTCATGCTGTATAAACTGAACAATACTTTCATCTGCCTCAAAAAGACATGGAGACTAAACCAGAGGAGAAATAACAGAGAAGAATATGCTCTATTTTACCATCACAGGAATGCACGTATAACAGATAAACATCCTCCCTTACACACTGGATCAAGAGCCAAGGGAGATCCTGCATACTCGAAGCCATCAACCACTTAAAACTGCTATTGTCAAAGCAATTTTTTACAGCAGACTGATTTGTATGCAGACTGTTTTTAATAGCACAGAAAGAGTTTGGGACCATGTGTTAGAGTACACAAGTGATTTCCAAAAGACATTTGAAATGTAAAAATTCTGGAGGCTGCCTCCTTCCTTTCTCCCCTTCCCTGCAACATGCATACACATGCACACACGCACCATCAACTTCCACTGACATTTCTTCATTACTATGAAGAAGCTCAGGCTCTCTTGAGGGATTTTGCAAAGCACTGCTCCTCTTTTTAAGTAAGGCTACACACTTACGTCTCTCAAAATGATTTCCATAAGTTTATATTCCATCAAAACACATGATTTCAGATCTTAAGATGTAGAAGTAGTGTTAACAAGGTCCTCCTATGAAGATTTTAAGCTCTTTTGAATGCAATTTCATTCTTTCTGGTGTCTTCTGCTTGTCAAATTTGCACAGGGCATTGGGACATTCTTTGGCATCAGAAGGTGCAGCTGGGGAATAAAATGTCCTCAAATCCACACTGCTGAACTGAAACCTTTGCTTCTTTGATCTAAGAAAAGGCCATACCCTGGGTTCAGTGTTATCACATCATGTTATCTGCAGGAGATGCTAGCTTTCTGTAAGAAGTGTAATGTTAAAATAAATTGAATTAAATTTAAAAATAAAGTAAAATAAAAATAATAAAATCCTGAAATGCTCCCCTCTTTTATCAAACCCTCTCAACTATTTTAGGGTTCCACTTGGTCACCACAGTATTTAGGGTAGATGCAGTGATTTGTCTTTTAAAAACTAGCATATTAAGACAGAGCCCCACTTCCCTCAATAGCTGAGCACTGACAGAGGGTTAATATTACACTAGGTTAGGATTTTAGTGGGGACAAAAGCAACCTCTTTTTTTCCTGCTGTAAAGCCACTAGAACCATGCAGTCCAACTGTAAGCATGCTCATCAAAAGAGGAACCCAAGAAACCAGACACTTTGCAATTCCATTTCACTGCACTTTCAAGATACAGTAGCAAAGGTAACAAAAGGATGTTTATTTCCTTTGTATAACAGACAAAGGAAGCTGCAGTAGCACTTACTGTTTAAGTTTCAAGATAAGCACAATATATTCACACCAGTGACAAGATAAAACAGAGATGCTGTGAATTGTAGGGTGGCCTGTACAACAAAAATCAATATTACGGTAATATGGAGTAATTCAACATTTCTGCAACAAACTACTATTTCAACTGTGGTATAAATTAATAAAAATCTTAAAAATATTTTGTGAATCTTGCTTGTTCCATCTATAGTCACACTTTGAAAAAAGATTAACTAATAGAAAAATCATCTTAGTTATTTTTAGGTAGTTTCATTGTAGAAAATGAAAAATAGAAATTAGTTCATTCTCCCTTTATGTGGTGCTGTAAGACAGCAAAATCTAGTGGGATGAATAGAAGAATGGAAATTGGGACTTAGAAGTTTTATTTCTTGCTCTTAAAATGATACACAGTTGGAAGCTCAGTGAACCACTAAACTCCCTGCCTCATCTTCACCACCTGTATCAGGAGAATAATGATGGTTTGGAGAAGTTCTGTAAAGCTTTGGACCACAGATCTGTAGTGTAAGGCACTCCATACTGGGCAACAAGTCCTGCTCTTGCCTGGCTCCACACAGCAGAGTCCCAGACTGAGCATCATCAGGAAGCATTTGTCCAGGCTCTGTTAGTCCTCACACATATTCCTTACAGCCCATATCTGCTGTGCAAAAACATGGGGTCCCAAAGCACCATGTGGTGAACATGAAAGTAGAAATACACATGTAGCCCTGTTTCTTTGTTTCTTTTTGATTCTCTGAACTTACCTATTTTTATGCAGAATATTCTTTCAAATTTTCATCTTCTTCCAGGGTTTTGAATTCCACTTTTGTCTACAGTTTTTAAGTGTAGAATTATGTAATGGAAACATATTTCTGTTTGGGGGACTAACTGCATTCTGTTTAAACACATTTTCAATCTCTCCTGTTAAGCAAAAAATATCCCTTGCGAATAACAATGTAATTTAAGAGAGTTAAATGCAGAAACACCTTAAATATACAGAGTACACCCATCATGGAGATTTTAGAAAAGATGTCTTCACGTCTAGAAGAGATAGTTTGAGCATTGGAGAGTGTATATGGGTTCCAATTAATACAGATTGAAGCCACAAAAGTTTCTTAGCATTTAGGTGTTATTTCCTAAAATTAAGTTGAAATTTTGAAAGAAAGAGACATGGTTTTGTGGTGGACTTAGCAGTGCTAGGTTAACAGCTGGGCTTGGTGATCTTAAAGGTCTTTTATACCTAAAGAATTCTATGAGTCTGTGAATCCTCCCTCCCTTGGGCCTGACCGTTTTGCAGAAAGAAAAAGTAGCAGCAGCACTACCTTCCATATGACTACTCCAACATTCATTCACTCAACATGAATCCCTTTTTGATTTTTCTCCTGCCTCCACCACTTAATGAAAAGAGCACAAGAGTCTTATAAAAGATACAGAAATACTTCTACAAAAGGAACTTCAGTATTCTCTGAGTGCTCTACTGTGGTTCATTAGGAAAAATGTTGTGGGATAGCCACCCACTTCATGACAACTGCAATCAAACAACCAGTGTCTCCCTAAGCTTCCATTCTCAAACATGCCCTAAATAGGTCTATTTACACACAAGGCACAGTAACATTGAGCAACTGCCATAAGCCAGGAAAAATATACTGAAAAAGTATTACCCTGAACTTGCATGTTTTGTAATTCACAGATTTAATATATTCACACATCATTCTCAAATGACTCAGACATATTTCTGGCTAGATGACTAAAATAGGTCTTAAATGCAATAAGAAACTAGAAAATCTTCTAGTGTTTACATATACACAAAAATCGGGGTGCTGGGCTATTTGCTAAAATTTCTCTTGTTAGGCATGCTGGTCAGTCCTGTAAGATCATCTCAGAGAAGTGCCAAGATATAAGATGTAATTTAAAATAGTAGCTCTTCAACATTCAGATGCTGCAAACTGAGGTTTAACACAAAATCATAGAGTTGTAGGAGAGGACCTTGTAAGGTGAAGTGGATTGCAGGATCAAGAAAAGGGATTTAAGTGTTCTTCAGTAAACAAACAGATGTAACTTTTAAATGCATCTGCACTCTAAACAATTTCTATCACATTTGGTGAAAAAGCTTCTTCTCTGTTGTCCTTGTCTCTCTTTGTTACTCATTGTCTCATCTTAAAAATATCTTTCTTCCCTCTGAACATTGCTCAACCTATGCCTGTCTTCATATGAATAAACTGTGTTACTGACAAAATTTTAGGGATGTAAATTCATTATGTAATCAGAGGATAGTGATTTCAAAAATTCTAATACACATAAAAATAGCAAACCTTGTATTGAAACTACGTATTTAACAAAAAGATTAATGGAAAATTTAAATTTGCAATATTTTTCCACCTGGCTCTGTGTCAAGACTGATGAGTTCTCTACATTAAATTCAGTTTTGGAATGTTGATGCCAACACTGTGTTAACAAACCTTGCATGTATATTCTACCTTTTCAGATCAAGTTAGGTTCCCATATTAACTGGAATTGTGAATTACAAAATTTCTTTCTCTTATACAAACTTCCTGAGCTTTGCCTCACTTACATTCACAGCTATTCTTCCACTTTTTGTCATTATTTTAAGATAGTTGATATTTTAGAACTGAACACCATTTGTCATTATTACAGCAATATTTAAATTGACACTAAACATTTTAGCCCTCTCTCCAGCTAACATTGTATGGGCACAATGTCTTTTGGTGCTCTAAGTTGGGTTTAGGCACTAAGCACTCCACATGAGGGGGAGAAAAATGCCAATAGATTCAATGTCTGTGGTCCAGCTGGGCATTCTGACCATACTTCAGGATGAAATGCAGATGCTGATGGCTTCCTCTCCCTTCATCCTGACAGTGATTTCCATCATGAAAAGCTAAAGCTGTGGAGAAGGAGGCCCTGGTTCACCCCACAGCTGGCCCCACAGACCCTGACCACAGCAGTGCCTTTTGGGCTGTCATAGAGCTGACCGCCTGGGGGAGCTCCCTTTTTCACTTTGTTCTCCAAATTAATCTCTAGAAAAAAGCAAAACCAAGGTAAATTTCCCTTTTTGCCACAGCAAATCTATTTGATAGATACAATGGCAGGAGGAATTCAAAAAGCCCTGCTACCATAATTTAAAAGTGTACTCTAAAATATTCAAAGCTGTGTTGAACAGATGAAACCTCTTTGGAAACTGGGTTGAGGAAATACTAGTGCTCAAGAGCTCAGTCCATCAGAGCACATAGCCAAGCACACAGTCTGTTCTTAAGCATGTGCTCCAATGCCATCCTGGATCAAGCCCTTTTATGCCTCATTTAGGACAGAATTTGAAAATACATGCCACCATGCAGTGTTATATAATTCAGCTCTATTTGAGAGGGCTAAGGCAAGAGAAAGTCATTGTTGGCAAAAAAAAAAAAAAAGCAACTAGAAAAGAATAGAACAGCCTTTGTATTATCCTGTCCTGTCTATTTTATATTTTAGACTGAAATATACTTATTTCTAAGAAACTTTCAAACATATTCCTTTGGTTTCCTTTGATATGACTACTGCAATCTGATGCAGCATTTCATATGGAATACATATGAAAATCACTTGATTGGGTCCTTAGCATAGGGGTTTTTACTTTATTTTTTAAAAAAATAGAGAAGAAAATATGAAAAGAATAAAATGCTGATAGCGAAACCTGATAGAAACATATGGACAGTCAAGTTGTACTTTCACTTATGACAGAAAAACAAAGCAGCATAAAATATTAAGTCATTCACACAAAAAATTGAAATAATCTTCTCAACTGTGGCCAGTTGAAAACATGGTTTTGCTTACTCATTTGTTGTGTCTTAATGCTTAGAAAACTTTCCAAATGTCTTGCTGTACTTCTGCTCAAGGTAACATATTTTACAAAGCAACAAAAACCTTTCAGCAAGGAACGTGAGCGTAAGTTGCTCTGTTTGTTCACGTGAATTACCAAGACTAATTTAAAGATAATTCATCTTGTCTTTGATCCTGGCTTAACAGTGGCACCATTACCATAAAGCATAGGAAAGAGAAGGAACTTCTGTGCAATTAGCTGTGTGGGTACTACTTGGAGTGGCAAACTGACCCCTGCAGATCAGAAATTATCAGCAGAAGCCTAAGTCAGAGCAATTTAACCAGCTCCTTGTGGATACCACAGTGTAAAGACATAAAATCATTTACCATAGGAGCCAGCAGAGACTGCTTCCATTGTAGGGCTGGAATAGGAGTGGATCTCAGGCACAGGAGCAAAAAAATCCTTTGCCTAACCTTCATTTGCTAAAATATTTGCCCCTACTTCAGATACCCTTCATTTCTTTGTGAGAACAGGGGGGTTTCAAACACAAGGTGGTTGCAGAGTCAGTCATATGCATATTTTAAAATGCACCACCTTTCCCAAATCTACATGTATTGTGTCATAAGATAAAGATTGCATGGCTTGCATGTAACTTTTTTGGTTTTTAGTGGAAACAATTTCCCTCACATCAAGGTAAGCTTCATCCAGGCTATGTTTTCACTGCAGCAGCTCCCACTTTGAGAAGCAATATGAAGTGTCACTGACATTCTTTAAACTGCTGTTTGCCTTTGAACAGTTTTTTCAGATTTCCTCAGGAGCTCTCTATAATGAATATCTCACTCTACCATCTCTACATCACCACTAGGGATGCTTAGACCAGGTGACTGAGTAAACTCACCAGCAAAAAATCTCCAGAGCGATAAGGCTTCCAAAATAGCATATTGTCTAGTTCAAGGTGAGCTGCACAGATAAATACAATGACCTTAGACTTCCCAGTATGTGCCACTATTACCCCAGATTTCCTTCCCCAGGGAAGATCAATGTCTTTAAATAACTTAAAAAAAAGAAAAAAAAAAGAAAAAACAAACATACAAAAACAAACCAACCAACCAAACAAACAAAAAAAACCCAGTCCAAGTTGAAATTTGTAAAAGCAGCTTTTATTCAGCAGCCGAAACATGAAAATTGCCGGGCAGTGCTGGCCCTGATAGCCTGACTGCCAGCTCTGAGAGCTTCATGATGATGGGAATCATAGCCCTCACAAGAGCAAAACACAAGTACTAGAAAGGATTAGAGGTCTGAGCCATGAAGCTAGCTTCAAGATTTTTCTTTCCCCTTTATTTTTATGTTTGATAACACACTTAAACTAAATATTTGGAAGAGTACATTTCACTAAATATGTTGCAAGCAAACACACTCTGCAGTCCTGTCATTCTTTCACCCAGGAACATTTATGTTGAAAAGGTAGCACATTTCCTTGGATAGAAGCCATTCCTGGCAGCAGATCTCAGCACTCAGTAGGAAACCCATGTCTTTGAGCTCTGAACTAGCCCATACTGGAATTAAAACACAACACTAACAGTCAGAATCAGTTGTTCTTGGTGGGTAAGTGTTTTATAACTGCATGGGGATATAAGAGAAGAGCTTCGAGCTTAAATCCTTTTTTAGAAAATGCTGTGATTAACTGCATGACTTCACTTATTGTTAAGGTAACAGATGGAAGTGCCACAGTGAAATATTTCCTTTTTATTTACAAACAATAGAAAGTCTTTCTGCTGATAGGAATTAAAACATTACAGGAGCATTTGTTCCACAAGCTTAAATTCTTTCATGCTACCACATGCATTTTTCATGGAAAGTCAACATCTTTAACATTTTTGCACTGTCTGAATTTATCATCCATAACTTTTTTCTGATTCCTGTTCAAATGAATTTGCTTAAAGAATTATGTACCTACAGTATAATGAGCTAATTAACTAAAGAACAAAAGGTGCCTTCTGTTATATATGAGACATAACTAGGTCTCAGACAGAGGCAACACATTCTTTATTTTTAAAGGCAATCTGTATTGCTGATTTTGATGTCAGACACCCTGTATCATTTTGTACAGTGACACAAAAGGCCTGATAAGACATTAAAATGAAAATTCGCTTTAAAAAAACCCACACAACACATCTTACAACCAGTATTATGAATTTTGAGAGGTTTGTAAAAGATGTGCACTTTGATCAATTCCAGGGTTTCTTAGAAAAAAAATCACTTTTATGCTCTTTGACTGGCAATAGCACTGAGCAATGGACAAAACTGACAGAGACAGAAGCTGCATAAACAAAATAAGTCAGGGATTTTATTAAATATTAATTCTATTAATTCACAGCAAAAATCTCTGTTTATTATTTTATATTAAAAATATATTTTCTTTATTCTAAATCATTTCTCCACAGACACGGTACAACTTGTCAATGCCTGTAAAGATCTCTTAGCTTGCTAGAAATGCCTCGAGCACAAAGAGCAGTAAAATATTTTTAACACCATAGACTTAGATCTCACCACATTTAACAAAATATATTAAAATAATGATTTACAATGTGGTTAAAAGAGAACGGTAAAGAGCACATTTACTTTTAACCAGCAATAATTGTCATTGTACCATTGAAAGACTTCAAAAGAAGTAAAAACATTGTGCAAGGAATCTTGGCAGATTCTGTGAGCTGCTGTAAGAGCACATTACCTGTGCCCAGTGCTCACCAATAGGTATGTGAAGCAGAAGGATGCTGGAAGTACACTTCTGCACACGTACAAAAGAAAAACTCTCTTGTCACAAGGTTCCTATAGGAATTACAGTGATAATTGCATTGTCAGTATACAAGCTGTGTGGATTAGAGTTGCAGAGACAACAATGACCACTCTATCCATGGCTTCCTGGGTCCCTTACACACCCTCTGTGTGAGGCACAGGGTTTGAGCTCATCTTCTGTGCTATGGGTCAGCTCAGCCCAAAGGACTGTGGTCAGCTGCACTGCAAAATCACAGGAAGTATTAGACTGTAACTATTTATTTCTCTTCTACGTGTCTCCAGAAATCAATTAAAAAAAAGTAATCTTTCTACTTCAGGGACATTCATCTCTAGCCATGTATTTCTATTAAGCCTAATCTTTATAACTGCATTGTCAAACATCTAAACAGGTCCCATGTAGTCAATGGGATACCATCTTCATGGGATAGACTTTCTGCCATCCTTAATAAAAGCTCATATTTATGGTACCTCCTGCCTATGTTGTGACAGCAAAAGGTTTGAACACCTCTTACATATAATTTCATAGTAATTTCCCCTTTTGAAATCATCTTGCAAAAGAGATCCAAGCATCATGGAGAGAGGTATTTGATTTTCAGCTGTGGGCATACACTATTAAAAAAAAAAGTTAAAAGGCAGCTGTCCACCATTTTAATTTCTGCTTTAAGAGAAACTAAAATGGTGATTAATACATACCATTAGAACTAAGGAAAACTTTCCCATCATCATTAATAACTGCCTGCCTTATCTGTGGACACTCATTCACTTGGGGCAATATGAGTACACACACAGAGAACCAGAAACTCCCTTCCCACTGTCATCTAAGTTTCACAAAAGCTCTTATCCAAAGGTCAGCTGCCAATCAGTATATACATATACACACACGGGTCCTTGGTGCGAATAAATTCCAAGTTAGTTGGCTATAAGGGCATATAGATACTACTGCTTGAGGTAAAGAAGAATTCAACATTTTTATTTGCTCTTTTGTCCTTCCTGGACGATGGGATGCTCATATATCCTGAGTGCCTGTATGTTTCAACAATAAATAGTGGCATATAAAAGATAGAGATAAATTTTCATCAGAATATCTAAAAATCATTAAAATGCCTCTGCAAAGCAGTCAACAACCTCTACTACACCTTGACTGTCAGGTCTTCTGACAGGTCTTAAAATCAACTAAAGCAGTAAAGGAGGAGGCTTTGCAGGGTAACTTCAAAACTAGGAACCTGTGTTCCTTGGAAATCACCAGCAGCCTCTTTATCTTTATGAAATCATCTCTAGAAGGCTGTGTTTAGCTGAGACAACAATTACACAAACTTTGTCTGCTGCTCCTTGTCCATACAGAAAGAACACACTACAGTAAGTACTCCATGGCCTTCACTTACCAAGCTGCAACTGTTTTGAAAGGAGATGTGCAACACTTCAGAAGAATGGAAATGCTGACATAGGCAGCTATGAACATCCCAAAGTCTGAAGAAACAAGCAAAGTGCATCTGCTTGGGGTCTGAGGCCATTGTTTAGGATGATTTCCCCTAAAGAGTTTTGATTTTCTGTCTTAGGAAATTACAAATTTATTGGTAATTTTGCAAATAATTTCTAAAAAAAATCAGCATCTGTTTCCCTTTCTCAGTGAATCTACAAAGTGGTGAAGGCTTTTTCTAGCAATCTTATAGTCTACCTAGATTTTTCCAGGCAGATGTCTGAAAAAAAGAAAGAAGGTGGGGATTCAGTCCCCTTACAAAATCAGAGAGTACTGGTTTGGAAGCACTTGCAGAGAGTAACATCTGCTCTTGGAAAAGAAAGGAAAAGCATTCCATATTAATAGTATGTCAATATCTTGGCTCTTATACCCTTATTACTCTCTCAGTGATTTCTGCAGGAGACTGCTTACAATAATGAGAAGATATCTATTCCCTTGGAAAAGCTGAAAGTACAAGAACTGGTTTCACTTGGTAAGCTTGCTATTCCTGTCCTAAAGAACATGTTTTCTGTGAAAAATTTTCCTGTTGCACAATCAATCTAAAAAACCAAAATAAATAAAAATCAGTATGATCTTACGTTTCAAGAGTCATTAATAACCCAATTAATAATTTACCAGCTGTATTGACATGTCATAAAGACAGGTTGATGTTTCTCTCACTGGAGTGCATTAGGAACACCTACACCACAGACATTGAACAGAAATATTCTATGAGAATAAAATCAGAATCTTTAATAATTTGGATGAAAAATCTGTCACTTTTTGCATTGCCACACACTTATATTAAGGGTATATGAAAGCATACTTTTTTACAAGCAAAACTATCTGAAAAGTTCTTCTTTCCTAAGGAAGATAAATGGCTGATACCTTCTTATATTTCTTAGCAATTTTAGTATACAGATTTTTTATTAAATTAATGTAACATAAAATTACTTTAATCCCAGTATAACTTAATGAAAAGCCTTTTTCACTCATAATGACATTAAAAAGCATCTAATTATGTATTGGCAGCAGAATCATATACTTCAGCCACTGATATGAGATTACTAATTTTCATAATCAGCAATAATTCTAACCCATTTAATGGATTGCTTAGTAGTAGATATAACAAAGTTTAATCCTTGTTGCAACTACTTGAAAAATAAATCCAACAGTACTGTAATTTGATATGACAGTCAGGACTGCAAGTGTAAGATCATTAACACTTCACAGGTTATACCCTGAAGTAAATCTTACAAGAAGTTCACATAAATAAGGGCAGATTTACACAATTATGTAGTTATGAGTATCGCTGCATTTCTAACCATAAGTGAATTCTTCTCAATTTGCTGTTCATTTGACTTTGATATGCATAAAAACCGCAATCCAACAAAAAACAAGTCAACCCATTTTTCCTTTTTTCTTATTTGGTTTCAGGACATTTATATATCAGGTAGAGGTATATGAACCCAGATGGTTTCATCTTAGAGAATTTTTGCTTGTGAAAGAATTCAGGAAAGTTTCATTTGTTCCACTTAGGTTTGCATTTTTGCCTATTGTTTGACTGGAATGCTACAAAAGACTTACAAGGAGTTAAAGAAAAGTAGAATTTGGCAAATATAAGACCCCTCTCCGGAAAAAAAAAAAAAAAAAAAAAGGGAAAGAAAAAAGAAGAAACTGCTGAGAATAATCATAAAAAAAATTAGATAACCCCTGTGGTGGTAACATCAATATTTTGGAATGCTTTTAAAATAAAAAATGCAAAGACAAGGGAGCTCTCTACTTTGTCAAGGAGCTTTTCATTGGTATTTGAAACTGAACAACTCAGAAATGATACAGTAGCACACCATACTGATTTTGTAATTTACATTAGCTTGTAAAATTTCTCACCTCTGTGGAGCCACTGATGACATTGTTTGGTTTTTATCTGATAGGGAGAGAAGGGAATTGGAAATGTATTATTTCAGGATATTATAAATAATTCTACATTAAAGACATAGCCTTGAAAGATGGAGGAGGGGGGGAAGTTAAATTTGCAGGGATATTTTGTCACACTCAGACTTTGAGAGCTAGTAGATTTCTTCTCATTTTCTTTGAAATACACATATATACACTCAAATGGTATTTTTTGCAGTTGTTTTAATACTTGTGGCTATCACCATTCTGAACTATTTGACCTCACCACTTTTTAACACAGCTCTTTCTTATGAAATATAAGAGGAACCAATTACTCAGAACTGCTGTATGTGAAACTCTGTGAGTCCACATTATTGCTAATCAGAACTGAATTTATTTCTTGTTTACACTTTCAGAGAGTTCTCGTCTAGAGCAGTTTGGTACAGTACACAATACTACATAAATATTTCTTACAACATTTTGGAGCCTTTTGTTTTACAGACAAACTTCGTGTTACTTCACTACACAATATACTGAAGGCTAGTAATTATTAGAACATGTGGTAGGCGTTCATCATTACTAACATCACAAAACCCACTCTATGATCAAGATAAAATAGGGCAAATGGGACAATTAAAGGCACATTCTTTGGTGCACAACAATAGAAGGCTTGTGACATGGCAAGATTAGGAAAATACTCAAACAACTTTAAAACTACTCATTACCACCAGTTAAAACATGCGTGTCTGACCTTTATGGTAATCAGTAATACTCCATTTGCACACTACAGAACTAAATAAGCTTTATTTTAGACACACAGAGTTCTTTGTGGTGGCCTGCAGTTAACTTAGCTGATCTCGGAGCTGACGCTTGCAATGAATCAATGGCCATAATGATAGGCCATCATATTTATCAACCCCTTTATGATGACAGGCAGAAAACGGTACTGTAGATTTTCCTGACAAGTGGAGTAGTATTTAAATGTTGACTGCTACATACATCAGATTAACAAGGTTGCAAAGTTACTGAGAATCCCATTCCCGGAGGTACAGATTCATCCTGTGGTGCTATTATACCATAAGGTATATCAAAGATAATTGCTTAGTTTATTATCCTGTTGTCTTTTATGTCAACCCTTAATTGTGAATTTAGAAGCCTCTTGATCTCCCAGTTCCTTATGGACCTGTTATTAACCCCAATAATTTTCTTTAGGATTTATTACTATTTTTATTGTTAAAGTGCAGATTGTTTTAAAATAATGTTTCAAAATAACCCACAACTCCTTCAGTAAAAGAGAAATTGATGAGATATTCAGTCAGCATTGTGAATACAGGTCTCTCAAACTCTTTTCCTTCCTCTGAAAAAATTTTGCACATCAAAGTTCAGATTATTTTACTCAGTTACTTCAACATTCAATTAAATAGCTTGTAAACAAACAAATATTTCTGTGGTTAAATCAGGTTATTATAGTTCTATATGACCTTATAGAATCATCCCAACAGGAAAGTGCAAAGGTGGCAATGTCACTGCTGCTATTTTTCTCCACGGGCCTGAAGTATGGTGGACAAGCTTTCATACTTCTTGTGCTGCACTTCCAGAGAACAATTTAAGCACATTCCCATAAAATACCTCATGAACCTACAGAACCTAGAAATAGTTAAAAAACTATAGCCTGGCTAGTACAGATAAGTAGTCATTCATAATTCCTCCTAATGTATACAATATTAATCTGTATGTACCTAGAAAATCTGACTACTTCCTATACTTCAAAGTCATTGCCTTTGCTACGAGGCCTAGAAAGTGCTTCAGGATTCATTATGACATGTGGAATATATAAGCAATAAGGCATGACAGGGAGTGTGGTTATCATAAGATAATCACACCCCTGGGTCATTACAAAGCATGAGGTGCAGCCGAGCACCTCTCATTCCCCCTGGGGTGTGATTATATCATGATAAGCACACTTCATGCAGTTACCTTATTGCTTTTATAAAAAGTCTTTGTTGGGAAGAAAAACTGTATTTTTTACTTAAAGATGATAAAGTTGGCAGTTTACAATGTTGAGCAGTACTTTCTGCTAAGCTCAATGGTTTATATGTATTCATCTACTTTTTAATGTGCATCTGCGAAAGCTGATCCGAACTCATCAATCAAAGGGAGTTTCCGTAATTCAGTATGTGTTCAACTGATCCATCTGGAAATGAACAACTGCATGTCCCAGACAATCTCATAGTCATTGACTGTTCACTGGACACTTACTTCTTTTCTCAGAAAATAAAAAAATAAAAAAAAGAAAAATAAAGACAACAAAATTGCTTAACTAAGAGCTAAGTGATAATTTAAACACATGCATTATAAGAGAGTTCAGCAGCTCTAATACTTGAACCTACCTGCAAAAGAAGAAAAAGTTTCTTACTTGTTTTTGCCCCTGGTAGATGTTATCCCACAAATTAAGGGTGACAACTTAATTTAGGGTCCTAGATAAACTACAAAATCCCACTGCTGTCATTCAGATTGTAGCCTAAGGGTTCTAATGTGATCTTTTGGATTTACAAACACCTGCCTTGGATTATGCCATATGTCTTCTGAGTGGCTCCAGGGGTGCATGCTCTGTCCAGTACTCAGCTCATTTTGTGCTTTAAGAATGCATAACTGAACACAGAATATGAAGGTTTGCATCCATTTACAATTATCAAGTGTGATGGCCATGTTCTGATTTTAGAGGCATTCAGTGGTCTGGAAAGGGGCATATGTACGGGCTGAATTTGGCCCTGGGCCATTTATGAATATAGGTAACACTTTTCACCTAACATGAGCAAGTCACAAATTCAACTGTTTAATTTAAATAGGTCGTTGTCACCACATCTTCCAGATTTAAGAGGCAGGGCTAGGAACACTGTCAGTATCCTTGATGAAAAGGAAAAATTCCTCTAGCCTTCTATTTTGCAATATTTGGTTTGACACAGTGCTCGCACTACACAAAGATGCATAAAATTTTGCTTCTTCCAACAACTGTTTGAACTC
Source organism: Rhipidura dahli (assembly GCA_013399225.1). NCBI lineage: Eukaryota > Metazoa > Chordata > Aves > Passeriformes > Rhipiduridae > Rhipidura > Rhipidura dahli. The sequence goes on from VXAC01006365.1 coordinate 77,973, forward strand.
TACCACTTTGCCTCTACATTTTCATCATACAGTGGTACAAGATTTTCTCTTTTTATTTCCCTGAAATGCTGCTAGCTTGTCTTTCAACAAGAAATTTCTTTCTTTATGCAAAATGGTATTTTTAAAGTGTTATAAAAATAAATTTAATATAAATATATGTATATATATATTTAAGTTTATTACCAAAAAAGGGAAATTAAATCAAAATATGTATTTCTGGTCCATTTCCTAAGAGTTCTATAGACTTACAACAAAGAAAGAGTCTAGTCGTTCAAAAACAATTATACAAATTGCAAGTTAATTTAAAAACCATACCAGAAAGCAGTTAAAAAATAACAAGTATGGATGCAATTAAATAATATTAAGCTAGTAATTTTTAGCCAATTTTACCATTTTTTTCAGATGACACTTTTTATATTACAAATTTGAAGTGATTTCACAAATAACTTTGGAAGTGAGATGGGTTAAAGGTGATAGTTGTTGCTACTCACTTCATTACAATGAAATAGAAAGAGTAAGATGTTAGAACAGTAAAGAAGAAGTAAACTTTAGCTTCTTTGTTCTTATAGCTGTTATTTTTAAAATTGCAGCTAGAAAAATTACTGTCTGATGGTTCCTAAAAGCATTCTTAGCATTTTCTAACACTATAGGTACCAACATATAGATATTGACCTATGTCAAAATATCTGTGTTCAGAAAAGACATTTTTCCTTCCAAAATCCTACTCCACACTTTAGATTAATTCCTCATTAATTAAATGGGAACCTGAGTGTGGGGATACCAACCTGGATCAGACTAATTTGGAGCAATACTGTTTAGGGCTTTTCAGTTTATTTGAAGAAATAGAAAAGGTTATATGATGTTTATGTATGCAGAGTCAATCTTAATTGTGCTAATGTCTACTTTGAGTTTTACTTATGGATTATAGGTATATTATTATGGAACTATTGTGTATGGTATAAAATATCTTGGTTACACACCTCAGTAAATTATTCATAACAGTATCATGAAGCTTGTGTTGATGAATTACAGGATAGAAAGGATGGAATGAAGAAGGAAAATCAGGAGGTGGGAATTTGGGAAGAAACATGGTTAGTTTTAATGAAGTACTGCATAAAATAAATGCAGTACCAGTGAAATTTATTTATTAATGCACTTTTACATATTCAATTTGTTCAAGTCCTTATCCACAATAAAGACCTTCCATAGAGGGATGAAAATTCTGGTATTACACAGCGTAAGTGGAGGTATATGCAAGTGTAGGATAGGTGAGTACCATCTTGGGAGAACTGGCTGTTAGAATGCATTTGCCCAAAAGATTTCTCAATACTTTCTGCATAAAAGCATCATTGGGTATTAATATATTTAAAATCAGTTCATTCCCTGGATTGGTAACTATAGCTACACTTGCCCAGACTTTCCCTCCTCCTCTGCAGTTGGAGCCCAGAACAGCTGAGGATAGGTAGGCTTAGAAGTGGCTAGTAATGGCTAGCCAGGGCAGCCTTACTCCAAGGAGCCCAGGGAAGCCTTGCAAACTATAAAGGATTTAGCAGGAACACAGGAAATATCTTACTAGAGAATAGTGTGCCAAAACATTCCCTTCATTTATTGTAGCAACTGCTATTCTGACACTTGTCAAACTACAGGCCTCCTTGGAAAGTGGGGCAAGAACCTCCACTCTAGTCAGAAAGCAGAACATCCATCCCCTGGAAAACAGCCTTTGTATTCCTAATGGCCATACTTTGGTACAAAATCTGAAGAGTTTATGTTCTTTCCAAAATTGGATTTTTTTCTGATGAGTGAGGTTCTGTGTTTCAGTGTCTTTTTAGTTCTTTTAGGATTATCTGGATACATTTGTTAATTTGATAAGTTTCCATCCCCTATTGGATTTCTGTCAAACTTGTGACCTCCCTGACACCAGTTCCTTGGCTTAATCTATGTGTGAAGATATACTTCTATTTATGAGATTTGGATTCACTGCCCTTCTATTTTGGCCATCCTCCTCCTTTGCAAGGCAAGAACAGACCATTGTCATCTCTTTTATCTGATTCTAAATTGGCCTTTGTTATTCTTTTCTCTAAAGCAAATAACACTAAATGCCCATTGCACAGTTTTAAGATGCCACTGTTGTTCCGTGGTGCTTTCCCCCACATCTCTCAAAGGACAATGATGACACTGCACAGTATCTTGTACGAAATCACACCTTCATTTCATATCTTGACACTAGAAATTTTCAATTCTTTCTCTGTCTTGTTAATATATGAATATTTAATTCCCTTTTGTAGATCAACAATCTACACTGAGTAGGTAAGTTCTCTGAACAGCCCAGAAAGTTTTCAAGGTTCTGAAATAATTATCTTTGTTGAGTTTTGTTTATCATGGTGTTTTCTATCACCTACTTTAAGCAGGTCCACTTGAAATTCCTCACAAACTTTACTAATTTTCTGCAAAGTTTGATTACTTGCTTTACTCTACCTCGGAGGCAAACACATCCTGATTCTATAGTAATCTTCTGTTCATTTATAATATATTTTCAAATGTAATTTATTAATAACTATATTACATAATACAGGGCCACAGATTAATCCATGAACCATTGGTAGCCTTTTTTACGGAAAAAAAAAATCCCTCTATTTCTTTCTATTCCTTTTCCTTGTCTTGAAGGCTTCTTTCCTAAAATAATTCTTGTCCATTATCCAACAGCTATTTAGAGACTTTAATATCCTACCTGAAGGAAGGCTTGTAAAAGCCTTTTAAATACAGAATTTAGAATATAAAAATTTGTTTTCCTTTTGAAATATATATGTTTCACTTTGTAAAGCTTGCCCTACTAGTACCTTCTTGCTATCTTTCAGTGACTTTGCTACTCTTTTCTACATTATGCCAAGCAATTAGGTTCATGAAACTTTTGCTGGTCTTAATTACTATTCTAAACACAAATATAACTTTTAGTGCCTTTCAGATTTTAGTCCCATAATTGCTTCCTAACAAGAAAAGACAATAAAAGCACTAGCCATTTGTCCAGTTCATATTAAAACTCCTTCCAGCTTTAAAAGATTCCTCCAGATACAGGGCATGGCATTTACACATATAACAACTTCAGGTCTTCAAGGTATTAACAGGTGTTGCACTCTCTGTAAGTAGAGACAACAGGCTCCACATATGGAACAAAGGTAGTTGGAATAAAATGTTTAGAATAAGTAAATATTTACCTAGCAAGCAAATAAAAGATTCATCAACAATTAAACAAACAAATAATAAATATGTAAGCAAATTCAGGTTACTGTTTTGAATTAAAAATGTATGGCTAGACCCTGCTATTGCCCACTTGTTCCCAGGGAGAGTCCAGAGTCATTCTGTCTCACCAGCAATTTATCTGAGAAAAAAATATTTTTTCATCTCTCAGACACAGTGTTGCTGGCATATAAAATATATTCAGATTAGAGCAGAACTGTAATTAGGACAAATATTTGATGTCCAAAGTGCTATCATGCTAATACATGTGGGAAAGATAGAGATTTGTACATAGGTAGTGTATTGTTGCAGTCTTACACATCTGCTGTGTTTTTAAAGATTAAACAAATAAGAAAGACGGGCAGAAGCAGGCAATATTAGAACAGCTTTACTTGAGCTGAGTTGTTAAGAGAGTCTTGCAGAAAATGGAAGCAGCAAACCAAATAGTTACACCTCGGAAACGATACAGTATTGCAATCTATCAGTAATGATGGAATTAGGCATAGTAGAAACAAATTCCTGCTTTTTTGCTGAGATCTCATCTATTTGGAACATCTGGGCTTATTATAGGGGATGATGTAGAAAACATCAAAAGGCCAGAAAGGCTTCTGTAATGCTCCGGCTAATTTGATGTATCTTCCTTCAGTCTCAAAACTGAGCACCGCTTCTCTAACTCAATACTGAATCAGTCTGGCATTCCCTATATATATAAAAGTACACCTTAAATTAATAGCAGCTTCAATTAAATGTGAAGCAAAGGTTTAGTAAACAAGTGAACGTTATTTTTTTCCTGAATAGAAATATATTATCAAAAACATGTATCTGTGCTTTATCATGTCCATGATTATAAAATCTCGATAATGATTATATGTGACACAATTACATAAGTATTATTAGTGGTAATTTTAAAGGCAAAAACCTGCAAAATAAAAGGGTATAGATTTCTCTTTTCACAGGGATTTACAGTACTCATCAACTTGTATAGTTCACATTAGCATCCAGTGACATTGCTTTGTCTGTATATATTTCTAGCTGTCAACAGAATGTCCTGAGGCAATCGCATCCTGATTCTATAGCTATCTTCTATTCTTTTATAATACACAAGGGTCTAATTTTCCATCAGCAAAGCATGAAATCATGTAAGAATGCCACATAACCAGCATGTGCAAACAAGTAGCACTTTTTCTACACATAAAAATGCTTCATAAAATAACAAATAAATTAAATCTTCTTGTTCAAGTAAAGTACTTGAAAACCTAGACCCTTTTTAGAAATTAGAGTACTCTGCGCATAATTGGCCATGCCACACTGTTTCTCTAAACATGTGCACCACCTTGCAGCATTATTTTCTGTGATAAAAATAATTTCACTCCAGCTGATGGAGGAGCTTTCTATTTCCTGGAAAAGTAACACAGTTGCAAATACCAAGCATATTAATTAAATTAATATAAATATTAATCAACTAGAAAGTTAAAAAAATAAGTGCATTTCAATTTGATGATGCCAGCTTACTGTTACAACAGCAGCAGCCTTGCCCTATACATCTGCAGGTTTCTACAAAGTGCTTTTGTAGAAAGAGCTTTTAGCAGAATTCACGGGAGCAAAATGGGTACAGTGACTCTGTCATTTGCCACTTCCACCATATTTCTGTGGAGCTGCCAGAGAAACCACTAAAGCTCAGCAGTTAAATGATTTTAAAATGTACCAGAACATATGTGCATATACAGCAAGCAGACCCCAGCTCCCTGTCTGGAGCTTATGCCGAGTTCTGCAGCACCGTCTGCCAGCAGCAATGACCTCTGTATCAGCTTGCATTTGCAATACACTCAAATCACATTCAAGACATATGTCTTTCTTCTCAGAAGGACTATGTAAGCAAAGCTCAGTTCAGCCTCAATGTATTGACTACAACTGCCAGAATCATATTCCTCTTCTTTGCCTATCATATTTCTACAACTTCAGGGGATTTTTAACACCCTTTTCTACATAATGTACAGTTTATTTAGCACATGGCTTTCAGATGTCTGGCTGCAAAGTAATTCATTGTAATTTAAGTCAAACATGTTTTGAATAAAGCAGCTAGTGTTTTTAATCTCTACTTCATCTAGCACAATAGAAGCTTTCAGAAAAAGTGGATTTTTCAGGAGGAATAGAACCACATAGTCTCTACTCATGAAAAGAACTGACCTAGAATTTACATGTATAACTTTCAATAAATTTGCTTTTGTCAACTCCTCACCATTTTAGCAATACCTTTGAGAAATGAGCCTGCACATGATAAAGCCAGACAACATTGCACCTGTTTTTCCAACACACTCTTTGTTTATGGAAACATTTCCTAAACATTACAAAATAAAACAGGATTGATTTTATTTGCCTCTTAAGTACAGGAGATAGGAACAAGGAAATTGGTTGCCAAAGCCTAATGGCCATGACCGAAGGGCTCAGTGGTGACTCACTGCAAGCAAACAGCACTAAGCTTGCAGGGAAAGTCCTGACCCCCCTCCACAGCTGGGCAGCCCTGCCCACACTGGAACTAATGAGCTTGTGAGGCTGCTGGCCCACACAGGTGCAAGGATTAGCTCTGAAATCAATCCTACAGAGCAGGAGTACTGAGAGTTGGCATCACTGCAACCACAACGAGACTATGTGCTCATTAATCAGGGACAGTTTTCAGCAAGTTTTCACTGTTGCTGGTCCACAGAGGCCAAGGAAAAAAAAGACCATCTGCAACATCCGAAAATCTGCCCCTCCAATGTTCCTCTCATTAAAAATGGAATTAAAGGAAATAATTATGTAGCACACAAATACCCTTCAGGAAAGAGAACTCGCCCCATGGAACTGAATTAATCTTGGATTTGAGTATATTCACTTAAGCTCTAGATCTTTCTTAGCCTATATATGTGACTTTGTAGTCTGCAGTGAGGGAGCATGTGTGTGGGCAGATGCTGGGCAAATAGTGAAGCTAGCCTGTGTCCCATACGTGTGCTGTTGCTGTGCATCAAGACTGTCCCCACTCAGTTCATCTGTGCCTATCAGAACTGAGGCAGAGGGATACCTCTGTTTTCACAATCATGCTGTCTGCACTGTAAAAAAAAGACACAGTAGTATCACTCTTTCTCCCAGGAAGAAAAACATGGAAGGCACTCTATCTGTGGCTTACCTACCTGAGATACAGATAAACACTCCAAGTGTGGTAAGGCATGGTGACTACCCCAAGCAAGGAGGAGACACCATGACTTATATATATGTCTAACTTTCCTGCAAGCTTTACATATCTTCTCAGCAACAACAGCAAATGTAACCTTCACGCAGATCAACAGCAAGAAAATCAGAAAACTTGTGATGGTAATAAGTTGGAAAAAACAATCAGAATATAATCACGTATGCAATCCTGCCTCTACTGCTTTTCTATGGTTTAGCAGCTCTTGAATTGTTTTACTTCAGTCTTTAGATTGTGTTGACAGGCATGCATATTTCGAATGAGCTCCTTTTCAGGAGCAAGGTTTTCATCTATCTATCTATCTATCTATCTATCTATCTATCTATCTATCTATCACATTCCTTCTGCAGCTAAATCAGTCCTAATAACATAGAATTTTTGTGGTTGGAAAATTCCTGTAAGATCACCAAGTCCAACTGTTGGTAACCTAACACTTCAATCTTCACCACTGAACTGTGTTCCCCAGTGCAATATCTAGATGTTTTTTGAACATTTACAGGGATGGTGATTCCACCATTCCCTTGGTGAGGTTGTTCCAATACCGGGCCACCCTTGCAGTGCAGAAAATGGTGATCTTAAGAACACATAATCAAATTTCAAATTTCTCATTTAACCTACAAAACAGATGATGACTCAACTGCACAATTTACACCACTGCTTTTGCTCTAATGGTGTCAACAGACCAGTTGAGCTTTAAGGCAATAGGCCAAATTGACTTGCTTCATATACTGTATAGCCCATATGTTACACTGAAATTCTCCATATTCTAAATTTTCATGTAAAAACTTTCCCACGAAAAGAAAAATATTATTTCTTCCTTTTATAGTCGTGAAGTAAACCTGCAATTGCTAACAGACCGTAAATGGATGCAATGCCCAAGGCTGGAAACAGATGGAAAACTGGGCTTGGGAAGGTGGCAACACTACTTTTCTTATTAAGCTGCCCCAATGTTGACACTAAAACCTAATTATATCTCTTTAAAACTTAACACTATGTGTTTTGGTGAACATTCACACAAGGAAGGAAGTGGAAATTAAGCCCTCTTTAGTCATAATGGCAAGCAGAAGAGATACATGACTGGAAAAAGAGAAAAAGATATTGTGGAAATGTTTGTGTTTATGTAATGCATGAGGAGTAAATAAGAAATTAATTGCACATTTTAAAAAGTTAAAAGAATGACAGGATTAGGAAATACTATTATGAGGAAAAATGGTAGCCATAAATTTACATCTCAAAATAAAAAACTTAAAATAGTTTGGATAAGCACATTAGTTTAAAACATCTGATTTAATTGTAGCTTCTTTTAAGAACACTCACTGAATATCTAACCTATTTTTTTTTAAATGGCATTTGTTGAAATTGGCTATTTCCGACATATTTTCAATAAACAAGTTTCTGAAACAGTAGGATAGATAAGTTCACCCAAAAGCAAAGATCAGCTATACCTGCAGAATGAGTGCACAACTTGGCAAGAGTGGATTTGTGAAATGACACCACTGATATGTGGAATCAATGACAAATTCTGTGTGGTTTGGAGTTTTTATTCTGGCTGGCTGTAATGGCATCTCAGGGCCTGGGTGCCTATTAACAGGTGAACAGGAGAACATCAGTTCCAGAATTGTTTATCTCAAAAGAAACAGAGACTATGATCCCTGAGATGTTCCACAAAGTGAATGAAAGCTCAGTAAAAGGGGGTTTTCAGGAAATTTGCTCTTGAGCTCAATTAAAACATGAGAGTAGATGTGTCTTTGATTTGGTTGTGCAGTACTGTGCATGTCTGTACCAACAGTGACAGGTTTCACTTGCACTGAGTAATATTGTAATTAAGAGTGCTAATAAACCCTTAATGACTTTTTTATATTTGATTATTATTCCTGGGACAGTCTGAAAGTTTATCAATACTACCACCTTTTAAAGATATATAGCAAAAAATAGCACCACACCACCTCCAAACAGTTTTATTAAATACAGTGCTAAGCTGACACTTAGACACCAACCATATAAGCAGATGTTCATTTCTCACCAGGCCTATCCCATTCAAATCATTCATCCGGAGCCAGAGTAGCCCTGGTTTTTAAGACAGAACCTTTTAAAGATATATTATGCACTTTTCCTCAGAATGGGCTAAAACCTCATTGCATGATTTTTTATTATATGCAAATAATCAGCATCTGATTAGGTCCTGAGGCAGCTTCACCTAGGTGTTCATGGGAATAGCAATGGGAGCTGGGGAAGAATATTTCATAACTGAAGTATATTTTCCCTTGGGGGACACCACCATTTGATTTTGACATTTATTTGTCCTGTGCTGTTAAGGACAAAACTACAATTACACTTTTTTTCTACTGTGCAGTGGGCACAGTGTCAGAAAAAATTAAATCAAAGGTAATGTGTTCTCACAAAAAAAAAACAAAAAACAAACCAAGCTTTAAAACCAAATTTAAAGAACACATTCAGAGTAAAGTCACACTACATTAGAACAGCTTAAGTGATTGAAAATATGTATCATAAATATATTTTATAAAATACCAGTAAGCATAAAATTAATAGATAGCCCTGCACTTGATTTTTCTTTATTATTAATATTATTATTAACATACTCAACATTTTACTTTATGAATATTTTTCATTGACAGCTTTACAAACAAGATGCATAAAAAATAAATAGGCTGTTTGAGTTTGTTTCTATTTTAATTACTAAAATCGTTTTCATGTTTGGAGAAAGTTTATGTTAATTGAGTACAAAATTAAATGAATTATACACATAATGACTCTTGCATTAGTTGGAATAAATAACAACAAACAGGAAAAAAAATAGATACCTCTTGGCAAAAATATGAAAATTAGCCCATTAAACAAAATTTAGGAAAATGTAAACCTGCAGTTGGAGTAGAGATAGGCTGAATTACAATAGCAAGATGTCTGCAAAAAGCAGACATGGTCCCTTTGATCTGAATACAGATGAAATCTGACAGGAAAAATAGGATGAGTTGAAAAATTACAATACATAAAAACTGGAAAGATTTTTTTGCCAGTTCACTTAATTTGGTTTTGAATCTTTCATCCACTGCTGGTTTAAACAGTGGTAGATCAGTGGTTTGATCAGTAGATCAGAGTGATGACTTCTCTACTAAAACATTTGCTTTCCTCCTGCACTGGACTTAATTCAAATAAGAATTGCAGAATATAACTTTAAAAACAAAAATAGTCCTGCTGAAGAAAGAATATTATTTGTATGCTTGCATTGCACACTTGCATTGCAGACACATAGTTTAACCAGGTCACCAAAGAGAAAACAACTTATTAGTATGTCAGAATCCACCTAAGATCTGGAATATGTGGTTTTTATGACTTGCATATATAAGAGACATTACATTCAAGTCATTCAAAGTGGATGCTCCCAATTTCTAGAATGGATTTGTAGTAATAACAGTCCTAGAAGTTCTTTATGCCAGTTGTGTCTTTAGGCTGAAAAGAGGCCACCTGTCAAAAGGTGGAAGTCCAGGTGATCTTTATATCCACTTACTGCTTACCCTCTGACACTGACTCTGATGACATCATTAATAGGAATACCAATGGATTCTAAGGAAAAGTGGTTTTTTGCAGCAGTTTTATCAGTGAAGTTCCTTATGTTTTGGTTGGATGCCTGTTTAATTGGTTAATTGATAATAAATAAGCAGTTTTTGAAAGGGCATTAAAAAATTCCTCTGATTAATTAGCCTTAGTTTTGCTCTCAGCAATGCAGTAGTGAGGGAAGCTTCCTTGCCTGGATAGCTCTCAGTATGGCACAACATACAATGTGATAGATTGAAGTACAATCACCTTCAGTTCTGGAACTGGGGAGAGGGAATATTGCTTGTTATATGCATTTATTTCTTTAAAATCTTGGTACTAAAAATATTATTATAATACATGCGTTTGTTTTTTTTTTCCACAACAGTCCATGCTTTCTACTGAAGGTTTCAAAATTTCACTGAATCTCCTGAAAAGTGAAAGCTATGTATTGTTATGATTTCATATTGCAGATTTTAATAAAATCCCCACACATATTTGCTCTTTAAAATGCAGTGGTTTATAATAGTATATTATAACATTTAGGATTTTAATACCAATGCTTCAGTGTAATAAAACTTTTAGTGATTCCCTGGCATGTCTTGTTCAGACTTAAGTTCCTCATTTACATATCTGATGTCCCCCAAGAGACAGACAAGCTTCAAGTTAATTATCCATGTAGCTGTAAGAACTCCTGTTTCCTTGGTAAGAACTCTCTAAAAGAAAACTAACAGTTATTAAATGTTACTTTGAGTTTTAAAAAGTAATCAATTTGCATTTAAAGAGACACTAAAGAGATACTTAAATTTAATACTCTTTGCAGACTAAATATTATATAAACCATGTACAACTTTCACACAATTCACAAATAAAACAACTGTTAAAAACTAACAACAAGCCGAAGCTTCAGTAATTTCAAGCACTGCAAATACTTGGAAGCTAAAGGGCTCTTCAGCAGACCCCTCATTGCTCCATAACAGAGTCATTTAACATGAAGGCAAGACAGCACCTGTTGAAAGCAGTGACACATCCTTGACTGCTTCTAGTGGGGCAAGATTGCATTACTAATAGTTCATAAAAATAAGGAGCCAATCATGCTTTTTACAGAAAATAACAAGTGAGAGAATACATACTTCTGAAATGAAATGAAACTATTGTAAAGACACCAATGTATCTTTTATCTCACCAAACTACAATTACAGGGAGGAGTAGCAGAGAAATATTGTGGAGTGTGTGTTGTCACTTGTGACCAAAATGAAATGGGCTTTAATTCTAAATGTTCTACACTGCTTCCACTCATGTAGTATCAAAATGCCTTCAGCAGAGTGTTAGGCCATACCTAATATATGTCATCCATGGCTCATTGTCATCCTCAACTTCAGCTGGCAGTTTACAAGTACAGATACCAGGCAAAATAATTAATCTGAGTATTTTACAATAAATGAACATGTGCATCTATTTCCCAGAGTCCTGCAATGACTTACATGAGAGGCAAATTCATTGACTGTCTCCAAATTATTACATGCATCCTATAATTAAGTTACAATAAATGAATAGAGTGTGGATGCTCTTCTGTACACAAAAGACAACAATCTCATTCCACGAAGACCTTGGAGGTCATTCAAGAAACAATTAGATGTCCTGCTACATATACTAAAAAGAAAGAAGGTCGAAGGCAGAATAGTCATTCTTCTGTTTCCTACATCTTCAGTGCTCACACATTCAAATGAAGCCAAACAATATTAAGACACAGAGCAACACACACAGAATATAAATGCTTTGGGAAAAGTTGAGATTTTTCCCAGCAAAAGGACATGGGAAGAATCATGTCTGACATTTTACAGAAAGGCATTTGTTAACAAATTTCTGTTATTTTAGTTCCTCAGCATTACTGAGTACAAAGTGAAAAATACTAAATAAAACTGTTGTCATTATTGTGTTAGGTTAAGACAGAAGAGGATACATACTGATGTCAGCTGTGCATACATAGAGCTCTTGGGTAAAGGCATTACCATGAGAACAGAAAGAGGTAAGACCTAACTTTCACATGTCAACCAGGAGTCTTCTATAGTATGTAGAAAGTATATCTGATATTTTCTGGCACTTTACATTTGATCAGAATTTTTATCTAATGTGATAAAGACAGTTAAAACTCAGTAATGCTCACAGACTTCGGGAATGCAAAATCTTGCAATCCTTAGGCAGATAGCGCTGCCACTGATTTCAAAGAAGACAAAAGAAGACGACTTCAAATAGGCAAAGTCTATTGTCAGTCTGGGATGATGCCTTCTGGCTGAAACACAAAACAATATTGACAGACAACTGCAAAATAGCAATTTCCAGGTCTCCTCAGTCAAAAAGAGGGTCACTGAGTAGTAGACTTTTAAGGGTGTTAGCAGGACTGTATGGAACTGGTTCCTCCAGGAGCCTCTTCTGAATTGGGGAAACCTTAGCCTGTGAAGCTTGCTTCTATGGGACTGAAATAGAGTGCAAAAATTCACAGAAAATACCTTCTAAGATACAAACAGTACACAGCTCAATACCCTGAAATATTTCAACCTTTCATTCCCTTTTTTTCAGTTTTTTCCCTCTGCCTTCCTCTTCCTTGCAGAACCAAGAAATAATTACAGGGTGAGTGGAGCAAGTATCAGTAATGAGGTAGGCTTTGCAGTTTGATCTGAACAGTTGCCTAGGTGAAGTTCAAAGAACAATGCAGACCACTAGAAGATTTGTCCGTAGAAGATTTGCCACTAGAAGATTTGTCTCAGAAATAATGGCTTGCTTAATGTACATCTTTAGATCAGAAATACACAAAATACTAAGAAGATGGAATAGTCCTGGACTCTCACTAGAGTGAGATTTTTTGGGGGAAAACCCATAACTCCAACCATAGAAATAAATGAAATTAATAAAGAAAAATTCTTCTTGTTTGTCTTTTATTTTTCAAATGTAAGCATAGGCATTTCTTCTCTTTTCCCATCCAAGACCACTGATAAAGAGTCAAACTTTGCAGGACCTGAGTACTGAACTAACTAGGGAAATATAGAGAAAATGAACAATATATAGGCATGTTAACAGATGCTTTAAAACAAAAAATGTATAGAAAAATAAATTAAATTACTACTCCTGAAAAGAAGATATGAAATTAAAAGCCTTTTTTTTTCTTGGTTTGGATGAGGACCAAGAGTTATTACACCCAGCACTCCCATTACTTAGAATACAGATCCAGTGACTCGCAAGAGAGAATCCATTCCAAAGAGTAGATATGAAATAATCTGCTTTTCAAAGAAGGTGAAACTGCCTACTTGCTATGAAGATTGAAGCTGGATTTTCCCTCATCAGAACAGTGTGTAATTGCCTTTGGATTCTTGCCATTGTTTTCAGTCCATGCAGTAGTTATTTCACATGAAGAAACTGAAGCTAAACAGAGCTCTCTATGCTTTTGATCCTACTTATGACAGTCTTGATCCTGCAGTGAAATGAGTTCAGACATAGAGCACATTCTTGAATCTGCAACTAAATATATATTATGAAGGCTCCTGATTAATAAGAGCTAGGTTCCATATTTGTACACTTGCATCATTCTCAAGACCATGTCCCATCACATCATTCACAGCAAAACAAGGCTGAGATCTGAATTCCTTCCACAACACTGCATTTAGTATTTGCCACCTATTGAGTTTGTGTGGTACAGAATACCTAAATTCACTGGTTTGCTCTTAACACGAATTGGAGCAGTTTGTGCTGTATTTAAATTTACACAAGTGTTGATGGCATAAATTTTCTCACCCTTCATTATAGTAGGTGAGATTATTTGGACACGCAAAAGGCAAAGAATACATCCTGTCTCCTCCTTGTGGCACAGAGAGAGGAGATCAATCAAAAAGGTGCTCCGAGTCAGACAAAATGGCCGTATGGTGCTTCTGTGTTCAAATGATGTGTGTTCTTTAAAAAATTGAATGCTGGATAATGATTTTCCACACTGCTATACTACAGGTAAGTTCAAAAGCAGTCATTGTCAGTATGCTGATTGATGTAAAGCTTTCAGTCTCTGGGGGGAAGAGTATAGCACTTCCTACTGCTTGATCCATAAAGCAGCATTTACTGCAGCCCACCTTCCTGGTCTGCGCTGCATAATACATTGCCAGATTATGGGAGTTAGGGAATTAAAAGGCAAAGAAAAGAATGGATGAAAAAGCCCTGACCCCCTCCTCCACAGGTGAAATATTTGAGTCCCTGCCTCAGGGTATTGGAAGTTGACACTAATTGCCATCCAGATACCCACTACTCACATTCACCTAAATATTTCCCACTTCTGGCTGATCAACCAATGTAAAATTTAATTGAAAAAGTTTTCATTTAACGTTTGCATCCTGTGATGACTAGCTGGGACTGGAAGCATTCACTATCAGAGTTACAGTATAAAAAGGGAGAATAGCACTGTGTGAAGGAGCCCAAGTAAAAGGGAAGAAATGAGAAGGTGGGAAAAAAGGCTCATAAGGATACACACTTCAAGTTTCTTTTACTAAGAACCAACAACTTGCACTTGAAGTGATACTTCATGTGCCAGGTACTGTGCCAGTTGTTTGATTCTGTATTTGCTACTTAGGGATCACTATCTGGATTTTTGTTGGCATTTTCCTATGCCTGTTGAACAGAAACCTGCAACACTATCCACAGATAGGAAAGGAAAAGTATTATTGATCTGTGTCTGCTTTGATGTGCTGCTTTCTGGGAATGAAAACCAATCTGTTACAATCAGATGCTGCACAGCCTGAATTACATTGAGGTTCCCATCAATATATAGAATATGTGGCAGCAAATAAACAGTAGTCACAAAAGAAAGACTTGACCAGGTTATTAACCAACTCTGGGTGTTGAAAAAAAGAAATTCATGTGGGATCCAGACAGGTCTCATTCTTAAAGACCTTTTGGGGACAAAAGTACAAGAAAGGAAGTGTTTGATGTTGGAGACCATGCAGAGAAGTCAAAGAAGAGGATTTGTGCTTTATGAAGCATTAAAGTTACTTCAGTAATGACAGTCTATTTGGAACAGAAATGCCCCATATAAAAAAACAGGGAATGAAAGAAACAGACAGTTAGAACTTGCAAACCTTGTTGGCAGCCTTAGAGATATTTTCTATGTTAGAGTTTTACCTAAAAGAGATAAATGGAGCACAGAGCACCAAACCCCCAAATCGTTGCTCAAAATTACTTACAATCCAAGAGAAGGAACATAAGAACAATCAGCCATCAGATTTACTCAAAGGCAATGATTAGAAACAAAGGGAACAAGATCGGGAAGACAAAAGAGTAAAGAAACTGATAGTGTTGAGCAGATAACATTCGCCCTACCTCCTTAGAGCTTGCCACCATCTGCATATGGAAGGGCAAGCAGGCAAAAGGAAATGTTGGTTACAAACAGAGATGGATGCCAAAATAAGATTGGCCAGAGTAGGAGGAACAAGTGACACAATGAAATTTATTCAGAAACAAAACACTCCTGGTAATGATTAACAGTTTAACAACAAAGTTGAAACACAAGTATATGTGTGTCTTACAGATGTAAAATATGTTTGGATACGATTACACAATATTTTGCATTTTTTTTCTTCCTTAAAAATCTTCTGCAAATCAAAACAATATGAATTTTTGCAGAGATCTAACTACAAAAAGTTTAAGTGTTAGCCTAGTGCAGAAACAATTTTCAGCTGCCTCTCCACACACAGATTTCTTGTAGGTATCTCACTTCAAATGCAGAGATGCTAATGGTTTGCCAAGGCAAAAGTACTCCATAACAGTGGTAAACTGTGGCATGAAGGCTGAATTCATCAGTAAAACAGGTAAAATGGCCAAATATATGTAAAAGGCAATAGCTGAATAGAAGCAGAATAACACAGGCCTAAGGGAATGATGAAAATGTTGGAGAATGGAGTCCAAGGGAGCTTAATGAATATCACTTGCATGGCAAGCACATGTACTAGAGCAACAAAGTAATATAGGGAACAACCTATCACTTTGCTTAACTTATTCAACGTATTGCTTCAGTGTGCAACAGTAGAAAACACAGATGACTGGAAAAAATCATTAAAGGCAACTTAGGTACTGTAACTACTGCCAATGCATTGCAATATCTACGACAATATGTCTTCTTCTGTCAGAAAACTCCTAACCTCAAAGCCAAGCAGATTACCTTAGAATGAATTAAATGGCACTTGACATCTGCAGTGAGGCACCAGAAATATTCTCAAAGAGCCAAAAAAAAAAAAAAATTATCCCCAGAAGTACCAGGTAATCATTTTTCTAAACACAACCACCAACCCAAGATACCTTTATTTTTTTATTCCACCTATTTAACTCCATTGGAATATCTTTAAGTGGAGTTCTTAAAAGAAAAGGAAGGTTCCAGAGAAGGGGTTGATGCCTCTGTACAAAGGTGATTTCTTCTGCAAATGTGTGGTCATGACCTAATGAGATGCAGAGCAGTATACTGCATAATAAAGACAGAGAACTCTGAAGCAGGATCTTAACTTTAATTATTTGGATAAGTTTATGAGAATCTTCTGTTCTTGGGGCTTCAATTTTTCTTTGAAAGAGTAAATAAAATTAACTCAATTTCCAGCTTGGACAGATTGCAAGCAGATAGATAATTACCCTGCCATACCTGTGGGTAGCCAACTTACCCCATTGTTCAGTAGCATCTGAATTGTTTGCCTTATATCTCCCGGTTTGGACTTTGTTGAGAAGAATGCAGGTGACATTTATCTCTTAACACAAACACGTATTAGCAAGCTGTTTTTAGAGATGCAGCTTAAGTGAGGAACCATAAGGCACACATATGGGCAGACATATTATAGCAATTTTAGTAACAACAAAGATCAGAAGAGAATTGTTACATTTGGAGAGAATGCGATTGAAAGTTAAAGGATAAATTCAGGTATGTGTCACTATTCTCTCAATGCTAAAAGAAAGCAGGAAAATAATGACCTGTAATTCCAACAGGGAGCAAAAAAGAATCAGACCTTCTACAGCCATTAGGGGTGCCTCACCCCATACTCCTCTTTTGATTTCCACATGAAGCCATACACTGTGTACATTCCTGGCATAGTTCTGTCAAATTTCCTATCACTGTAGCCAGTTATTAAATACCTGGGCTCAACATGAGAAGGGACAAATAAGTATTATATGAAAAATAAGCATTTTGGTATTTCAGTAGTTTCTTGACAAACCAGCTATAACCAATAAGAGCTGGATTAATCCAGATGGCAATGACTTAAGACTTTACATTAACACTTACAGTGCTAGAACTTGAAAATTAACACTTAAAAAACTATAAGGTAACTGACCCCAGTCAGGAGATCCAGAATGTGTTACCCTGGTACCAAAATGCTCTACAATCAACAAACAGAGTGAAACTACTTAGAAGAGATCAAAGAAACCCCAGGGTTGGCTAGAGATGTCCAGGATCAGGTCTGTGTCTGAACTTTAGCCCCTCACAAAAGCTCAGCCATGGCTCCGCCTTCAGGCTCCAACCCCAGACCTGACAAATGGCTTTTTGCAAAATATCTTAATGAACAGAGCACTCAGAGAAGTGATATCTGCGTTCTAGCTACTCCTCAGCTTAAGGAGATTTGATCCCCAAAATGCCATGCCTGATAAGAGTGCCCCATGATCAACTAGAGCTAACTGCAAGACTAATAAAGGCTAATGAAAACATTGTCTCTAACCTTTCTTTCCAGGCTGAGCCACTATGTAGTCAAAAGGGAAGAAGTCTTGAAATGAAAAGACAATACAGAATTGAGATTCTGTGGATAGGTGCAGATGGGTGCAGTCCACCTGTGGATAGATAGGTAGACTCTACTCCCTAACCTTTTGTAACATGTTAAAAAATTTATTTATGGGACATACCATGGATAAAGACAGACAAGATAATGACCATTCTAGTAGCTTTCAGTATTCTGCAAGATGGAAGATGACAGAAAGAAATGTATATATTAGAAAGTTAGTCAGACTGATATTTTTTAATATTGAGTCATAATTGATAGAAACCAACACCCGACATATTAATGCCTAGAGTTAGGGACAAATTCTTCTGAAAAATTAATTTTCTTGCATAATAAATTCATGACATTTGGTAATTAAAAGTTTTTATATCGTATAAAATTAGATAAAATTTCAGTATGCTATCTGTACATTATTTTTTTATTATCATTTTCAACTGATAAATAACAGGAAGGCAAAAAAATGCCTTCACTCTCAATTCTAGACAAGAATATGGAGGTAGTTAAGAGTGAACAGAATAGGAAAATGCCGTGACATCTGAGAACTGGTTTTGACAGAAATATTTCTAGCATTAATTGGGGCATTGTAAGTAAAATGTGGAAGACTTTGCACAGATTCATAGTCAGTACAGCAGTAATAATCCTTGACACACATTATTTTTGAGCCACTGCTGCCCCTACGCAATGTGTTAAAATGAACTTATAAACCCAATCAGAAGATGTCACAAACATTACTGCTCCACTCCTCAGCACACAGCAGCGAGTCAGGGCAGGCCTCCAGGAGACTTGAAACGAGTGGTGAAGTACAGCAGCAGGGCAAGGGAAGCCCTCAGAGGTTTAAACTCACACTTCTGTAACTGTGACTCGGTCTGACTCGGAACCAGTGAAGACCACAGCTGCTGCTCTTTCTCATACTATCTGTAAACACACGTGCCCTGTGCATTTAGCAGGTTCTTTTTTTAAAAAATAAAAACCATTCAAAATCAAAAAACATAACTAAAGCCCCATATTTTTTCATATTAGAAAAAACTATCTTTCTTGTATTCTTTTTTAATCACAGATTTTACTTCATCAGGCTTCTTTTTAAATTGTCTTACACTATTGTACTCTATCTCAGTTCAAAAGAAAGTAAAATTTATACATATATATATATATATATCTCCTATATAGATCACAGAATTTCTCTGTGTGTGTTCTCTGCTACTCAGTTTACATGCCCAATAAGGATGATAGCATTTCCACAGCTTTTTCACCTTTCATACCCATTCCAGAATTGTTAAGGGTCTCTGAGGGACTACTTTTAAGCATGCTATTTAATCATCCATAGAAAATACAAATCCACTAATCTGAATTTAAAAATGCCCACTTACTTTGGTACATAAAGCTATTTGAAAAGTATTTTTGTACCAGAACATATATACTTCTATTTCGAATGATCACAGGGATTGTGAAAGCACAAATTCAAAATGTCTGTTGTGTATAAAATCCCTGCATAGATGGAGCCAGATATTCCTACCTGCTCCTTATTTAAAGTTGTCATTAACATAAAAAAAAGGTAAATATTTTCCAATTACTCCATACCCCTTCTTTTCCTAGGGGGTCAGAGTCTGTAAGTACACAATTCAGTTCCGGAGGGATCCATTTTCCACTGGCACACAACTATAGCATAAAGTACTAGCACTGCAATATGTTGAATGGCTGAGGATGTCAAGGGGTGAGATTTAAGCCTGAAGCAAATCTCAATTTGCAGACTGAGTTCATCTCTAATATATGCTCAGGTTCAAATACATATTTATTTTTAAAATGGTTCCAGAGTACATACACACTGAAAACATCAAGGATACATTGGTTTTGCTTTACCTGTCTTCTGAAGAATACAGTTGTGTGGGGACCCCGGGAACTCCAATAGCCGCTCCAGCCCTAGCCCTCAGGTGGCTAGAGGAGTCCCTTGCAGAGGAAAGCCTTGGGGGCGAGGCGTAAAGAAGTTTTTTTTTCCTTTTTTGAAGAATATTGGTACAGTTATCTTTCCCCTAAAAGACATGGTTTGGTCCAGGGGGGTGTTGGAGAAGAATATTCCACGCCCAGTGGGGAGGATTTGAGGTGCCTATCAAGGCAAGCTTCTGGAAAATTCCTCGCTGGGCGTCGAGTAATTGGTTTAGACGAGATTGACATGTTTTCCCCTCCCTTCTGTAATATCGCCATTGGTCTGAGTCGATGTAATGTTCGTGTTTATTGGTTGTTCTCGCTGTGCCCTCCCAAATCCGTGGGGTATAAAATTCATTCCCCTCTTCGGGGAGAGCGGAGATTTTCCTGACCCCTGCCCGGAATAAATCTTTGCTACCTCACCCTTCTACGTCTCCCTCTCTCTCTCTGCGCCATCGTCCCTCGAGAGCCACTGAGCCCGACACGCAGCCCCAGAGGCTGCGGCAGTGCCACGGGCGGCACTGGCACCTGGCGGAGGAGCCTCCGAAGGGATCGGAGCGGACTGACCGAGCGAGCTCTGATAACCAGATCCGTTCGGCGGACACAGGACCTGTGTTAGCTCGGAGAGCTGCCAGCTCTGGATCCTGGAGGCTGCGTCAGCCCTCAGCCTGGGAGCCTTCGATCCGGGGTTATCGGCTGGGTGTGGCTGAGACCGAACCATCCCCGCAGACGCGGCACAGTTGTGCTCTTCAATGGATGGGCATGTGGAGAGGATCAGTCATCTATCTGATGACAGTTGCAAGGCATGGGGTGCCATAACCACAATATATGAAACGTTGGACTGAGGAAAGTCCTGAATATATAACTGTGCATTAGTGGGCATTTATTACGCAGCATCATTTATCTGTAGTACAGTATTTCCTGTATTTTAGTAAGAAAAACTACAAATATGATAGTAAATAAAATTAAATACAAGCCTCACTTTGTTGTTTTCATAAAAAAGGCCGTACAAATTAAACTTCTTGTGGTTCATTAGACCAAGACAACCACAACAAATCTTCAACAAGTGTTCTGTGGGCTAAATTCTGAAGTAGTTAACAGGCCCAATAGTTTTATCAATTGCTGATTCCTCTGAGGCTGAAAAGATCATGAACCTTGCTCTTCCACCAGTCTCATCGTAACTCAAAGGATCAGTTTTATATACTCCAAAAGCCTCTCCTGCCTTCACAAGTCCAAACCCTTCAAGCCGACTCTTTTGACCTGGCCCTAGATTGTTACAGATCAGGGCTAAATTGTAGACTTAAATGCAGGCATTCATAGATTATGACAAAGCCATTCCTTGCTTCTCATAGTGAGATTTAGGCAGAAATGATTTTGTTCAAAACAAATCTGATAAAAGGGAGAATGACAGGAGTGAGACGTGGCTCCTCCTTCCACAAAGGATGCTTCCTTACTAGCAGAATCCTCCTCTCCTTTTCCCTCCCTCAGTTTGACAATTGCAGAGTGCCAAGACACGGAAATCATCTTTCCACTGGTGACATCTGTCTCCCCAAAGAGCTCCAGAGGCAGTTATTGTGATAGCTTTGGAGTCTGTCATATGATTAGGTGAATATCGAACAATCTGGGACTTCATTTTCTTAATGCCAGTGGCTCACATTTGACTGTCTGGTGTCCTGATTTCAGCTGGGATAGATTTAATTTGCTTCCTAGTAGCTGGTACAGTGCTGTGTTTTGGATTGAGAATGAGAGTAATGTTGATTACACATTGATGTTTAGTTGTTGCTAAGCAGTATTTATACTAAATCAAGGACTTATCTGCTTCTCACACCACCCCATCAGTAAAGAGGCTGTGGGACAGATTCTGGGATGGATGACCCAAACTGGCCAAAGAAATACTTCAGATTTTTTAACATTGTGCTCAGTGGAGGGGAGGGCGTATAGAGCATCTGTGTGGTGTTTAGCTACCTGCTGGATTAAAGTACAAGAGCTGGAATACTATGTGTGATTTTATTTTCTTTTTTTTTTT
>VXAC01006365.1:99755-181813 GCA_013399225.1 Rhipidura dahli
TAAAAACAAGGGAATAAAAGGTTTTAAATAAATTTATGTATTTATAGAGCTTGTAGTTTAGGGATGCCTTCTCTTTCATTTATTGTGTGGTATATATCAGTCATAACTATCAGTCAGCATTGTCCATTTATGCATATACTGGAAATATTGAGTTCTCATTGTGGAAAGCATGATGCTTATAAACATGTTAGAAAGCTTTAGCTGCCACTTCTTTGCAAACAGAGACTTCAGAACACTCTCATTAATGAAACGTAAGTGAAAAAGATTTTTTTAAAGTAATAGCTCTCCTAAGAAATGGCATTTATAAGGAGTAGTGATAAATATCAGAAACAAGTCAAAAGAGTTGAAGAAGTTTTAAGCATTATCCTTTTCAGCATGTCTATCAATAGAAAGCTGACAATAGTATTATTGCTATTTACATATTGGTAACACACTGGTATGAATTTGCATAACGTATTGTAGTTCTGTGCTCTAGGGACTTGCATTGTAACATATTGGTGCTTAATGAACTCTGAAAAAATTGATTTTCCACAGAGTAAATTAAGGAATGCATTATAGCTGTTAAAGCAATCTTAAGGGAAATCTGAGGCTTCCACTGCAGCACCGTGCTTAGTAAGTAATAAATTACATGTTATACTTATTTGCCTTAATTCATGCTAATTTTGTCCAATTAATGTATCACAGTAATTCAGAAGCCTGTCACAGGAGAGCTAATTATTTATTGGATTTTTGTGTTCAGCTCCCTAGGAGTCTACTAGCAAACAAACTTGCGACTGTCTTTCTGTTAGGTCCACAATGACATTCTTATGTCTTACTGGGGAAAGAAAAAGAATATTATTTTTTTTAAATTTCAGTTATATAAATGGATCATTATTCATTTAAGTTAGTTTTTTTGTTTACAAATTGGTGTCACGTCATGACAGACTGCCTTACTGTTAGGCTGAAATCCAATGTTTTTCCTCATTTTTCCTCTTCCTGTAAAAGCCTGAGCATGACATAATTCTTCTTAAAGACCATGGCAGTACTTTTCACAATCTGAAAGCTTTTTCCTAGTGGTGTGTAAAGTTAAAGAAAAAAACCCTTCTCATTCTTTTCATTGCAACTTGCTTTTCAGAATCCACTGGCTTGAAAAATCACAACATGCCCATAGCAATTGATACTGTTTCATAAAAAATTAGATTTTTAACTGTGGCAGAACGTTAATTCACAGCAAAAAATGAATTATTTATGAGATTAATTTGTGCAATTCATACCTATAAATAATATGGCAGTTGCTAAATAATTTGCACAGTGTGATAAGATGCAGACATCACAGTTAAACAATAAGAGAGTCACCAGCTGTGAAATACCCACTATCTGCTGGCATTCTGTCATGCACAAGCGTTTACAGAAAATTATTTGTTGGGGGTGGAAAGTATTAGATCTGATACTTGGCTTCTTCTCATGGGTAGCAGGAGAATACTTGTCAGTTGATTACTGTCTTCTACCCTACGTGAAAAGAAGTGGTATTTCTTTAAATGTATAATGCAAAGTGATGTTACCAGCAGGCTACATAAAATCATGTGATGTAACCTGCCATAATATGATGCACATGACCGACTGTGTCACAAATTTAAAGAGACTTATTTTAGAAGAACTGCTGAGAAAAAAAATATTACTCCTTCTCCTTTTCAGTCAGTTGCCATTGATCTGTGTTTGCCTATAGCCAAATGAATACCTGGTAGTTCAGTAAACGTCCCTGAGCAATATACACTGCTATTACATTGTAGCTATTATTATCACTTTAAAAGCATCTGTCAAGTACTTCATAGTTTTCTATCATTGTTCTTCAATCTCTACCTTCCTAGCAAGCACACAAAAGCTCATCAAGGAATTAATTATCCAGTCCCTGTTTCATAGAAAACAGTTGTTTAATTGTTTATGGCATTTAGAATGTGAAATTGTTTTCATCATTTTCTTTCTTGATTTCTCCATTCTGGAAAATATAAAGCCTGCACTTAATGTTAAGCATGTTTTAAGTCCCATCAAAGTCAGCAAAGATAATGACTGAGTTTTCCTCTTAACTGGGAGCTTTATTTTCAGACCTGCATTACTAGAACATTCTGGACAAGGGGACAGTATGTGCACACCTTCCAAGGGTGGGAGCACATGTGGCCAACTGTACCATGCAAACACGACAGCTGTTTTACAAATGATTCAGACAAAGGGGTGAACTATGCAAAAGAGTAGCAATCAATAAAGAAAACTCAAGAATCAGGAAGAAGAAAACCTTATGACAATGTTAGAAAATTCTTCCTGTCAGAAAAAACATCAGTTTTGAAAGCACACTTGCCTGTATAACTTTTTTCACCTCTCAATCCTTTTTTCCTATGAGTAGTCTGCATCATTGCCTATATGGATAAGTGTAAATAGCCTCTTCTTGTGAGCCAAAACCCACACAATCTGACACTCAAAATCACCTTAAACATTAATTATATGGAACAGGTGACAGAGGGTTTGCCTTGTAAAGATATCACACTGTGGATAGATAGAACAGGAAAAAGCCTAAAATTTAAAACAAGAACTGGAATCCCTAGCTGGGACAAAAGTTTGAAGTCCCCATGCTTATTCTCTTGTTGAGCTAGTATGTTTGTTTCTTCTAGATGTGGCAGAAACTTATAAGCTAACTTTTGTGTTACTTTAACGTAGTATAGAAACTTTAAAAAAAAAACCCATGGTATCAAAAAACCCTTGGAGAGGGAAGGCTGGTGATGAGGAACTAGATATTCATTAGAAACACTGTCTGTAACAAGAGAATGTGTTTGCTCCTTCCTCCTCCAGGCCACCTTCCTGTAGAGCCCAGCTGCACAAGAAAGGTAGGGAGGAATAGTGTTGTACTTCTGCTTTTTTCTGGTTGTGCTGTCTAATAAGAACCTGTCTTTAAAATCCTCTTCTTGCCATGGAGGCAGCTGCTTTCTGCTAGCTATTTCACTGGGTTCTTTCCTGGTCATTCAGAATATGACAAAAGAAATCAAATTTCAAACACCTTCTTGTACCTCAGAAATGTATGGGAATCTTGAGTCACACAGCAGCAAGTGGCGAGACTGCTGTGAACTTCTAACAGCCCAAGAGCTCATCCACAGCCTTTGGTTACACCTATAGATTCTAATTTTGGCATCTGTAATTTTCCCGTTGCCAATGTATTTTCTTGTTCCTCATGACACAAGACATTTCCTGACACACCATTTGTTTCCAATGCAAAGACAACACCTTTCTCTACACCTGGAATGTCTCTGTCTCCCTTATTTTTCCCCCTTATTTTTTCTCACCTCCCTGGCAAAGACCCATCAGCAAAGGGTTTCAGATCTTTCTTTTCAGACTGCCAAGATTTTAGTGGCCTTTCATCATGCAACAAATTAAGAAAGGCTTCTCATGAGAGCAGAAATATGTATTTAAGATAATGTTCGCAGTGCAGATTATTTTAGTAATCAGTGCCTATAGTGTTTCCTGCCATACAAAGTCTGTCCGGTTATGTCAATAGGCTGTCTTTGTCAGAGCATTAAAAAAAAAAAAAGTTTTTACAATTTATAAGAATTACTACAGATTATTAAGATAATTTTACAAATTATTGAGACCAAATCAGTCCTGGTCTCAGTGGTTTCAGAGAACAGAGAAGTGCTCCTTCAAAATAGCTGCATCCTTCTAAGCCACAGCTGGATGCAGAGCATGCACAAATGTCTTTTTGGCAGTTCTTATTATAATGGAAAAAATCGGTGCAAGTATCACTAGAAAGGGAGAAAGAAAGATGTAGATGCTCTCATTAAACTTCAAGCTTATATAAACTGCTTTCATTTACTCACTGAGTTCAGAAACAGATTATTTAAAGAGATGGAGAACAATGATATCAACATATTTAAATTATAACTAAGCAGCACCTAGGCCTCAATTACAGTACTAAATTAAAGCAGAAATCATATAAAGGAAAAGACAACCCAACTCGGCATTAATTGTAGAATGACAAAACCATGTGGATTAGAAGGAAGCTCCAGAAGTCATCTGGTCTGACTTTCTGCTCAAAGCAGATCCAGTAAATCAGGCTGCCCCCTTGGTGAATGATTATTATACTGGGGCACAACAGAAATCAGAGGTAGCTAGTCAAGTAAAGAAGTCAGTGGTTTTTTACAGAGTGAATTGTAGCAATAGGGAAGACAAGAGAAAGGAAACTCAAAGGAGGATATAAAAATAAGGCAAACTGTGGCTACAAACAGAAGTTGCAGGTGACCACACATCTACATCTTGTTTCCATGTTGTCTCACAACATTGGTGATTGAATGAATTGTGCTAATAGACACCCATTGCAGATCTTTCTTTTCCTACCCACCAGCAGGGAATCAAGGTAAAGAACATCCAGATTGCTGCTTCCAGGCCTCATTTATGACCATATTCCCCATCCTGAGCATTATGAGCTCTTCAAGTTCCTAATGTGTATGAAACTATTCCATTCCTGTTTCATGCCTCCCAAAACACTATCAAAATAAAGGATAACTATTTTTCTGTAATTTGAAAGGTGACTTTCCAATTATATCCAATTTGAAAACAAGTTTGTTTATTTCTTTCTTTTGATAAAATCAAGCTGGTTAGCAGAAATAGCAGAAATTCTGCTTGCTTATCAGGATCTCTTACTATTGTGGATTCCCTTTTTTCCATCTAGTATACATTTAAGTTCTTCCTCGAGAGAGGAGAGAACACAGGCGTTGACTCTACACTGCTTGCTGGTACAGCTGCAAATGCTAACTTTCTACAAAACTGTTTCTTGCAAATTATGGTTCCATATGTAAATACAGGATAAGCAATAATCATCTTCAAAACTATAGTTCAATAAAATCACTTAAGAAGAGGCCCATTACACAAGTGATACCCCCTGATGTGCAATTGACCCTGCAGTCTGTTGGGGGGTTGCACCTCACCTGCTGCTCCTACAAACCTTTTTCCAGCATACTACTGCAGTTCACTGTTGTATTTTTAAAGTGTTTCATATTGTTCTGCTGGAATTAACAGAGGGACTGGCTTAAGATCTTCAGGTGAAATGTGTGATAGAAATGCAAATAAACTACTAGCTTACTATTTGATGCAGGGACTGCTATATAGCTCGACTTAGATATTACATTTATTTTCTATGCCTATCAGTATGCACTCAGAGATTGATAGATGATGGTTTCATAATTTTTAAATACATTTTTGATATCCTAAACCTATAGAGCCTTCAGACATTTTCTTCAGGAGATCTGGAATACTTTGCTACTTGAAATAAAAAGAGCCTCAATTGGCAGGGTTTTAAATCCAAACATTTAAGGCATTGATTTTACTTAGTTTTTCTAAAGTAACTCCTTTAGGAAATTGAGTGCTACACTGCTAATTTTAACTTTATTCATTTTAAACTGCTTCAGGATACTAGCACAAAGGGCACTGTAAAAATTGCATTGTGCTGTATTAGGTTTGAATAGGATGAGTTATAGAACTCTTTGAGATTCTGAATTTCCAGAATGTAGTTATTACAATGCTTATAATAATACTAAAGGCTTCTTATGTGTGCATTTTATGTTTGGGGCTTTTTTTTTTAATAATCATAACTTCTGAGAACTATCAACTATAATAGTCTGTAACTAACACTTTATAATAATTTCTATTGCAAAACATCTGTACAAGAGGATTTTATAAAACAGTTATTCACACCTACATAAATGTAATTTAAAATGTAAATGTGCATGCCTAAATAACAAATGGGAATTTACTTTTTCATGCAATGTATCTTTACAATATTTCCAGTCTTGATTTACCTGCAATGGGATTTTTCTATTGCAATACTAAAAATATGTTCATCTTGTAAAAATCTGAGAACAGCATGCAAAAATCTGTTTGAATATCACATAGTAACTGATCATGTATTCTGAATAAACAATGCAAAATGAAGCAATTTGTAATGTAGTTTGAATTCTAGGACATTTTTCCAATAGAAGTTTGGAGGTTTATGACTTACAGCAGCACAATTAAATATACAATAAAAATAAAGATTGTACTCCTTTTCATTTGATGATTATTCAAATTTATTCTGAACTGTTTCATTGATTTCAGTAAAAACTGGTCCATAATACTTTAACTTTTAAAAGAATAATGTAATTTCATAAGTGTCTCTTCCCCATAAGAATTCCCTGGAAAAAACAGATTACAGTGTGAAAATGTAAATGATGTTGCAGAGTCTCTTTTTTTCCAGTGATTCATCCCAATATCATGTATAATCTAGCATACACTGGAAGAGACAAATATCTAACACAAGAAAGCATAGAATTACTTTAAAAGCAATGAAAAAAATTTGAAAAATACTATGAGCTGAGAGAGAAAACTGAAAAATACCCAAACAGGCAAATATTGGCTTTGGAAGAATAAATAAAACATTCCTTAATTGCTTTTTCAAGACCGGTGGAAAATATTGCTCACAGACACAGGAATTGTTTTTCCTGCTGCCTCTCAACACTGGATAATTTGTGAAGGAATAACTTAGTGTAGAAAAAACAAGGAAGATGAACTTAAGCAACGTTATAATAGATATACCACCAAACTTCTGCAGGTCATTGGGGAGATGGATCAATGGAATGTATGTTATCACTAACTTCAAAAAGAATAGATCTATCACAGAAAAAACACCCCAAACTATTTAAAAATTTAAAGCGTTATCTATAGTATTTTTATTCAAAGGCTTTTCTGAACAACTGTGTTTGCTTGCACCATTCTTTGACAATAGCAAGTTCCCCCAAACCCTATCCTCATGGTCAAAATATTACATGAGGTTTTTAGATTTGTGTGTAACTTGATTTGATATGTACTTTAGTTCTGTTTAAAATGTATATGCATTAGTGATTATAAGTTGTCTTTAAAGGAAAAGAGCAATACTGCCGTCATCCAGCAGAAAAAACCCCCTCAAAACTAAACCAAAGTCAGAAAATTATAGACATTTTTGCTTTTATGTTCTCTATATTAAAATACATGTTTATCACAATAAATCATGTACTACATAGCACATCTTGTGTTATCTGCCTGAGTCATATTCAAAAGAGACTGAAACCCACAGTTACCTTCTCACTGGTTTTCATACTTCTTTGAGCATATCTCTTGTGTATTTCCAGTGTGTCCTTCATGCAGATGCTATAGATCTGCCTTTTTCCTTCCTCCCTGAGCCCCATGGAATTTGTGAGTTTATCACTGCCCACTTGCTCAGTGCTGCAGCACAGTAGGCCCTTCACTGATGAACTGAAAGTGCGGGGTTTGTGCTAAAAGAACCCATCGACTTGAACAGCACAGGGTCTCTAAAGACCCTCACCCTGCTGTTTAGACATGGGGAAACACGGCCTGATGGGCCAAAGAGGTAGAGAAGAGCAGCCAGTAGCAACAAGGCAACACAAACAAGAAGCATCCATCACCTGAAGTCATGAGGATGTGTGAAACATTCACATCCTGCTGGTAGAGCTGGGGAGACCAGAGAATTCTCTTCGTGAGTGAAATAATAGCTGCAAATTTGTCACAATTTTGTGAAAACGAGGAGGTGTAATTAAGATACGGGATGTGTTCTACAGCTTTTACTGCAAAATAGTCTGATTAATCTAAATTAACCTAATGTAATAAACTGCTTACTTTTCCAGGGATGAAATCTGAAGTGGGTTAGACAAGAAGAAAACAGTTTCACACTTCTTACAAGCTGTGTAATGACTGCTATCTTATTTAGAAAATAGAAATTTACAAACAAGTGGAAAATGTTGCTCATCCCCACAGAGAAAAATATTCATTAAAATATTCTGTCTGTCCAATGAAAAGTCAAAACTTTGTCAGTAAAGCAGAAAATAAAGTTATTTTTAAAACTCTTTGCTTTTTCCATCAAATGAGTTTTGAGTAAGCATATTCAGTTTTATTTCTATGAGTTGCTCTGCTTGAACAAAATATTTGTACAAAACAAGAAGTGTTCAAACTAAATCATTTATGTTGGCTGAATTCAGCGTTTTTTCATGTCCTAATTAGGCCTAAAGTTTAATTCCCTGTGTTTATTTTGGACAACACAAACCATTTTCCTTTTGGGACTGGGAGAAAAAGTAGAATACTGGAACAAATTCATTGAAACATATTTGCAGTCAGAATCAACTGAAAATTTACCCCATAGAAAATTTCAAATAGGAAACAAAATATAAGAAGTGGAAACATTTCCATGTGGAAATCCTGCCATATTACCTGCCAAGAGTTGTCCTGCAAGTCTCCTTTGCCACAGGAGTGTTGCACGATCAAGACATTATGCATACAATAGTGGCCTTTCTTAGCTAATCTGACTAAAGAAAATCCCCAGCAGATGTACTGTAGCTAGGCAATCCAGCTATCCATTTATTAGCAGAGAGACAGGGAAGATGACCTACCGCCCTTCTAATCTCCGTGCTAAAAGTACTGCAGGAGCAGCCTTCCAGCTTTCTGACACATGGCTCTTACACTGTTTGTTAATACAAAAACCAGTTTTCTTCCATGAATAAAGAAATGGGTTTAGGTCACAAACCCAGCTGGCCATTGAAAAAAAACCCAAATAGTGAAATATAACTTCTCACACTCCTTTGACCCAAGACTCTTTTCATAGTTAGTACGAGCAGCAGTCACCTCTGTGCCACAATTCCTCTAAAACAGGTCTGATAAATTTTACCCCAAAGTGCCTATTTCTCTCCATGGACTCCCAAAATTATTGAGAAACACATTCAGGTATAGATCTACAGTACTAGGTGAGATTAGTCCTTGTTCTCGTCTTCAGTCACATATTGTTCTAGTTGAAGGAGAGAAAAGAAAGGGAAAAAAGACTTCACTTGAACTAGGAAGTTACTTTTACTATCTCTTCTAAGCTCTTTTTGACCAGGCCTTGATGCTATTTCACAGATCTCTTTCAGAAGACTTTTACACCTTTTCCTGAAGAGTGGTGAAATAGAAATTTTCAGTCCCAGCACTTGTCTGTACTTCCAAGTAGCTCCCACAAAATTTCAGCAATCAAAACTACACTAATATTTTGTAAAAGAAAACAAAACATCTTTGTTTTGAATAGTGGTTTTGGTTCAACTTCCATATTCATCTTAGTGAAGTAAATAATAAAATGATATCTGTACCTTTTGATATATCCCTGCAATTCTAATTAATTTAGCTGTATTCATATTTTTTAATTAATAATTTCAAGAAATGCCAGTTTTGTGGTCTGTATTCACATCTCAAGAGCAACATTTTAAATTTCCATGGACCTCATGGAAGTCAGTGGACTCAGTCCAGTGTAAGTGACAGCCAAGTCTACTCAGTGGCTGCAACTTTCTCCTAGTAGGATTCCATCTGTAATCATACTTTATGGCTTATTACACTGGAGGATTGCTGCAGAAATCCATTTTTGAACTTTGAATTTTTTTCCCTTAAACTGCTAGTTTAATGGAAGAATTTAAGGATATTTTGCCAGCAAACTATGGAGAAAAGAGATGAATGAATAAAAAATAAAGAGCGTAATGAGTGTATATATTTTAAATCCTTTCAACACCACTAATCAGCTATTCTTACACTTATACAATTAAAATAGAAAACAACTATGAAGATTTGGAGAGGTCACTCAACTCAACCTCTGCCCCAAAGAGGGGTCAGCATTTAGGAGGTTAACTAGGATAGACAACATAGATTTCATTTTGCCTATCACAACGTTAAGGTATCAAGAAAGTCAGATTTTCAATATTTTTCAGGAGTGCAGTCTAGGAGCCTAGACACATAAAGCCAAATGAAAAATCAGTTACCTCAATGTTTGTATATTCTAGCTCCAGTTGGCAATTATCCATATGTGCACATAGGGACTGACCTAATGTCCACTGAAAGCGATGTGGATTGCTTTGCCATTAACTTCCATGAACTTCAGAGCAAGCCCCTATCCAAGCCCCCACGTGGAAAAATCATGTGCACAACTGTAAACGTGCGATGTTTCAAACAAATTTGACTGCTTAAAACCTTTTTTTCTGGAAGTTTAATACATAAACAAACACAGATCATCTTGTTAGAAGAAAATCTCACCTGCCAAATTGAAGCATCATTTTTAAAATCAGAATAGATTGATTAATAAAATCACTAATGAATGTAAGGGCATTTTCCTCTCTTACATATTTTTGTTGGATATGGCTTCATACACCTGAATTACTTAGAGTTTTTCATGCAGCTCTAATAACAGCTCTTAAGAAAGCAACAAAGACACATGAAAAATTTAGATATCTACATAGAAACTTTAAAAAACACTAAAGCTCTGTTTCACTTCATGTTTCTTCAACAACAACCTTTTACCATTCTGAGTATTTGCTGTACAATGGAGATGTTAATAGTTACCCTCAGCCTGTACCTTATCTTTTACTGTAAACCTCTTAGGCAGTGCATTCACATTTCACGTCCTTTCAGAGTGCAGCTCACTTGGAGACAAAAGCAAGAGGAATTTGTTTCAGTTGAACTATTCCTTTTTAACACACATTCCAGCTCCCTTGCAGAAGCTGCCAAAAGAAAACTCAAGGATTGAGATAAGCTTTTTTTTTCTCAAGATCTGAAAGACCTGTAAAGTCATGTGGATTTATAAAACATATTTGTTATTGATTGAAGTGTCATTAAAGCATTTGCTAGTTGATGAGCTGTCAACTATGAGAGTCCTACACCTCTAATCCTCTAATTGTACAGTCTTTTAAGATGTTATCATCAAATCTTAAATTTGTCCAGTTAGAAACCGCTCCCAAGATTTACACTTTTCCAACCACTGCTATTGATTTTTTTTTTTTTTTTTTTTTTTTTTTTGCTACAAGAACAATAAAAGACTAATTATGTTGATCATATATTAGTCTCAGGCTGGGCATTCTAGACATAGTGATGAACTTTCATTCTTTTACATGTTAAAATCTAATGATTATGACCTTTTAATACAAAATATTATTCTAAGCAGAGGTGTACACAGGCACTAATTCAAAGCTTCATTATGAGGGAACTTATTTCATCAAGAATCTGTGATGAACCTTTTGGCCACCACTTTCCTCTGCAGAAGTACTGGAAATCATAAAATAATGCTCCTATCCATCTTTCTACTCTTTGCAGATCCTGCACAAAATCTCAACACAGAGGGACTGCTGGTGCTCATGGAGTCCAAAGGTTCAACTATTTTTCTTGTCTCTAAATGGAGAAATGAAGTAAAGGTTATCTCCAACATACATCTTAGCCCTAGGTAAGCGCAGAGTAGAAAAAACACTGTATCAACACCCAGAATAGTGCCATAGCTGTTTTCATGCAATATGCTCTAAAGCTCCAACAGAGTGACCTGTCTCCAGCCCTTTTTGATAACAAGATCTGGTTCCCTGGCTAAAAACTGCAACAAGGTCATAACTAGCAAAAGGACTTTAGTATTTCTTGTATTAAAACTTACAACATAAATGTACAAAATTTTCAAAATTATTAAGCAACAGAAATAACAGTAATAGAATACACTACAAGTAATTAATACTGTATGTTTAAATAATTTCTTTTAAGATTTGCAACCAGATCATGCAAGGTGGATTTCATCAGTGTAAATACTATGATTTGGTATTTTCTATATATCTTCTAAATTGGGGTGTTCTTTTTTTCTCCATCAGAGATCTGTACTGAGAACTATTGTCAACATTTCCCACAAGAAAAATATGACCAAAACTGGTTCATAGTGTCTAAGACCCACACAAGGGACACAGCTGCTTTTGGGAGTCTTTACCTTAATACTGGCATTGGACATAAGCCTTGATTTAAGTTCCCAGGCAACAGATCTATTAAAGCTATATTACTGAGGTTCACACTGCCCCTGAAAGCTTTATTAAATGATTATTTCATAGCATGGAGGGAAATGTATTGAAAATTAATATGCAGCATCAGCCAGTCATGGCTCATAGCTGAGATATGCTCTTTGTATCAAAAAGTAGGAATTTCCAAATAAGACAGGGTAAGTGAAATTCCTCTCATTAAGTTCACTTTTCTAATCTGACTTCCAGGGCTACAGTGAGTGGGAGAAATGGCCATTTATAGGGCTGATTCAATTTTTCTTCTGTCTTAGAAGCTCAGTTGGATGCATTGCCCTCTTGGAGTGCCCCTCTACTTCTGCATACCATAGAAGGAGCCCAGCTGCCCCACTTTAATGGCTGAAGTGAAACGACATGAACCTCAACTTATAAGAAAAGAGTAAGATTTGATGTATCCATCCAGCCCATGGGATTCTGACAGACTCAAAGAAGCATCTTGAATATTTACAGAATTCAGTGCATTAGGCCATTCTTTTTGCAGAAAACAATCTGAGACAACTAATGCCAAGTAAAATCATGCCCACATATATTTCTTCAAAAGAATTTTTCAGAAAAAGCTAATTAGCTGAACTTCTACAGTGTTGGCACACTCAGAATATACATAATTTCTTCTATAAAAACACAATTACATGTTTTACGGAAGTGATTTTTAATGACGAGTAAGACCTCTAAATAATTTAAAGATACAATTTAAACCTAACAAAGTTTGTCATTTTACATTATTACATTGCTAAGAAATGTATTAATTTGGATCACGCAGTTCTAAAGGTATGAACAATTAAGAAAATGGGCAAGGTCTCTTGT
Source organism: Rhipidura dahli (assembly GCA_013399225.1). Taxonomy (NCBI): domain Eukaryota; kingdom Metazoa; phylum Chordata; class Aves; order Passeriformes; family Rhipiduridae; genus Rhipidura; species Rhipidura dahli. The sequence continues at coordinate 112,430 of VXAC01006365.1, forward strand.
TGTCTTCAATTAATTAGGAAGGTGAGGGCTGGGAAAAGCCTGGGCAGGCAGCTCCTACCCTCCGAGCACCAGGTGGCAGTCCAGAATTGACTGACAGGTCTTCTTGCTCTCCTGCACTCCCCAGGCCAAAGGCTCTCCTTCTTGGAGTACTTGTCTGCCTAACCCAGCTCTGAAAGTCTTCCATGCTTTTCTATATGCTATATAACATATAGTCACTCCAGGATTTAAGGGCAGAGAATAAGATTAATGTTTTTCATAAACTTGCCCATACTGCCTTGCTGATGCTGAAACACCAGGGAATTACTTAAAGTATATTTCCACAAATTGAGTTCTGAATTTTGGTGGTCGGACAGACCATACTAGTACACCCCAAAAGTTTAAACCATGTCAAACCATGTACAGTAAATATGAGGCACATAAGTCCTTTATCTACTAGAGCATGATGTTTCTCACAGAACATATAGCAAAGGTAATTTCAAATCTCAGTTAATCAAAAAAAAAAAAAACCAAAACCAGAAAATCTTCACATCTCCAAAATGAACACTGAAAAATCTTGCAAAAGTGTGCTCACATCTACAGATACCTGTAGTTTCTAAGAAGGAACAATAGTAATAATAAATTAAGTAATTTTGATGTTTATTGGGATGGTCGTACCCCTAAAATGCAAACCTCCAAAAACTGTCCTATGAGGACAGAAATTTTGTAGGCTATTCTTTCTTGTTTTGAGCTAAATGCAAACAGACCTTTACCAGAGCTGTGAAATGGCTCTCTCTACACATTTCAGGGTCATGTTTCACCTATCTGTTTTCAGGCATCTACAGTTTTTACGAGTTTAATTACAGTTTATCATTTGGTATCAACATACTCAAATACTATTCAATAGAGTTCAAATAAATAAATAAATAAATAAAAGGAAATATCTGCACAAAGAAAAGAAATTAAAGTCATACATTCTATAAAATATCACTACTGATGACCAAATGAATAGGAATTTGACAAACTACTGTGGCTAACATCAGTGAGCCACAGGAAAAATGGAGTAGTCCTGCACTTCTCAAGTATTTTTTTACTCTTCTATCCTGAAGTGTTACAATTTCTGAGTAATAATAGCATGGTTTTATTCCACAGAGCCAGTCCTTTTGAGCATTCTGAGCGGGATCTGCTGACTTCAGTAAGGAAAAAAGGAAAGTTTTAATGCTTTTTAATGCAGCTAGACCTGCAAAACCATCACAGCTGAGAAAGATGGATTCTGTTCCTTCCTGTTCATCTTCAATAGAATTCTTTAAAATTACGATGAAAAAATGCCTGGTTGACATAGGTCATTAAATGTGGATGTTCCCAGGCATGAACTGTGCTAAAGAAGCAGGATTCTGTGCCTGCAAATAGGCTTGCAGGACAGGTGCCTCATAAATGACTTGGAAGCAATACATATTTCCTCTGAACCAAACATAGAAGGGGACACACATCATGCTCTGAAAAACAGCTCACATTCCCAAAGTTACTTTAGGGTAATCACAGAACTTTTCCAACCAGAATCCCACTGGCTCTGAAGCAGCTGAGGCAGCCCCATATCAAGTCATGTATGTACAACTCTAGACCAGGCTTTCTGTGTCCAGGCTGCCCCCTCCATCTCCATACCAGTCCTGTTTCCATACAATCCAGAATGCTGACTCCCCTTAGTATCAAAGGGAGAGAAATGCTGGCAGAATGCTTTTTCCAGAGGTATGTTGACACAGGAACTGACTTTTACTGTCAATCTGTCCCAGCCTTGAGTTCCTAACAAAGCCTGCTTTCCCCTTGGATCATTTCTAGCACAACTCTGAGCTTCATTTGGAGGGATGGATTTTCGTTATGAACTACTTTCTATTATATTTATCTTTAAATTTTATCCACAGTGCAAATTTAGACAATGACTATTAATATTAACACCTATTGAAACCTTTTCATCAATCAGAAATAAACGTTTTTTTAACCACCCATGCAACACTTGATTTGCTGTGTCTTTTATAATATGAAATATTTGCCTGTCAATTTAAAAAACAACTTTAATTGATTTTCAGATTTCAGGCACCATTACGAAAATCTATTTTTATTTTATTGCACTGGTTTTACTTTATTGTTTCCTTTTACCTTAGTCTGTTGAGGTCTATTTATATGAGGTATTTTCTTCTTAACCATATTATATTGATATGCCAACTAGTACTAGGAAGCTTTCCATAGTTCTTTTGAAACCTAGAAATAGCATGGCTCTTACATGATACTTTCATAATGTTGCCAATCCTCTGATAAGTTGTTCACATCAGATATTTAGCCCCAATACCTACTGCTTGAGAATCTACACTGATTCTCTTCACGTTTTGCCTCTGCATTTCAAGATTTATGAATATTAAGTTGTGCTTGCCCCAAAGCAAAAGTATACTCACTAAGATATTTGCTGAGATCAGGAGTCTCTCTGCCCCATTTTTAAAACAAAGGCATTAATAAGGAAGCACTACAAAATGTATGACATTGAAAAAATAAGGAAAATTCAGTATTTTTAATAAAGTGAGAAAAAAAATCCCTAGTTCAAAGCACCCTATCTGAGCTACCCTAAATAATGCAAAAGAGTAACAATTTATGGCACTTGTACAGAATTATTTCTGTTAAGAATATATCCTTGTTTCTAAAACTGTGACCATTATTTTTAAAAACAGTGGTCACCTAGGGTAAAAAATACAATTATCTATAACTTTAACCCTTAGAAACACATGGGCAGATACTGTATACAGCATCTATGTAGGTCAATTAGACCCAGTGGCAATGGTTGCATCATTACCCAGCACACACATAATTACCTTGTGTACCAAGCACAGAAGTCATGGACACATTCAGAGGGTACACAACTTCATATTCCAGTACTGAAACATCTTTCACAAGGACTAACACAACTTCAGAATTTACAATGCATACATAGACAAATGAACTTAAAAAAATTCCTGAAATTAAAAATATCCTGAAATATCTGGTTTTTTAAATTACATTCCCTAAATTCTATTTCAAATTACTGAAATACCTTTTCTTTTTTAAATTACATTTATTATATTCTATTCCAAATGCTCTTAGCTTCCTTTGTGATTTGATCTATTTTTATGTATATTATGAAAATAAGGAAATTATTTAAAGCAAGATGAAACTGAACCATATTGAAACAAAAAAAATAATCACAGAAGAAATATGGATGAAGAGGTTTATAGGTTTACAAACAGGTGGAATAAACATGCTATGGCAAAAACAACCCATTGAGATAAATGCTCAAGCAAACTAATGGAGACTTGGTTTCTAAACTGTGACTACATACTTCTGCTCCTCTGTTTGTAATTACATTGCTTTCAGTTTTATATATTAAACAGTTCCCCAGCTGCTCTTTAGAAAATAATAAATTGTTTTATTCTAAGAGCAACCACATATGGTTAAGATAATTCAAGAGAGACAACTGAGTAATGCAATTCATCTCTTTTTTTTTACTTACACAGATCTTTATATTAAACTGAAAATAGAGATCTATTGTGTTTATTACAGTAGATATTCTTTCTGAAGTCAACGGTATACAGGTATTCACAGCGGGTTCTGTATAAGTCATTATTGAAATATCTTACTGCAATTATTTTTCAGCAATTTCCTCCCACTGCTATTCTAAATATTATAGTATATTGAGCGCAAAATAAGATGTTGGTATCTCGCAGTATAGCTTCTATTGGATTATAAATTAAGATGAGTATAAGTTGGATTGTCAATTAAGAAACTCAAAAAGTCAAGGCACCCCTTGGATTTAGAATGCTCACTCTGCAACAGAGCCCTCAGCTCCCCAGCAGCATCAGGGCTGTACACCCGAGCCACTTCAGGATAATTTCTCACTCAGCATACCCGCAGAAAGAAGAAATTCCCTGGTTTGAAGAAGTAGTGTTAGAGAATTTTTTTTCCCCTTTACTGGCAATTGCTATGTAGGACATTATATGGATTCCCAGATAGCATTAATGGTTCTGTTTTCTGCATGCCTCAGGCCACCGGGCTGTGATTACTTTTAATCAGTTTCAAGACTCCCCACCCTCAGCTGCACTTTGGTTATCTTCAGACTGGATCAGTACTTTGTAGCCTACCTACCATAACACTTGGAAGTTTCCCTGAGGCTTTCAGGCTATGCAGAATGCAGCCAAAATGAAAGTTTAGGTCCCTTTCCCTCCCCTTCCTCTCCTTACAGGAACTTTTCTGGCTGCTCCCTGTTTCCCATCACTAGTCACAGGTACTACACTGCAAGCAGAAACCCTACCCTTTTTTCTGTAAGGCAATACCATGAAACAAAACCAAAACCAAACCAAACAAAAACAAAACCAAAAGGAAAATAAAAATACAATAGGTAAAGTAGAAATTTCCAGGAAGTATGCAATGCTTGTTTACATTACTCTTAAATTCCTCCTGATTAAACATGAAAATACGCATAAATTCACTTCACACGTATTCTTCATTAAAAATAGTCCCAAAATCATTATTCTGTGTTATCAGAAACAAACTTTACAAGTCAACAACCTCCAAAACTCAGTGGAATGGGTGTAATGGGGAAACAGCGTATGGTATTTGCTCATAAACACAATGAAAAAGATTGTCACACACACACTTGTTCTTCCCTCTTTAGCCTTCCTCATTTCAGTCAAACTTACAACTTAAGTGTAATTGACCTCTACCAATATAAGCAGCATGCTTTCTGTTTCATATGATCCGTAAGATACAGAGATGCCAAAACTTAACACAGGTGCCTAAAGAGGGTGAATATTACTGACAACAGTAATTTTCACTATCATATGCTAACTGTTATCAGTAGCATAACAAACACTAATTTTTCTATCATTGCAGCAAAATCATGCCAGTGTAGGGGGTGGGAAAAAATGGGAAGATGTAGCGACAGTAATCTGTGAGTATCCAATTCTTATTATTCAGAAAAACTAGGGAAGGGTGGAGGAAATTTATTTATAAAAATCCCCAGTGAATAATATATTAATTATCAAAAGTGTTTTGCTCAGCAAAACACTCAGACAATTTATATAGAACATCAGACAAAATACAGCAGCCATTCAGAAAACGGAGGCAGATGAGATTAGGCTTGTGCAGGTTGTGTCACTGACATGCAACCTTCTAGACAGCCAAGTGAACATGCTACTAGACAAGCGAGTGAACATATTACACAAGGACCTACGCAAACTACAAAACGATCAAAGACTGCTTCAATATCATAATGTAAAATTGTAATGGGAATGCAGACAAGATGATAAAAAGAACCAAATCTCTTTGAAATGTGAATCAAGAGGAAAAAAAAAGTGACAGGCTCATAACATTTTCAGATGAGGATTTAAGATTATGGCACTTTCTTCAAGAGCAACATAGTAAGTGAACACCAACACATGTAACTGTTAAACAACAAGATTAGCATATTTTTACAAGCTGTATAACTCCACTATTAGAGAACTCTGCTAATTTCAGAAAGGAAGATATCCCAGGACGGGGGGATGGAAGGTCTAGTTAAATGGAGAGTAGTGCTGCTAAATAAAGTCGAGTGGTTTTCAACCTTCAGTACAGAAACTACATCTCCTATAAAATAACCAGACTGGCCTTCACTGATTTCCCAGCAGTAGTTCCCAAAGGAAATGCAGCAAAATAGCAGCAAACTACCCTTTTGGTAGTTTTGTGATGACAACCATAAACTCAAATTTAGCCAAAGGGGAGTTTTGCAATTGCAAAACCATGGACTGCAGTACCAGCAGTGTTCAAAAGCTGCCTCTTGCAGCTCTGGCTGTGGGAAGCCTAATGCAAGACTAAGACTCCAGCTGCAGGAAACGTGTTTTTGTTTACTGTTGACTACAACACTTCACTTTACTCATTGTTGAAATAGGGGCTGCAGGAAGAACAGTTTTGTCTTTTAACTAGAAAAGTACCCAAGTCCCAGTTAACTTCTCTCTGAAGGACTGGCTGACTGGCCATGCTGTGACAGAAAGAATAAGGGCAGAAGGTCTGTACAAAGACAGAAGACTGCCATGAACAGCCACGAAAAAGACAGGCCTAAACACAGTGTAAAAAATGTGAAAGAAAAATAAATAAATAAAGACAATTCAGATAAAGACTCAGCAAAAGTACACTGAAAAAAGCAAACCCAAAATCACTGTTGAGCCATCTGTGGAAAAACATGCTTTTCATATTATGGGGAAAGGTGTACTTGGCTGCCTCAAGTAAAAGTGTTGTAACTGTCCGGTTTAAAATAGCACAAATACTTCTGTTAAATTCGCCAGTAAAATAAAAGGAGAACTGGGACAATTTGATGGTTTTTGATGGATTCTTAGTTTGGCTGCCCCTTATAGTAATTCTACAACATAAATCTTTGTCTTGAGGCATAACAAAACACCAGGCAGCAGGTTAAAAATGCTTCTTGAAGTAGCAGTCAGTTTGGTGCTACCAAATTGAGACAGTCTAATATATTAGCACTATAGAAAAAGAAACAGCAAAAAATGTTGCAGGTTCAGTTTAAGGTTCTAATAATTTCATGGTAAGTAAGAAACACTTGCTATTAACCAGAAAACAAAGGGAACAATCTATGATCAAGCTTATAGGGACAGCCCTGCACACAGATCCAGGAGCATATGCTGCTTCTGCAAGGTCCTTTGTGGCCTCAAGCACAGGATTCAAATACTTCAGGCTGAGCATTGGTTACTTTTCAAGATGAAATATTGTCTGTGTGATAACCTCTTTAAATACCTCTTTCCTTCTTTGCTACTGAACACTGGCTCAAGCCCAAAGTAGCTATAAGGAGAAAACAAAGCAATATAAAAAAAATAAATATTTACAAGCATGTATACCAGGGAAGCCAGAAAGGGAGGAAGATAAGAAGCAGTAGATTTTCTCTCAGTGCCAGCTGGTAGGATGCATGCTGCAAGCCCCATGAGGAGGCAGGTTGTCCGGCCCAAGGAGCTCCAGTGCCTGCAACTGTGATTTGAGGCAGGGAGTAAACTCCAAAAAACTTAAATCAAGAGGACCAAATTCAACAATTCATATAGTACCAATAACTGAAAAACAGATTAATCCCCCCACATATGTGTATATTTATTCAAAAATTAAATCTTTTTTTTCCAAGAAGAGCATTTTACTCCTGCTATGTATTGCTTTCTAGCAAGGGTGGTGATTTGCTGGTGCATGCAGGAAAGGGGAGAAAAGAAAAGGTGTTCAAGTTTTTAAAATATGTGTTTGTGGACAGACACTTGGCTTTGGTCCAAGTCTTCTTGTTACTCATTCCGACCTTAATACAGTCCTCAGCAAAGCAGTTTCTACAGAGCTAGAAGAATGCTGCATTTAGAAGAGGTACAAGTTCAGTTGGCTTGACCAGTCAAGGTGGAGGGCTTTTTGGAGGCTTGTGGGACCGTCACTTCTCCTCATTTTGAGCTTAAAAAAAGACAAATGTCCATAATTCTTCATTTCTGTTGAATTCTTAGAAATGTTTTTTCTGCAGTTTAGCTACTATTGTGAATGATTCCTTTATGCAGCTCCACAAGCTACCCTCATAGAAGGAATAGAAGAGCAAGTTAAGAAAATGATAAGAGAAGTGCCTAGGGAAGACAGCACTGCACTGTACATTACAAAGATCAGAGGTAGCCCAGAAGCAGAACTAGAAAAAAAAACCCCTGTTCACAACTTGCATCACAATGCAGAAATTCCCAGAAATCTCAAACACCGTCATTTGTCATTTCTGAAATCAAGAAAGCTGGAGGAAAAAAATTGAAGGAGGGACCTGATAGAAGTACAAGTTAACAAGTCACTTTTGTGGAAGGTTTTACTGAGACATTTGACCTGAGATAACAGATACAGTAGATTTTTAAGTCAAGTCAAAAGACTATCAGGCCTTGAATCCAAACCGCTTTCATATCTGGTGAAGAAAGCTACTAAAAATGAAAGTTTTCTTTGCTTTTTTGGAAGGAATTCACTGAAACAACAAACCAAACAAAAAGGCTTTCAGCCTAAGCAAACAAACTGAAATTGTGTTAGGAAGAGTTCTGAGCAGTATATTCTTCCTAAAGTGTTGATCATGACAGAGTAGTATGCAACAGGTGAAAGAACTTAAGGATCTGCTCAAAACTTAGAATGTGACAGGAAACAACCCTGAAATTTGTACATACACAACAATATCCCTCAGTTTCATTTGCTCTCACCTTTCATTGACTGGCAACCCCCTTTCGTAGAAGTAGTGATAGAACACGTTTTTGTGATATGTTTACATATCATATCTATTTCCATGACTGTAAGAGAGAACACCAAGAATGGAAAGCAAGTGACTGGTTTCTCAGAAACAGAAACAAAATTTTAGAGAAATTGTGTTAGTGCTTGTAATAGCTAACTGTAAGAAAACTGGAACAATTGAGAAATTTTCACAGCAACAGAGAGAAATCAGAAATCTTCATGGTCATTTAGTGGACTAAATGACTTGGAAGACCTTTCAGAAAAGCTAAAACACAGAGATCCATGCTAAACTTTATCCTACTCTACATGAATCATAAATCAATAAACTAAGATACACAGAGGCTTATTATTTTGCAATATTTACAACACTTCACTGAGAAGCATGCTGTGAGATTATCATGTTCAGAAGGCATCTGTATCTGGAACTGGGTAATATTGGTCAGTGGTTTAGGGGTTACAGTGATAGTGCTGGGCGGACAGTTGGACTGGGTGATCCTAGAGGTCTCTTCCAGCCATGATGATTCTATGAGTTTGTGCAAAGTTTGCTTGTCAGCATAAGAAGGAGAAAGAAGAGGCCCCAGCTAGAGCAAACATTGCTAATGAAATAAAGATAAGTCTTTGTGCTGATGCCTGGTATATCACTGCAGTTTGTATAGTATCTTGTATTGTCTTTTTAATATGAGCTATTGCAGTAAGCTGTTCACAGAAATACAGATTTTCTAGATTGAAAAAGACTTTGAGATCATCAGGTCCAACCTATGACTGAATACTATATCAACTAGACCATGGCACTGAGTGCCATGTCCAGTCTTTCCCTAAACACCTCTAGGGATGGTGGGCAGCCCATTCCAATATCTAATCACCCTTTTGTGAAGGATTTCTTTCTAATGTCCAACCTAAACCTTCCCTGGCACAGCTTAAGATCATGTCCTCTTGTCCTATCGCTTGTTGTCTGGCAGAAAAGGCCAATCCCCACCTGAATACAACCTCCTTTATAAGATATAAGAATCTTTGATTTCTTGACTTTTTCTTTAAAACGATATTTGCTACAGCTTTTTAAGGAAATATTAATCTCTGGGTTCCAAATAAAAGATTGAAAATAAAAGTTGTGTTCTCAGACATCCCCCTAGTCTGTCACCCAAAACCTAGATAATTGTAGCTCATACAGTCACAGATATCAGTGATCTCTCTTGTTAAAGATATTATAATATAGAGTAGTTAATTAACATAAACACATATGGATTTGTTTTTCTGCATTAAAAAATCTAGACATAATTCTAATTGTGATATGCTGACATTTTGTTTATTTGATGAAGGAAAAACAACCCCAAACCAAACAACAACTATGGTATGGCTCAGTTGGGAATGAGAAGCTCTGCAGGAAGGATGATGAAGTCTATATCTCTGTCAACTCAGAAGCACACATTAGCATAAATTTTGCTCTTTCCTGGATGGCTACACTTGCAATGCTACTACCAACCAGAGAAGTCCAACTTGCACATGCTTACATGGGATATTCCCTTGATGCAGTCTCCACTAATCTTCTAAGTGTTGTATGTGATTCCTTCTGTGTGCAAAAGCTACAGGGCAAACAGCAATCAATGTGTAATTTGACTTGATGCCCTTTGAGTTTCCCAGTACTCTGAAACAGGCAAAATCACTTAGAGCAGATGATTCAATTTGTCAGGCAGCACTGTGGGTAATGTGCATCAGCCCTAATTCAGCTGTAGCAGAAGAGGGTGTCTTGTCAGTCCGTCAGCATATTGGGCTGGTAATTCACAGGAGCAAGGCAGAGCAGGATGTGAGCCACAAGCAATCCAAGCAAGAATATTTAGTTAGAGAGGAACTCACGGGCATGTACAAATATTAACATTTATAGTCACATAGCAATACATTTTATAGACAAAAATACAGTGATTATAGCTATTGAAAGGAAAGTTCACAGACAGGCACTTTCCCACGTACCTCACCAAAGCTCGTCGAAGGAACAAAGGAATTCCCCCTTGGGTTGTTTCTGAACATGCTTTCCAGTTTTCCAGGCCTCTCAGGAGGTTTTAGTTTTGGTTTCACTTTGGTTTTGGCTATTTTTTGTTCTCAAACTGCCTGGCTCTATCTGTCCAAGAACTCTGAGACACAATTCTGGGCAGGGAAAGGTAAGAGGGAAATGCAGGTTCCTTCATTTAATTTAATATTAGTTTCAGTGGTGAAGGTTTTTTTATACGTATCAGCAAAGACAGAAGGACCCCTTGCTAAACTTCTGCCAGAACTTTATACATGGTGTTTGAAATCACCTTAACAATAGAAAATGATAACAGAGAAAACAATGCATGTCTGCTGTTTAGTATATTAATGTCAGGAAATAATCATTTACACTAATTGTATCTACATATGAACAATCAGTTCTGCTGTCTAGGGTTTAAAAGTCCACTAGAGACTATGTATTGATATGATACCCTTAATTCCAGGATTTTCCTGAAGATTATAGTAATATTCATACATGTAGGAAGAGAGTAGGCCTGTGCAGATGCAGATTTATAATTCCCTTTCATAAATAATAGTTTTATAAAATATACAAATATGGTGTTCGAGAACATCCCAGGATCATATCTTAGCTTCTAGCTGAAATATGCTAGAATTCCTTTGGCCTCCATTGAAAATACAAAAAGACCTGAGAAAAAAGTGAGATATCCTACATTTATTTAAACCACATAAGACACCAAAGAATCTTTTATCAAAAATGCAGGAGTACTTACCTTTCCTGATAGACTGTTTCTTGAAATGTCAGGATCCTAGAGAATTACCATTAAGCCTCCAGAGGGCACGGACTTTTCCTTATTGTCTCTTCTACTGTTTATCTGAGCTCAAATTTGGCCCAAATCACTCAGACACAAGATTTCAACAAGCATATTAACCCAAGCAGCATTGGATAGAGTATAATCACACATAATTAGTAAAAATCAAGCATCTGAAATACAATCACCACAGAGGGTATTGCGAACAAGCGTGCCCTTCCCATTTTAATTTTAGCAAAAGGCCTGAAAAATCCCTCACACTTTTGCACAAATTGCCTGCCCTTTGTGCGGCAGCGTCCTCGCTGGGATGCTGATAACCTGTGCAGGGCACCTACAGTCAACACGACTTTGCCTTTCACTACCCTGATTAAGTAAGTAATGTTCACTTCCCAGGAATCCCCCACGGAGCAGCAGCATTCCTGTGTGCCTGGCCGTAACAGCAGTAATGACTGGATTCTGAGAGAATTTGAAAACCTTCCTCAACACACTTATTTCTGTTTTTCAACCTATATTCAAAGCGATGCTTTGGCATTGCTATGTAATTTTTGACAGGGTTACAGTAAATTCATCATGCTAAACTGAAATGTTTCTGGCAGGTGTCTACTCTGCAACAATCAAGCTATGTGTAAAGTAAAATATGACAACCACAGAGATACTTCCAGTTGTAAAAATTATACATATAATACTTTATTAATGCTAACTTGCAGTACAATTATGCAGTGTATTATTTATTGTTTTAATTAGGAGACATTTATTTCAAAAACTTGCTTTAGCATGTTACATGGATAAAATTTTTTTTAAATTTAGTCTTGAGTCAAAAACTGTTATTGGTAAAAAGGAAATAAACAAGAAAATATGCTAATAACAACAGAGTTTCTCTTTCAATCTTTCAGTCTTTTCCTTCTTGGCTACTAAAAAATTGCTTTTTCAGTCATTTCTAGTTTTCTTCCTCAAGACTTCCTTGGAACAATGGATTTAGAAAGCTATGTGGCGGGAAGTGGGGAAAACCTGAATCATTAAAGGGGACTACCATAACTTTTCCAAAAGTAAACCTTACAAAACAGGAGACAAAGAAGTAGGATTTATTTTGAAAGTAATTTAAACTATTCATATGTATGAGAGTCAAGCTTGAACCACACAGAAGAGCTAGTTCCACAAGTAGAAGAATTAATTTTCATTTGTGTGATTTCAGTTTCTCAGCTTGATTTCCATGCATTTAATAAAATGTGAACTTCAACTGTAGGTTTTTCACTATTAAACATTTTTAATAAGTCTCCCTTCTGTGGATTCCCTTACAGCTCACAGGAGCTGACCAAATTCCACCAGTGTCCTCTCATTGGGGTAAGAATAAGATCAGTCTCCTTTGTTTTTGATTGGTTTTTTTAAATTTCTCTCACTTTTCATTTCATTTAAACAAGCCCAAAAGGTTTAAAAGTTCTTAGTAGGGAGTAAGAAAATGGATGAACACACATGCAAGCATATACACCACAATATATTATTAAACCCTTTCCTCTCTGGAAACCAGGAAAAGAAAAGGGTAAGATTCATGTGGTCATTGGAGAAATCCCCTTGTCACATAATACAGTTTTACAAACTACTAATGATTTCCATAGGGGTCAATTTTCATTTTATCATTTGACTCCCTTAAGAATAACACAGGACCAAGGAAGCCTAAGGGAAATAAATAAATAAATAAAGCTAATGGTACAGTTTGCGAGCTAAATTTCTCTTGGAGTAGAGGAATGCAAAATTATAGCTGAATCAATGTAACACAGCATTTCATTAACCTCTAACTAAGGAGCAGGGAAGTGAAATACGCAGTAAAGTCTCTATACATGCCTGACCTCTCCACCTGCTCTATAATTTCCTGCATTGCAAGGTGTGGAAGGATAGTCTACAAAGAACACTGAGTATCTACTTCCTTTTCTCAGCCCAGAGGAACTGGACCTTCTAGCTCTGTATTTTTTCTCTTTTGACATTTCAGAGTAGATTTGTAATAGTTATGATGAGCCTACTGGCAGCTCACAATGCACTAATCCCATTGGTCCTTTGTTTAATACACTGGAATGCATTTTGTCTTCCAAATTTTCCATAAACTTCTATATCATAGATGAACTTTCATGCTTTATTTCACTATGAGTGAACTATTTATCTTAACACTGCTGCTTATCTTCCTTTCACAGCCCGTTTTATTAACTTTTTTTTATATTAAGCAAATTCACTTCTTAAGTATGATGTTTGTTTTACAGGTAATTCATCCAATTTAAGATATTTTCTTAGGGTCTTCAATTTCATTTTGCCCTTGAAATTAACATTTAATGTGTTTTACATTTTTGAAATAGAAATTAATCTTTATTTGAATTATTAGTGCAGAACTATAACCTACATTCACCATATTTGAATATTGGTATGGGAATCATTTGTGACCACACATTATCCCAGACAACTACTTTGAGAGAGGACATACATATCTGTGTTGTGGAGATCCTGCAGTGGTTAAAAACATATGTCTTTTATTCTAATGTTTGACAAAAGTTAGGATGCTACAAACCCCATTCACAGTTGGGGTAATCTATTCCTGCCACTAGATAAATCCATGAGGTAGTACTGTATTATCTCAACTAACCTGTCTAAGACGAAAGGAAATAAAATTCTGTCCAGTTCAGCATTAATTGACTTTTTTGTCTGCATACACTATAAATATGTACTCATATGCTCGCACAGCCTTTTAAAGGTAAGCATACCTCTGAGAAAAGCATCAGTTTTGGACCAAGACCACCAGGAGGTGGGTAATCAAACACTGGGTTTGATGGTTTGTTCAAGTCATTACTATCTTCACAGCTACATTCAGGTGGGAAATTGGACATTAATTTTTGTTTGGTTTTAGAGTTTAGTTCTTTCTGTATCTCTCTGGCAAACAAGAAAAGTTTCAAAGCACTGTAATTTGTACCTGTGAAGATACCAGTACAGTGTGATGAAGTCACAGCTCAGTCTTCTGCTGGATAAACTTGAGTAGAATAAGCTCTGAAGTTCTCTCATTTAAAGTGATTTTATATCTCTAAGTAATTTCTGATGTTCTGTTTTGAACTTTCTGTTTTTCAAAACATGAAGGACTGAAAGCATGTTCTGAAACAGATTTCCTCAGCACACTCACTCTTCCTTGCTTCCACTCACTGCATTATCCACTGAAATATTGAAAGGTCATCATGAAAGGCTGCAGGATTTCAGCTGAAACTCATTGTTCAGTACCTTCTTCACCATGATCCTCAAGCATTTTCAAAGTATTTAAAATTAATCTTTTTTATATGAAGTAAATTCTGAATATTTCCTTTCCCTTTCATAGCATGGAAAAAAATTTCTCAAAAGAGATCCATCCTGTTGGGTTCAGATTGCTCTAAATAAGCACCTTGTAACAATATGTATTTAATTTACTGTTCCATCAACTATTGATTAATCTACAAATTCTGCTAGGAATGTTTCCAGATCATTGGTTAAAATGTTGAAGAGGGGCAGGCACAGTACCAGTTTCCTCAACACCTCTGTAAAATCACCCTTTTAACATGTTTTCATTTGACAACTACTGTTTTGAGACCTACCAGTTACTTGGTTTCAGTCTGTATCACCTGTACATATAAAAGAACAGTATTGCAGATCAGGATGTCATGCTAATCCTAAATCAAGTGTTAAGAACTCAGGTATATTATGGCTACATATTTATTTTTATAAAACTTTTATTCTCATTAGTGAATAATAATCAAGAAGTATTTTCCATAAAATACTTCTTGATTATTACAAATAAAATTTTATTTCCATAAAATACTTATTGATTATTATTATTGTTTTATAAAAATAATTATGTATTTTTTCCATAAAACTACACTGAAAATTATATTTTCTCTGTAAATAAAATTATTCCTATCACCATTTTTGTACATGAAGAGTAGTAAGGGAACACTGACCTTTTGAAGTACAGTTTGTTTATGTTAAAATTCCCTCTCACCTATGATCTCAAAAACATACTGCAAGGCTACTACAAGGTTACAGGTAAGTTCAATAAGAAAAAATGTCACTCTTCAGTAGCTTTTTTTCCTTCATACATATGTATTAAGCATCAAAGAATTAATGAGACCCAACAGAACTGGACAGGAAGTTTCAGTGAAAACATAGAGGATGCTGGATTAGTAAACCAAGTGCCCAAAAGAGTGGCAAGAAGCTGAAAACTCAGATGGAATGAAAATACAGAACTAACAAACGTAGATAAGCTTTAATGACATGGTAGATTCATTTTCTCAGTTTGTCTGCTAATACAACACTTGTAGGTCTCCATCCTGAAAAAAAGTGTTCTGCAAATCCCATGGAAATCTTTCAAGGGATTATGTAGATGATCATAATGCTGATTCTTTGGACTGTTTCCTTTGCAGTGTTAAGGTGCAAGTGAAATACTGTCAACTACCATGCCACAGAAATCCATGCATATCATAGACATGAATGTATCTCTTATCTCAATACACTTTCCAACATCTGTATTTCTTAGCAGCAGAAAAAAATTCCTTCATGAGTTGCTCCCTCAGTCTTGTCATAGTTTGAAATGAGAAGCACAGCTCATACAGTTTATAATGCCTGAATGTTGCACTGAACATTCATAAGCATTCATGTTGCACTGAACATTCACTGAACATTCAAGTTGAGACTAGATTTGGTTGGACTAGGCAAGAGAAACTAGGCAGGGGCATACAAACTATATGAAAGGTTAATATAGGAAAGGTTATGACATGAGAATGGTGATTGCTCTACACATCCACTGGGAATAGAACATGGGTACATCAGTTTTATTTGCAGAAATGAAAATAAGATTAAATGGGATGAAAGAAAACCAGCTTTCTATCTGTAAGGCTCTACTGTAGCACTAGTGAGAACTATCTCTAGTGTCCCTTCATCAGAGGTTTCCAAGAACATGTTTATAGACACCATTTCAGCTTAGACTGCTGAACTCAAAGTTCTCTAGAAGTTTTTTCCAATGATGTACTTCTGTGTTTCCACAAGATTTGTATGCACATTTTGGGATTAATATCTTCCAGTATTAGCTTTATTTATACAAGTGATTATGCAAAGTAATGTCCAGAAAAGTTGGAAGTTAGTACTCAGAAACACAATATAATTTTGTCCTTTCCAAACAATGTGTAAGACAGGAGTTCAGTATGAAATAACTACTTTTTAATTTACAAGTCCATATACTACAAAAATATTATGGTTCTACTTTCAGATGTTACAAAAATTAGTATCAGCTTCAAAAGGATGTGATACATGTAAAAATACCATTTTAACACCAAAAAATAGATTTTCAAGACAGATTTTTGTAACAAAATTTGCATATGCAATACATGGAACAATTTAAAAATCATTTTGATGCATTATGAATCACCTGTAAAAGAATAAGTAAGTGAGGACAGTCTCAATTTTGGTAAATATTTATAGAGCCAAACAATATGAAGTATATGTAACAATCAAATTTCTAGTGAAAATGTGTGCAAGAAGGTTTATTTTGAAAGGAAAATTCCTACTCCCAGTGTCATACCCAATTAAATTCTCCAGGTAATGACCCCATTTGCATAGAGAGCTGAACCCACAAGTGGGAATTTTAATGGGCACACCACCTGAGTACATTAATTGAGAGTGACACTACTTGAACTAGTTTTGTGCTTACCCCACTGAAAATTCTACTCATATTATTTTTAATGTCAAGCTACAAGTCAAATTTCAAGATGATGGATTTGTTCTTTTTTAAGCATTGAATTTGAATAAAAGGTGGCTTTAATTCTGTTATGCATTGCACAGCTTTAACTAATCTGTAGTTCTGATTCTCACCATTGCTTCATTTTTTTCAGTGATTGGAATTTAATTTTATTCATTAATTTGCAAATAATTAGATAGAAAATAATGCCTTCAGCAGCTAAATTACTTCTGGATTGCTGTTTAATGTTCTTTAACCAGAATATGTGTTACAGTTAAGCTGACATAATAGTTTACTAAAATGTAATTGTGTAAATATGTCTAATTACTCTTTCTGAAGAAACAAGAATGAATATAAAATTTCAGTCATGGATACCTTAATTTTCTTAAACTTAACCCCATGAAAGCTTGGTAGTTGCAAAGCAGATTACTGAGGCAGAGACAGCAGTTGTCAAGTGTAGTGGGATCCTTGCAACATATTTCCTTTTATCCTTCACACACTACTTCCAATGACCTTGAAGTTATTGTGGATTCTAAGCCACTGCTGTTAGTCTACATTAAATATGTAATCAAGGTGTCTCCTCCTCACATGAAGAATCAGACAAATGGAGTTGCATTTCCTAGGGAGGAAAGAAAATCCACGTTGTTTAAAACATTTATTCTTCCCAGCTTGTTCTTATTAGTCCCCAGTAACTAAAAGCAGCTCAGAATCAAAAAACTGGTGCATATATATATAACTTACAGTGCAATGTGTATCTTGGTATTGTCCCAGACCTCCATAATGAAGACCCTATCAATTCTCTTTGAACCAAAATTTAAAAGCAAAACAAAACCAAACATATTACCTTGTAATAAAGCTAAGCAAAAGACTAACAAAGGTAGGCACTGTGAATCAGGTGCCTAAAAAAGCAGGATTGTAACATGAAACATAGTAGAGTACAGCATATTCACAGTGTGGTCACTTTGTGCAACTTGGAGATGAGACATATTTCTGAATCCTACATCACTGATTGAAGAGGAATTGTGTAGCGCTTGGGCACCAATTACATACCCTACTGAGATGATATAAAGAGCCCCAATTATAGTGGAGTATTTTGTCAGTTAAAATAGCATACGCATACTTGAATAAAAATCAGTAAGGTACTATTAAATGTATAAAAGGTATTATACAGTCTTTCATCTTACATTCCATTTTTATGAGTACTGAATGGTAATGTACTAACAATTGCTATAATATGCATACATAAAATAAGCAAACAGGATTGTACGCAGTGTTTTATTGAGTGTGGTGAACTGATAGGAGAATTGGAATTGTTCAGCCTGGAAAAAAAGACCTTTTGGGTGGCCAAACTGCAGCTTTTCAGTTACCTGAAGGGAGACTAAAAGGAAAATGGAGAGACTATTTACAAGGTCATGTAGTGATAGGACAAGGGAGAATGACTTTAAGCTGAAAGAGGGGAGGTTTGGATTAGATACTGTGAAGTAATTCCCAGTGTGAGGGTGATGAGGCACTAGAACAGGTTGTCCAGAGAAGCTGTGAATGCCCCATCCCTGGAAGTGTTCAAAGCCTGGTAGGATGGGGCTCTGAGCAACCTGATCTAGTGGAAGTTGTCCCTGCCCGTGGCAAGTGAGTTGGAACCATATGATGCTTAAGGTCCTTCCCAATCCAAGCCCTTCTACGAGCCTTTGATTAAAACCCACAAAAACATTAAGAACATCCAATCAAATTCAACATCTGCCTGTCTGGCAGAATGGTAATTCAGAGAATGTTGTCTTTCCAACTCTAGTAGAAATAACTCATCATATTAAAGATTTCTCTGGGAGTGAAAACCCATGCTTTTATGACACTAGCACCAACTCACCAGTAAATAGCATAAGCAAGTGTTTAAGAGAAGGCTAAACTTTGTGCAAGCAATCAACTTCACATTCAGCTGTACCGAGAACACTCAAAAAGCGCAGAGTATTATTTTTACTGAACTTCTTTCAATGTTAAAATTTAAATTATAGACATGAATTTAACTCCCTGCTCTCTTTGGGAATGCTAAGAACTGGCAAAAGGTTTGGAAGGTGAGGAAAAAAGTAAGGTTAATGTCTGTAGGATTCTAGAGCTACGACTGTCACCATCAATACCACGTGGAATTTTCCAGTGTATGGTGTATGCACTCAATTAAAGACAAAGACAAGACACTAGGAAGATACTTCTGTAATATTTTAATAATCTGTTTAACTTAATTTTGGGGCCAAGAGTAAGATTTCAGATATATGATTCATTCCGTGATCTATCTGTTGCCTTTTAGAAAGTTCCAAGAATGAAGATAATAAGAGCTTTATCATAGAGATATATCAATACAACTGGCATTGCTCTCCAAGAACATACATCAAATATTGCATCCATTAAGATAATGTGAAAAAGGCCTAAATGTGTGAAGAGCTCAGATTTCTCATTTAGAATATTATAAAATCAGTGATTCATCAAAGTCAACAAACAGTTTCTAACATGAGGACTATGGCTGAAACAGAGCCATTATTCAATCCAAAAGCTCCTGTATGTTTCTGATCTTTCTTCACAGGAGCCACTTTTTCTAGAAATGTGTATTATGGATACTGGTTAAAACAACTAAAATAGGTGTCAAATGGTGCTATTTGTCTATGTGTTTATCAGGTTTACTAAAACAATTATTTTCATGCACAGTCTCAACGCAAGATTTCATCATAACCACTCAAATACAATTTCTGCCAGCTTTATCATCTTTCTTCTGTAATGGCCAGAGAAGCAATTTTTTTTTATACTCTATGGGGGTATAGGTGTAGAAAAATTAGTGTGAAAGACTGTAGAGACATGCAGTTTCTGCAGTTTTAAATTAGTATAAGGATGTTCACACTTAGGCCAACATAAAAAAAATACTATGAATATTAAGAGCCAATTACACTCTTGGTTCTTGTTTTTAGTAAACGGA
Source organism: Rhipidura dahli (assembly GCA_013399225.1). NCBI lineage: Eukaryota > Metazoa > Chordata > Aves > Passeriformes > Rhipiduridae > Rhipidura > Rhipidura dahli. The sequence goes on from VXAC01006365.1 coordinate 132,159, forward strand.
AGAATTGCTGTGGATGTATTAAAATCATTTTCATTTTGATAAAATTTAATCATTACTGGAATTTCACCTAATTAATCCAATTTTACAAAGGAATGAATTTGCCCTCTTAATGACAAACTTTTTTACTGCTGGAGGTTCACACTAGCACAGCTTCTAGTGCCCAAGTTGGCTTAGCTCCACCTGTAAGACAGCTTGTGCACTGGCTCACCCTCTGTGCAAATCACCCAAAGGCCAACACCTTCTGGAAGTGTTAAAGAAGTGTTAAAACACAAAAAGACATGAAATTATTATTCAGAGGAGTAACAAGGCAAGACTAGAAGACAATGATATCCCAAAGCTTCAAAATAAAGATCTTTATTTCAAAATAGTGTTTGCAAGTAGCACATCTGATTGATATAAAATACAAACAGCATGTTTTTTAAATGGGCCAGTTTGCAGAACTATAAACAGAAACATTGTACAAGTTCACAAGAACTATTATAAAATAGACAGTTAAGTTCAAATGTTTCCATTTTATTTAAATTCTATTTTCACATTTGACCACTAATTCTGCTTGTTTTCAGCATACAAGGTGCTTACAAGATTGCTTATAGAGTGAAAATTACAAAACAGAATTTAAGAATATAAATATAGAAAGGAATTCCTTAAACTACATGCTAATATTCTCTGCTACAAAGATACATTTTTCAAAAGTGCTAATATCTCTATGTCAAACAGTAGCAGATTACATTTAAATGTCAAACAAATACATAAGTTTTTATTTTTTCAATTGTCTGTAATACTCTAATACTTCTAATCACTGTGAGGTTTAATAACACTATTTTCACTTCTTAGTATTTCACAAATAAAGAGGGAAAAGACATACCTGCGTGTCCGTGTGTGTGAGAAAAGGTATATACACATATGCAAATATGCATGAAAAAAGTTCTTGTAATTATTGTTTTCATAATTTCAATAAATCAAAAACCCACTGAGTTCCAGTAAGTAGAAACAAGGGCTTGTGCAGGGCAAACTGTATAGATAACTTTTACATAGGAAGAGAACTCCCTAGATTGTTGTTCATTTTGGTTTTTTTTTTTTTTTAAACCATATCAGCCTGTGGTAAAAGTAATCTTTAGTAAGATCTAGCATTCACTAAAAGCATGATATACAAATGTGCAGTTTTCCAAGCACTGAACTGGAACTGTTCCATGGATATTGGGGCAGGACAAGAGACTGGAAGTCATCTTCCCTGTCCCAAAAGCATAATCAGACAAGAAACAGCCATAATTCACCTCCCTGTGACTAGAAGGACATGAGGAAAGACAGTTCATGGTGCCGTCTAGCCCCAGAGAACATGTTCCCACAACCACGGTGTCAACCACAGACCCACAATGGACAAAGCACTGCCTGGACTTTTTCCAAGGTGCATTGAGTCCCAATGCTCAATGTGATGCCCCCAATTTCCCCAGAGGCATTATGCCTTACAAAGACAAAATGCCTCCAGGCAATGCCACTCAACCAAGGCACCTCTTCCACCTTCCCAGTGTGGTTCAGCCTTTTAGGAGTCATAATTGAGCCCCATGGGCCTGATTCTGAGCACTGGGAATTTATCAGTTTAACTATACGATTCCTTATTAGCCTGCCTATTACCATAATATTTTTGTGCTCTCTAACTGGAAATTAACCAAAGGAAAATTCTGACATGAATGAAAGTGCACTTAGTTTACGCAACAGAGATCAGAATCTGGCCCAACCTATGGAAAAAAATAAAACCATAATAAGAATAATACTTGTAGCAACTATCCAAAAAACAGATTAGGAAACTCTCTGAGGGTGAATCTGCATTGCATCAGAATACACCACAATATTGCATATGTTAAAGCAAAACACTTCCCAGCTCCTATAGTTAAGGATTCGGCTTCAGTGATAACTTGCAGTAGTAGGCACTACTAGTCAGTGTTCACAAGAAGAAGCTTTGGTTAATATCAGACCATTTGTTGACTTAGCTTCACACTCCTGTGATCTTTAGCTTGTCACATTTGCATAAACTGAATTCACTATAGTAGAAAGAGACATTTATGGCCAAGTCACCCAACACATGCTATTGGCTATTGATGATTCTTGTAACAAGGACTGGATTTAGGAGGTCTACAAATGTACAGTCTACAAATGGAATATCCTGTGTAAACAGGAATGTTTAAGTACGTGAGACCAAGATGTGTAGGTGGTTTACACAGAAAAGTTCATGAGCTACAGACACGGAGGGGAGAAATTAGCACATGGTAAAAAAAATGGGTACTTTGATTCCCAAAATCTGGGAATGTCATAAACCCCTATGTGTTCCACAATACAATTGCAAAAGAGAGGTATTTCTTGGAAAGCCTTAATGGTGTAATAGGGAATACAGTTAGGTCCAACAGATCTAACTGTATTTTTCAAACATTTTAAATCCCAATCCTTTTATTTTTAAAGCATGTAATATATTTTTTAAATGATCTTTTTTTTTACACAGTTATTTAAAAATAACACTTTAAATGTATCTGAGAATAAACATTTATTCACTTACTTTTTGCATTTAATGACAGAATTCCTTGATCAAGTCAGTTTTAATTTGGTTTTTATACCCTGTTTAAATTCTGCTACCCTCTTGTAGATCTTTCTCACACCACAAAGAAACAAATATTAGGTTATGTGGCACTGGCTCTTCCACATAACATTGACCAGACCACTTAATGTACAGGTTTAGATTCTTGAGTTAACTTCTAATAATTTTCCTCTTACAGACAAACTTTGAAGATTTGTTAGTCTATTTGTTACTCTAAGGATATATTTCATGTCTACACAGATTTCCAAAGTCTCTTCCTAAGATGATGCATTTCAAGTAATAATAGTACTGAAGTAAAATGGTAAGTTCTCTTCTGTCTTGATTGATAACAAAGAAATCCTGGTACTCTTCTAGTCCAGGGCAAAATTTATATTTGACTTTAGTTTGTCAGATAATCTCAGCAAGGAAATACCAGGAATTGCTCTCTAATCAATGACATATTCAAAACAAAGGACATATTGCCAACATGACCACTGTAGCAAAACCAACAGTAGATTTCCGATGTTGGCTTTTGAATTAAGTTTAAAACAATAGAACAAAGTTGCTTTCAACCCAAAGAGAGAGAAATAAACACATTTTGATTTTCAGAATGCCTGTTAAGTCATGTTATGTATAGAGGAATTTGAGTGTTTAAACATTAAAGTAGGTAAAGGCAAATACTTAAGGCTTTGCCTTGCAGTCTGTTCTCTGACCAAAACCTTCCACTCGATTCAAACAGCAATTTTGCCTTCATATGGCCTGCAGTGTCAGGCCTATAATTCACTTTAATTGAACTCTTCCATTTGCAAAGCCAAAAGGAAGCTGGAATGTAGCTTTAGTCTCACATACAAAACTATACATTTTTTGTTAGAATACAGATTTGAGGACTGCTTTTTAAAAAAATATTTATATAAAGGGAATTAACAGTGCAAGTGTGAAAACCTTACCTTGTCTTTCTTCAAATGTATTTAAAGAAAAGCTCTCCAGTTTTATAGAGAATAAAATAGAAAGGGATAAATATTTCATGTTGGGAAGCAGATCCCACAGCATTCCATGCAGATCTCCAAGCAATCTGAAGATTCACAACAAGCGTCCATTATGCCACAGTCCATATCACACGGGCAGTTACAGTCATCCCCCATCTCGTCCCCGCAGCAACAGCAGCAGGCTTCTGATGTGCAGATGCCACAGGATGCTTGTCCCAGAACAATGTTACAGAGGGTGAGAAATTCACAGAACAAGCAAGCCAGGATACAGTGAACACAGCAATCTTCAAATGTAATAGTTCAGTAGCGTGTCAGGAACAAACAAAACAAACAAAAAAAAAAAAAGCAAAGAAGAAAAGAGAAAATCATTACTTTGTTATTCTAAATCCAGATATAGCAAAATGGCAAATATGTAGCTAAATGAAAATGGTTCAGAGTAGACATAATCTACCACAAAAAATGTGTTTCTCATCTTCAGGGTCACTTCTGCAGCTTAACTCATCTCCAACTCAGTGCAGGTCTCCTGTCACCACTTCATGCAAATCCCAAGTACTAACTGCTCAGATCTGCTTAGATCAATCTCCTCAGTCATTTATTATGCAAAATATCCATATCTATTATTTTCAGTTACACATTCTTACACAAACTGATTAAGAAAAACCAACCAAACAAAAAACTAATGAGGGAAACTATCTAAAATTATTTCCAGCCTTTCCCAGTTCATCTCACCCTTTTGAATCTGTTTTGTTGGCTTGATACTTATGAAGGAAAGCAAAGGAGTTGCCTCAGCATTGTTGCTTTCTTTACTGTTTTACGCACACGTTAAAACCAGTTAACAGCATGTTGTATGCATTTCTTACTTTCAACAAGATGTAAGATATTCAGTCAAAACACTGATTTTTCTACTGCTTTTCTACACAGTCAACTGGCAATTCTTTTAACACACTGCTTCAGTCTTCAAGAGAGTTCATAACTACAATACAACATCAATATCCAGCTTTTAGAAGTACTATTAAATTATATAAGATAATTTATGTGTTGCACAAACTGTCTGCAAAAAATACAGCACCCAAAGAGTAAATATATGGAATAACTTCAAAAAATTAATACATCCAAGAGAAATGACAGGAAAACAAGGATTGGAACTAAACATGAGCCAGTGAAAAGGAGGCTGCAGGAGTCAGGGATATACTCAATTGTACATAATATGTATAAACATATTTAATTTGTAAGAGGCAGTAAATAGTCATTCAGAAACAAAATGAAAACTTAAAAACACAAGAAGTGTTCAGGATGGAGAAATATTTTTCTTTCCTAGCCTCAGCTTTTTTTCTTTTTACTGCTTGCAAACTTTTAACTCTTGAGCCACAGACAGGTGAAGATAGGGAAAATGTTCTGGGGAAAATATCCTGCCCAACCTCACCCCTTCCCTGTACCTACAGCCTATCACGAGTACCCTCTATGAGAGGCTGCTAGGAATGACAGGATATTTAGCTATATGGGCAGCTGGTCTGATCACCTACAGACATTATGTTCTATACACATTATGTTCTTACAGTTCGCAGGTTGAAGACTGTTGTCACAGAGAAAAATTTGCAATTACTTGCAACCGTAATACTATCAGGCTTTCTAAACAAATTTATAAATGTAAAAAATTATGCAGTAGCCATGGCAAGTATCTTGATTGATTCCAAATACCTCTGCAATTGTAGAAATTCAGACTCCATGATGCCTTACACAAGCAAGAGTGAATACTCACAGCAATGCAGTGACAGAGGCTCAGACCTGCCAAATCTGTCCCAAGAAGCAAAGGAATTATTTGAACTCTTAGCCCACTCCTACTTACTAGACTACTTAGACACAAACTTAGCATGCACATTCCTGTACTGAAATGTGGCCACAGTCATAATGCACTAATGAACCCTTATGCCCAAAAGGAAAAAATGGAAATACCAAGAAAAGCAAGAAGGGGGAAAAAAACCCCAAAACCCTAACCATTAAATTTCCCTACTACTGTGTGGGAAGCAAAACTGAAGGGAAACCACAGGTACATTTAAGGTGCTTTAAAGAAAGTTGCTTCTTGTATTAAAAGGTTTCTTTTCCCAATGACATAATGCTGCTAAATAAATGACCTTCATAGAAAACATAGAAGATATGTGAAAAAAAGCTGGGGAGTATCAATTCACTGAAGAGGACCAAAGCCAGACTGATAGCGATTAATTAGCTGGTTGTCATGGAGATGGCGTTAAATATGCTCAGGTAAAATCTCCTTTCAGATTTTCTTTTAATATGAAGGAAAAAGATAAAGAAGCCAAGAGTTCTACCTAAGAAACCTTCATATTTGAGGAACTAAGGTTTTAGTATATTGCATCTTTAAAATACAGCTTGAAGAAGGTAATACAACAATAAATATTGTTCTACAATATTTTTTTTTTAGTACACTATAATAAAGCTTTGTGTGTATAGGTATTGTAAGTAAGATGTTCAAAAGATCTTTCCTGCTTCATGCAGGAATAAGTAAAACTGCAGCAAGAGAAATACACATTCACAGACATTATAATATGTTTTTATTCATGGGCAAGGAACAGAGTTCATAGGTTAAAAAAAAGGAACTGTACTCAGAAAGCATCTTCTGAACCCACAAAAGAACTTTCCCCTCCTAATCTAAAAAACCCACCAAATCAAGAGTTAAAAGAAGAGGCTGTATTGGTTTAAATAAAGGTATTTCAAAGGTAAAAGCTATCAAAAATGGTCCAAGACACTATAAGAAATTTTGGCCATTAGTGTTATTACAGAAACTCTGTAGAGAGTCTTTTCATCTCTTCTTCACTGACTGAAACACTAAAAGGATTTATTTACCTACTCTTTATTTTTATTTCCTTCTCCCCAGATGGCAAACCTAATATTCGATTCAGAAAATCTTTATATTACAATTTTACTTAACCTGCACAAACAATTAACAGAGAGATACCCTTTAGTGCTCTCTTCATTCTTGCAGTGACTCATTTGTACAATGAACATATACTTTGATCCACAGATTTCAAGGACAAACCTGAAATAATCATGCTTTTATGTTCTTCATGTTATTGACTTTTAATAGCTATCTGGGTAGCAATTATTTAACACATGACAAAGCATGCTGTTACCTAGTCCTACCTAACTTGCTGAATTCATTATCACGACTCTAAAAGGCTGTAATACATTTCGATAAAACAGGTGGAAGAATAATTTCTTCCACATATGACCCCCATTTCTTGGCTTATCTACAGATGCAATTATAGGAAAAATATACAGTCACACTGTATTTTTGTAGTAATAACAAACCTACATGCAACACAGCAACCCGTTTCTCCCAATTTCTACGTCCCCACAGCAACCTGTCCATTCCACAGAAAACATTATGCAGCTAAAGCCGACTTCCTCTGGCTGCTGTTATGATCAGTGGAATGCAGCCATGAAGGTGCTATACAAAGCTCACTCCAAAACAGAGGACCACAAGTTTTTCATTACCACGTTGGGGACCACTACAATGTATTTCATTGCTTGCACAAGACACTCCAGTAATTTTATTCCTGCTAATAAGACCAAAGAGACTATTTTAAGTTACATATTATTCTAAATTTCAAAATTTTTAGTACATTAAGAATAAAGACTATACTTAACCTCCACTTTTTAACCTTGCCCCATCAAAATCCAAATTTTTTTTCAGATGACTGAGGAGTGGAACACTTTAATCCAACTAGAACTAAACATATTTTATGTGTTTGTAAAGTTGGTGATTTTAATGTCTGATAATGTGTTTTCTAGCAACTTTTAGTATATTCTAGTATTTTCTAACAAGGAAGTGATACAGTAATACCAGTTATGACATTGGCTCTTGTTTGTTTTTGACTGAGCATCAGAAGTTGTCATTCTTCTTTTCTCATTAGATACACTAAGGCAATCAAGAATTAGGGGCATATCTTTATTGTGGATGAAACTCCATCAGTCTTGACGTTCATGATGAACTACTGCTGGTAGTATGTTAACTCCTAATTTTCTTGAGGTTTAAATTTTCATTAAGCCAACTGCCCTGTCTGTGGAAGTATTTAAGTCTCATCACACAGGCAAATCATTAAAGAAGATAAACTTTTTCTTAGGACTTCTACACTACACCACACCAGTCTCAAATTTCCATTGTTTTTCAATTCTCATATTACTCACGTTTCTAATTGAGAAATGCTGCACTAGAGACTGTCACTATACAAAAGTGAGGATGTGAGGTACAAACATTGTCTAGAGGCACACTTTAAAAGAAAAAATAAATATTCCAAACCAGTACATCTACCTCAGTTCTTTTACCAAGTGCTCCTGATTTCATTGACGCACTCTATCACATTTGTTGACTAGATCCAAGCTCCCATAAGCTACGCTGAGTGGCATAAGTTACAACAGTCTTGGTCTGTCGGCAATGCTAGTACATTTTATTAGATCAACTCTCATCTGGGGAAAAAAGATGAGCTTTCACATACTCAAGCTTATCTTCAGTTATTCTTTCATTTTGTCTGGGATGAAAGTCAGACCTGAAATTAAAAGGGTCATTCTATCTGACTTTTTTTTAAACCAATGTAAGTAAAGGTGTTTCCTTAATCCTTTGGCACGTCCCCAAAAAGTACAGATTTGTTAGGGAACTTCATCAAAACTGTTAAACAATGCCAAGGCAAATAGAACCCAACCAACACGTTCAAATTTTTGCTGCTTTATATCATACACACTCCCCCACAACTATGTGCTGATTTAACCAAAGAGTGTGTACAGTACATGTAACATCTACTTTAATGGAGTTCTAAATGTTACCACAGACAGTATCCAGACAAGAAATAGGCTTAAGATCCCTTCAAACTGTTTACACACTGTTTTTCAAAGCCCAGACGGCCCCACTTCTAACTTACCCAAGTTGTAACAGCTATGCTCATTAAAGGAAAAGTATCAACAATAAAACTGTTTTAATGTTTGTCCATGTCTTTAAACATCTGCATGTGCACACCACTTTTTACTTCTAAAACCTCTGCATAGAGATATTACCATGGTAGCCATTCCTTTCAAATACTGAAATATATATTTATTTTATTTCAATTTCCCTTGTATCATCTCCTCTTCATTTTTATAAAAAGGTGCCGCTCTGCTTCAGAAATGGATTTTTAAGGGAACTATCAACCATCAAAAAAACTGTACAGGAAACGCAGAAGGTGTACTGAAAATGTACAGAGAAATGCATGTGTAGGTTGGTATGTCCTGCTTTTATAATGTTTGACACTAACCTGTCACAAACTGACTCAAAAAGCTTTCATACCAAGCAGGCAGGTCACACATGATAACAGTTTTTCATGTCTACAGTGGTAAATAAGCTCTCTTACAGGATGGTGACCTTGGCCAGCTTCTTATTAACTATATTCACCAAGTTCAGACAACTCAAAACAAATCTCCAGGCACTCTGCTGTCTCACAGAGAGAATCAAAAAGGGCAAGCCCACAATCAAAGTGACAGCTGAGGTCTTCAGCAGGGGTTTACTGCGGGCCCCCGCAGAGCCCGGAACAGAAGCCGCAGCAGGTCCCAGCGGCGCGGGGACGAGCACACAGCGCCAGCAGCAGCTGAGAGCCCACAGCCAGAGAGGCACAGCACCAGCCAGAAACCACCCCACAGGGTGGCACAGGGCTCTTAAACGGCTGCAGAGGTGAGGAGCAAAATTCCCAAGCAGAGGCACAGGCGCCGTCACACCTCCCACCGCTCTGCAACGCGCGGGGCCCATGCTCAGCCTCTGCGACCCATCCCCTTTCTTTTGAGAAAACCCACTGCACCCAGGAAAATGTTCACAGGAAAATAAGAAAAGGCAGAAAGAACACACTGACATGTTGTATGGAATATGGTTATTTCTAAATAATAGAGTGACATTTATTTAGACAGGGGAAAGCATAGTTACAAAGCCTAGCATATGTGATATTTCACCATTTAAAAAATAAAACTATTATCTCTATTGAACAAGAAAATTAAAAGGTTGCCTGCACAGGCAAATCACACTGAACACATGGAAACTTTCATCAAAGCTTATATTCTAAGCTCTCAATACAGATATAACCTCGGAGTAAAATGATCCATTTCAAACATACAGCTATCCTAAGAAATATGCTAATTTCCAATACCTAAGACTTCCTCAGAATATGAAGCCTTCATTGCCACTGCTCATCACTGCAAACACTAAGACAAGTAGCTGCTAGCTAGACCATGTCCTTATAAAACAGATGCTGTTGGAAGACCCTTATTTTTGTTACAGGCCCTGTTTTCCACTCAATCTGGTTAAAGAACATGTAAATTACCTTTCAAGACTTCTGTGCAAAAAAACAATGTAAACCATTCTTAAAACACATCATGCTTCAAAATTCATTCTTAAAAACCACACATTTGACCATATGACTATGGTATTTGCCCACTGCCTGATTGACAACTATGTTCTGATACAACCTTATCTAACAAAACCCCCTGTTTAGCACTTCATGGTCAGACAAATCCACTTTGAACCAATTTCTAAAACATAACCAATAAAATGTTGGCTAAAGTAGAGAGATTGCAGGATATTAACAAGTACTTAATGCTAGGGGATGGATTTCAGAAGTGTATGTATGCTTAAAAAAAAAAGCCAGGTTGAGAGATGGCAAACATATTTCTGCAATGTTAGGTTATTGATGCACACTTACTGAATTTCAGGAAATAATACTGATCAAATGACTGAACAGTACACAAAAGAAAACTTACTGCTGCTCTAGTGTCCCTCAAGAGGAAAAAACCCCAACACAATCCCATTGAAAATCATGTACACTAAAGGAAAGTTTCCTGGAATGCATTTTCCATATATAAAGTTATATAACCCAAAGTAAAACACTCCTACTTCAAAGAGAAGTCTGCTAGCATGCTAAGACAACTACTCACTACTTTCCATGTATATATGCACCTAGTGGCTCTTAAGACCCTGGCTTAACACAAAGGCTATTTGTTGGACTTGCTTTGTCTTCAGTTAAGCCATCAGTATCACTTGGGATATTCTAATAAATTAATGTAGTCAGCAGCTTGAGTTAAATAGTGCCCACCAACCCCATTCTTTGATTCAAAATCTAGAACAGATGAAGTTGCATTATACTGAAAAGGGGGAGGGGGATGTCTCATTTAAATGCACCCTGAAATGTTAAATTTAATCATTGCATTTAAAAGAACACCCACACTTTGGGTGAAGTAGTTCATTGCATCTCTAAGCTCAGTACCACAAGAAGCACAGTCCAGAAAGTTGAGGGAGGTTGCTTCAGGCTTTGCTTCTGGAAAAGTATGAGTGGTAACTTAAATGTGGTAGCAAGCCTGCACTGACTGTCCTTTCCCAGAGTCTTGCCCCCATGCCGCAGGCTTTTCTTATCCAGCTCACTGCTGCATCCAGACTTCTTCCTAAAGACTTCTCCTGAAAGAAAAGCATTGAAAACCAGTGCCTTTCTGCTTTAGAGAGTCTGGGAAAGAAGGAATAAAGAGTAGATCTCACTGTCCATACAGGAAGCAGGCTTATTATCTGCTCAGCATAGCAATCCACTGCTTCCAAATGAATACAGCAACTGTGTATGCTCAAAGCCTTTTGACTATGTGAAGTACCACATTAAACTCAAATTATCGAGTCACTGGAGTTGTGGGAACTTCCCTGCCAAACACAGTAACTTCTGAGGTCACAACAACTTGACCAGAAGTGAGAGCTCCATGTTAAAAATGAATGAAAACCTGTATTCCCTCTCTCCATCCTTAACATTTCATAAATGATTGCTTTGATTCAAAAAATGCATAACATCAAGCTTCATAAGGATTGGGTAGGAAAATTTGGTTTGGTTTTTAGAAAAAAATAAGCATATACCATGGCTCCTCACTCCCTTAATTAAATTCCTCTTCCTTCCTTCCCCCTGTCCAACTTCTTTCCTCCTCCAACTCTGCATGTCATTATTACTTACCTTCCTCCACTCTGACACACATATGTAAGTATGGATTCAGTTACTCATCCTTCTTCATTCCCTGACATCTAGATCTACTGTTCTGCTGCCTTACTGCTGTCACCTTGAGACTTCCTCTCCTCTTTTAAGTTGCTCTGGACAGGTACCGATGCATCTGATCACAGCAGCTAGACTGCTTTCCTTTTTTATTCATTTACAATTGCTTTTTCATGTTTCCAAGGTGTTTTTCTCCACTGCTCATAACAAACAGGTGCAAGACAGTAACAATTCTCTTTGCTAGTGGCCTACCAACCAGAGTTTTGGAAGTACTGTGACATCTCTGGCATAAATAATTCAAAATATTATTAAAATTTCTTTGAGCTAAAAATTTTTTTATTCCCAATATTCACTGAGACCTATCCAATCCCTTTGAAAAATCTTTAGAACTGAAACAGTGTTTAAAAACTGCTTTTTAGAAGTGACACTCCAACTATTTCATAATTCCTTTGGTTTTTGTAGTGCAAGTTATGGAGCTGAGTAAGATTTCTTCGGGGACAATATGGATTAATAATAGATGTGGAGGAAAAGCAGAACTGGTGAGTGCACTCACACCCTCCTAACTCTCACTGGATGCAAAAGTATTTCTAACCAGCATATTCTGGAATGCTGACACAACTACATGTACTAAAGACTCATTTAAAAATGGAGTTTTTAAAGCTTTCACACTACTGCTACCGAAATGTCTGTTACATTTTAAGCATTTCCTACACAAATTCAGCTCCGAAAGCTCACAAGGTGTGACCCACAGCACAAGTGAAGTTTGCTGCTGGAGCAATTGATGAAAGAGCTCTGAACTGTGGTGGGTGAGTTTCTGAGGGGTGTCAGGCTGGGAGGCCTCATAGCTTATGTTAGGATTGCCTAGCACTTTGGAGACCAGCAGGAGCAGTGCTGACCTTCCTGGGAAGACATGTAACCCAGGGTGAAGTAATACTGAGCTTCATTTAGCTTTCTAGTAAATATACTGAAATCTGCTGTATATGAAGCAGCATGCTACATTTCATATAAGCATGATGCCGAATATATTCCTGTACAAGCCCATCGTGTTTCTTGATTTTATCCTGCTTTAAGCCTTTCCAGGCTTTCTTTTCTGTCAACAGATACAATATTCTACAGCAAATTACCAGACCTGGACAAACTTTGCATTACAACCAAGTGTGGTACTCCAAATACTCACATCTTGTCTTTTAAGAAGAATCAAGAATGCAGCTTTTGGGAGGGAATAAGAAAAAAAAGAAAAATATTTTCTCTTTTCTATAGTTTAAAGTCAGCTTGACAGCCAGAATTTTCACCTCTCTTCCTTCTGAGGACATAATGTATTTATTTTTTCTGGCCACTTTAATTCACTTAATTGAGTTAGTCTCCTGACTGACAACAGAACAGAATACTTAAAGAGGAAGACAAGGCAGATGAAGTAAAAATACAAGGTGTGTATTTTCAGGCTTAAAAAAAATAAACAAGACTAGCAATTAGGTTACAAAATCCAAGGTACTACACAAGGAATAGCAAAATTAAAGTGAATTATCTGAAAGTGTACAAGTTTACCTTATTTCTTTCTACTAAAACTTTCGGGATGCTATAGTAAACAAAGTAAGTGAGTTAATTTAGGTGATTCATTACTCACAGTACAAAATAAATAGAGTTTGTCTCTTTCTGCATAAGATGCTTTAAAAAACTGCCTAGAATTTATATTATTACACTATATATATGTGTCCCAATACAAATACACACCTCCAAGTAAATTCAAACCCAGCAGCTCTTCAGCAGTAACTGCTGGCTTATGAGGTTAACACGGTATGAGTTAAAACAAAGCCAAGTAGTTAAGCAATGTTGCAAATAATTTTCAACAGTTTCATATCTTTTCCATCTTCCTGTAAGCCTTGTCAATAGCCTCTACAGAAATGTCATTGAATCAGAAGTTAGGTTCAAATTAAATCGTGTATAACATTTTGAAAGAGTGTTTATGCAATCCTCAGTCACCAAACTTATTAATATACTCCTTTGACTTAGTATAGTCAGATGTATTTATCAAGCATCTATATATATATATATATATATATGTATATATATGCATATATTCCTGATTTAAATGCAATTACAGTCCTTTGAACAAGTAACTGGGCAAATTTTATCAGGATTTTGTAGTGCAGTCTTCCAGCAGTAGTCATAAGGGGTTAACATAACTTGTAGCAATAACACAATTATTTTTAAGTTATCAATAAATCATTTTTCCCTTAAATAGAGAGCTCTTCTTTGTGTTAATTTAGATATTTCAAGTGACCATTGCCAGACATTACACAATCAGCAGATTGTGCATCTTCTAAAAAATTGGGCTGATAGAACAAATAAAGTATATATTGATACTTCCTGAAAGGTAACAGCTTGATAAGAATACTGCTTATAGTTTATAGTTCTGTCATGCAGCCCCATAGGGTACCTTGCTGAAAAGCTGAAGAAGCTGTCAGAAGGCTTGTACATGTGTGCATGCAGATGTGTTTACACAAATATAAAACATGTCTGTCAGAGAACTGTAAAGCAAAATAAATTTCAAACCCAGAAAATCACTTTTAAAAACAAATACTCCCTTAGGGGCATATTCCAACACATCAGACATACTTTAATCATTGCACGATAAAACCTGTGCTTCACTCGGAGTGGGTAACAGCAAACTTAGAGCTGCAGACATTTGCAGAACAGGACAGGCTATCAGAGCATACATCCAAGTTGACACATCCAAAATGAGAACATTACAATGCCAGATGTACAATGTTGATTATATTTAACCTTAGCTATTAGGTGACTGGAGAAACTGCATGTGACAATAGGACTACCCTGTATTTCTGTGCTTTGAAAGAATGCACATAATACAATGCAACAACCACTATTTAATTATCTATATTCCAATCAGACATGCCTTTAAGAATAACAACATTTCTGACTGTATATAAAAATATTGCAAAATGGCAGTTTCATGCAACTAGCAATTGTGTTGGATATTAAAATCAGACATTGGAATTAAAAACTAAATCTGAAGGTATCATTAATTTTCTCCTCAATCATTCAGCCATTTGACATAATTATATTTAGTTATTAAACAAAAAAAAAACCAAACAAAACAAAACAAAAAAAAACCCCAACAACTGTATTTATTGCAGGACAATTTTAGAAGAAAAAAGGAAATGTTTGCCATAATTAATTGTATAAGGGAATGAACAGGACAGGTACTGCCTCTTTGAAGATACAAATTTTTTTTATTCAGTGGTTGACTTTCTTAAAATTCAGAGGCCTGCACTTTGCTTCAGTCACATGAACAGATCTTGGACTTCAGATACGGTCTTGTCAAAGTCACTAAGGAGAACCATAAAAGAACATTTCACACAACAGAAAAAGGAATACAGAAAGTATGAAGTTGTGATTTTGGAAAGAAATGTTAGAGGACTAAAAAGTGCAACAGAAAAGTAACAGTAGGTTCTTGAAGACAAATATGAAAATAAACAATAGCAAGGGGGACCAGCCCATGGAATGGTCTGAGTGAAGCTCTTCTTGATACTACTACATATTCACTGAGTAAGTTAGACTAAAGTAGTTGAAGCTGAAAGAAGTCACTCCACTGACATCAGCAGTCTTCGTTCAGGCCGCTACATGGGGTCCTTCTGATCCCTCTTCCTTTCATCTAGACTGACAATCCTCCCCATTTCACCAAACACTGCTGTCTCCCATTTCTCTAAGAATCTGTGTCTGTCCCCTCCCTCTGGGGGTGTTTTTTTAACCAGTCACATCTATGCCTGCCTAAAACCAGTACAATTTCTGGCAGCTCTACGCTCTTCTAGTTAAGGGCAGTAGCACAGTCCATTGAGAATATCAGTGCTAATGGGAAGGCTATGGATTGAGAAGCTCGGGAACTCTGGAACCCTGAGTGTAAATGCAAGCAGTGAGAGCACAGAGAAAGAGCTAAAAAGAGAAACTATTTATTTTTGCTTATTTAAGCTATGTAGAAGAAGTATGAAGCTTTTTCATGCACATTATCTTTATCCCAAATATAGCATAAGGCACACTGAAACACAGGTTGATGTTTTATTATCTAGTGTCCAGACCTCATGGCTAAAAAGGGTATCGGCTAAGAGAACATTTCAAAAGCAAAGCCTACCCTCACAGACCCTGCCATTACTGGATTTAAATATTTACTATGCTTTGAACTAGTAGTACTTAAATGGTTTTTCTTCTGGTGCATGTGCGACAATATTGACAGGAGTTTCTATCAGTTCAGGATACTAAGTACAGAGACTAAAACATTATCAGATCATGTTGACCAAACGTTTGAAAGGAAGTACTCTCCCATTCCTTCCCTTTCCTTCAAATACTTAACGTTTTTCTTTTGGAAAGAAGCTTGTCTTTTATCTTAGTAACTTCTATTTTCTTCTGGAGCACGAGTCACGCTCTTCAATTATTTTCAGTTGATTGTATAATTTTTCTTGAGGTTTGGTTGGTTTTTACTCAGTTTGGTTTTTTTAACAAGAAGATCAGCTTACCTTCTGGAGAAGTACCTGGCTTTTGAGAAAACGCAGAGCTTATTTTACTCTTCTTGCTGCTGTTGCTGTTGACAGACAAGGTGGACTGAATTTTTCTGTGCATTTTTTCTGAAACAGGAGCCGAAAGCTTTCTGTTGTCTGCAGGCATGTGCTTGACCCCGTTGTGAATTCCACTTCCATTACTCAGACCCACATGGCCATTTTGGATTTTGCCGCTTTCTTCCTCACTCCTTTCCAGTGCTGAAGTATTTGGCTGAGGCAAACGCTGAGGTTGTGCTTGAAGTGCAAGAAAGAAAGGGTCAATTCAAATTGTAAATTGATAACTGAACACTTTAGGCTAGACTGGGAATACAACTTTCCTGGCTGTTATTGATCTAAAAACAGAGTGACAATTTAACAATCTCCCATTAAGACAATGAAGCAAAAAATACCTCTTGATTAACAATAACCATTAGGTATTCAAAAAGCACCTCACGCCTGCATGAGGCCTAGATTGCCCATTCGGCAATTCAAGGAAAGGCTTGCAAGGCTCTGTGAACTACACAGAGAAAATAATGCAAGCAATTTGAGGAAAGGGAAGAAGTCAAGAGTGGGAACAAATGTAGCAAAACAGAGATAAACTTGTATTGAGGGAATCAAATGAATTATGTGTGAAACACACCCAAATGAGAGAAAAAGTGTAGGAGTAAACATGCATACCAGTAACAGGCCAAGATGCAGGCTGGCCAACCTGCCAGCCTTCAGAAAATAACCTGAGTGACATGGCAGGGGTCCTGTGACACTCAGCCATCACAGACCAGTAGACTAGAGAAGAACAGGAATATCCAGGTAACTAACAAGTTTGAGCTTAAAATCATAAAGATCATGGACTACTGAGAAAAAGAAAACCAATCAAAATGCATTTTTGTGGAGGAAGTATCCAGAAGGTACATGCATCCAAACACCACAGAGCTATGGCAACCCAGTCCCCCCTCCACATTCTTCAGCTCAGAATCACAGTTTTAGAAATGGCTGTAATAGGCCAGTTAGGGATTAATGGCAGCGCTAAAATGGTCAAAGGGGAAAAAAAACAAACCCTGTCAAGGTAAGAATTTGCAGTGACCTGGATAAGTCTCAGAGACTACAAGTTACAAACTCATTCCAATGAGTAAGTGTGAAACTTGACCATTCTGTGTTGAGCTACTGTATCATAATGGAGAATATTTGTAACAACATGGAAAAGGTATTTCCTATGCATTCTTCAGTCTGTAACTAAAGGAAAGATGCATGATTTTTTAATGTAAAGCTTTGTAATAAAAAAAAGTGGTCTCAATTTAACTATTCTTATTTAGGGAAAAAAAAGAGATTTCTTGGGGGAAAACTAATTAAACTGTACACCCAGTAACACAACAAGATTTCACAATCAAAAACCATCAGCCCAATCACCTCTCCTAATCAAAACACTACTGCATTATGCTTGGGCAAAAAGAGGTTTTCAGACAGTCCAATCTTCAACTATTTAAAAATGTTATGTCAAAGAATTCCAGATTCTATTAGATACTCAGTGGATGAGAAATTAGCACCAGCAGTAAGGAAAAACAGTCCTGCAGCTCATTCTCTTTTCAGATGGCTCATATCCATTTTCTGATGATTTCACAGTATAGATTCACATACAGATTACAGTGTGTACAAAGTAAAAATACACACAGATAATTATAGTTAGCTTGCTCTAAAAGAAACATCTCCTCTAATCACTTCAGGTTCAAGTTAACAAATTTTCCAACAAGTACTACTGGGACACAGACCAACATGGTCTCTAAAAGGACTCAGTTCTAAACTTGTCTAACAAACCCTCAATGCTTTCCTTATATCCCAATTACTAACACCATTCTCAGACTGCTTTCTCCACTACCAAACTTTTCCAGATTGAACTTCACACAAATCTTAAACTTTATGTCCTGGTCATGCTCACAGGCAACAAAGGATATTATTACTTCATAATAGCTTAAATATGAACTGGTTCATGCTTTTCTTGCCACTTGATATTTTAGTCACTGCCACTAAGGTTTTTAGAAGATAGCCTGGACTGCCCACACCTATCTGGGTCAGAGTAACCCTGCTTGAACCTACTTGACCAAAGTAATTTTCTGTTGCAGGAAAGAAAGGACATGCTGGGGGAAACATCTGTGTTTTAGACTCCCCGAAGATGTTACAGAGAAGACAAAGATCAAAGATCATTTTCTTCCATTACCAGTAGTAACTGCCCAGAAACTTCCAAGCCAACAAAACGGGAGCATATTATCTGAGACCTGAAGAACTAACTGTTGCCCAGAGATTTTTTTATCGACAATGCTGAAACTGCTTCTCCTTCAATTTTGCATTAGTGTTTGCAAAATCTATGAACAGAAGCATAAGCAAGGCACTTTCTTCACTTTGGAATTCAATTTGTGCTATGTATTTGGTTAACATTTCCAAACTCTCATAAAGGTCCCAAAACAATTTTTTAGAGAACTTTCTCCTATCTGAATAAGTATTATTAAAAGTATACTACCAGGAACCCTTTGTATAGACTTGCTTTCCATGCATGTGTAAAATTAATTTCATTAAAAATCAAGTAATTCCTTCCATTTTAAAAATAGTCAATATAGATGTAACCACAGTCAAAAATCTTTGCCAATGTCAGAAATTAAAATTTATTCTGTAAAATTCAGTGTTTATGTCCACAGCACCCCACAGTTTTATCTTCATTAGCCCACATAAATGTAAATTTTGTAATTAAGGAACAGTGTTTTTCATATTTCATGTAATGATGTTTCCTCACCCTGCACTGCCTATGATTCCCTGCTGTGGAGCAGTGCAGCTGTACCAATGAACTAGAATTGCTGGGGAGCAGTTAACCTTCCTCAATGA
The DNA here is from genome assembly GCA_013399225.1 of Rhipidura dahli. Taxonomy (NCBI): domain Eukaryota; kingdom Metazoa; phylum Chordata; class Aves; order Passeriformes; family Rhipiduridae; genus Rhipidura; species Rhipidura dahli. The sequence goes on from VXAC01006365.1 coordinate 151,177, forward strand.
ACACAAGCAATAGACTATTCAAAAAATTCTCTATGTCTGGATGGCAGTTTGTAACATTGACAGTTGTGACATTTTCCTAGCCAGTTAAATTGGTGATGGCAGATTACAAATTGTTTGTATATTTTTGGGGCTTTGCTACAATACAGTAAAACTTGATAAAATACCCAAAATTTAATCTTCAAAATTAGTTGTGTTTCTGTCAAACTGTGGGCAAATGGAAAGTCTTGAAAATCTAAACAGTTTTATGTTTTCGCTTTTATTACTATTTTTACTCAGGGTTTAGGGACTTTTCTATGGTTTTTTAATTTTAATTTTTTTATTAAGAAATCCTGTTCCCAAAGTACTCTTACTTAAGTCTTTTAGCATTAACATACAACTTTTTAGCTGACTGGCTTTACAGTATTCACATGTGATACGCAGGTCAAATCAAAATGGAATAAAACCCCAAATGGATTAGTTATCTCAATTTAAATTTATTTTAACTTTATTGATAATTTTGCACTAGGGAGACTTGAATCTTATGGTTAAAACACACTTGAAACCAATTAGGAACCATATGACCGCATTGTAGCATAAAGAACAAAAGCAATTGACAGTTCCAAGATTAAACCACAATGACTCAGTTTAGAACAGAAATATTTTTACCTTATTTTTTAAAGGTTGTGTATATCTTAAAAAAAAAAAAAAGGTGTAATATGGAGAACGACACAATGCTTCTTAAAACACAGTGATACCCAGGGACTCTCACTCTCTCTTTAATGATCCACTGCTCTCATTCAGCTGTCTTTCTTTTTTCAAATCTTTACATATGTGACAGCTCTCAAAAGTAGACCATAGACCATCTGGCATTTTCCGAGGTGTAACTTGTGCAAATTCAGCTCTACTGGGAACACAATGCTATCTTCTGCCTGCGTTATAAAAGATACAATAGAATGTAGAACTTATGAGTTGTTTTGAATTATTCATTTTTTGCCTGTATATTCAAGAAATTTTACAAACTCTGCATTTTGTACTACATAATCACATGCGTTAAAGGTACAAAGAAACTTTTTGACACCTCTTTTCTACAGAAAGATGGCATTTTGTTTGATATGTGAACATTCAGCGCCTGTTATATCATTCTAAACAGGCCGTGTGCTGCTACAAAAGATCCCATTTTACACTCTATGTATGAGCAAAAATGTTATTCTTGATATTCACTAACTAATGCAATACACATCAAAATTTCAAATGTGTGTTGGATGAACATTCAGCATCATCAAATCAGGATGGTACTGGTCACTTACTATATGTTAAACATTTAAGAAAAAAATCATTCCTCAGACAACATAGAAAAACTGTCATTTCAAACATCTACAATGAGTAGTTTCAAAATGTCTTAAGAAATACCACGCTTTTCAGGTTAATATGTTTTTAATCTTTAGCAAAACCAGTCGATTTAAGTCAATATTTTATACAGTGCTAACACTAGTGGATTTTCAATAAGAATGATAAATATTAGATTAATGATTCAATAGACTGAATCTTTTTTGATAGAAAACTAGCAGATAATATAGGTAGTAATAACTCCACATGAATCTGCTGCCTGTGGAAAAGCAATAAAAAGGCAATATATTGCTATAGCATATAATCTATTAGCGTGTTTCACACTTCCTTGTAGTTGGTTTCCTTGCAAAGTGGGCCTTAATACAATAACTTCTGCTGTTATTTAACTGACTTTACACAATCATTTAATTGTAAGGTTACTATATGGTGAATTCAAGTAGTAAAGATTTATTATGGTTTTTGATAGTTTTGAAGTAACTATACACATTCTCTTTCAGACTGTAAAAGCCTTAGCACACTTTAAATGAATATGCAGGTGTATATGCACCCTGACTGTAAACTGTTTTTACACCTTGCAAAGTCCTAGCTATTCTTAGAAGAAAAACCCTGATGCATGCATTTAGCAGAAAAATATATGTCAACAGAGGGAAACTCTCAACCAAAAGAGGACAGTCTAAGCTATCATTAGGGATTTTAGACAAAACACAAAAACAAACATACACTGAATGCAGAGTCCTCTGAGTCAAAGTGAATCAAAAGGAAACATCAGGAGGGAGAGAAGAATTGAGACAGTTAATTAGTAGCCTAATCACATCAAAATCAGTTCCAAGGCAGCTGATACAGACACCCGTGGAGCTTGCTAGTCTGGCCAATGAGAGTGATGGAAAAAATACTTTCCAGTTTACAGCCTGGGTTATCTGACTACACACCCAGAGAGGTAAGAACTATTTTTTTCTTTATGTATGACACAATAGTTTATGATGACAAATCAGGCCACAGTAACAGTATTTTTGCAGGTGGATGTGGGAAGAAAAAAATGCACAACTCCGGGTTGTAAAAACTGTAAAGGTATTTTCAAATATTGAGAAAATGCAACATATTGTTTCACTTGACAGTATTCTTAACACTTCTCTTTTCCCACTACAGTTGCAACTACAATAAGATGAGCTTTTTTGGAAATACAAAGATCTTGATCAGGTCCACTAATACTGAAAGCCAAGATCTACATGTTGATTTGAGCTGGAAGAACTGTTTGATCTCAGGGGTCACTGCTCCTATTCCCTCTGCATGGATCACATGGATCACACGTAAGAGGGGTAAGAACCAGACCTCTGGTTTTTATCAGTGCTTCTTCGTAACAATGATTTAAGCTTAAGGGAGAAAATAGAGTAGATGACAGCCAAGAATTGCACAGAAAAACCAGGGGCTGCCTGAATTCTAGAGTAAAATTAAGGCGATTTTAAATTACTTCTAGAGAAAACAAATTCTTTAGATATAAAAGGCAACATTTCCCTCTGACTAGCAAAAAAATCTTGACTTTTCAAAAGTATTATATATTGTATGTGTTATACACTCAATAAGAATAACATTTTAGTGAAACTGGGAGAACTCAAGTATCTCAATCCTCTTCCATCTCCACTTTCTAACTAAAATCCTGACTAGTCTCTAATATGATCTTCTAACCACATCAATAGTTTTCTCTGTCTAGCTATCCAGAATATTAACATTCAGATTACAAGATGTACCTCTGAGTCAACCTGTGAAGTGGCTTTTGTCAGCAATTATTTTTGAATATTTTCTGGGACATAAATAGCATATACTGCAGCTGCCATATCACAGAAGGCATACATTAACTAAATAACAAGGTACCATCAAGGCACCATCTATCTTTTAAAATCATTTTTTTACACTGAATTTTTTATACCATGCTGACTTTACAAGGAAAACAAAGTATCAACTAACAGCATCAACCACCTTTTTAGAATTGCTTCTTGTAAGACGTGAGGATATCTTCAAAATGAATACAATATATTATTATGAAACAGGATGTCCTTTGTAATGAAAATACTGTAGTGAAATTGCTGGTACGACTTTTACAGGACTCACACTGAGAACACTTTGTTAGAATACGTCTGAGAGCACATCCAGGGAACACCTGGTATAACAGAAACAAGGCTGGCAGGGGACAAAGGGAAAAGACATTTTATCCTGTCACCTTTCACTTGGTGAAGGGTGGACAGGAATGGCAAACACACGTGTGCATGTGTGGTAATGGGTTGAGAAGCACCACAAATGCACAAGACAGTGCCCAAAGTACTCTTACACCTGTGCAAAGACACCTGCAGTGCCTTTCCTTGGAAGCACTGCAGGGCTTTACACACTCTTTGAAGGGTTGTAGGAATTGTATAAAGATGTCTTTGACATACCCAGAAGGACACAGTTACCACAGGGAAGCATGAGAAGGGCTGGTAGCCAGGGCTTACAAAATTGATAACCATTCCAGCTGAAAATATGGAGTGAGTTTCTCTATTTACAAATCCTTTTTTCTGACACGAGTTTGGAGAATGAACAAATGCCCATTGATTTTCTTTAACATAGCAACAACAAATTTTAAGTCTTTGCTAAACTGAGTAAATCCCTAACATCTTTAGTTACCTATCTTGTAACAATTATCTCATAACCAAAATACCCTTTGGCTTCTAATTACCATTAGATTGTCTGTAAATTATTCTTCTTTTTCAAACACACATCTTGTGATGTTAATGATGTTTTTCGGAGACTGCAAACATTGTCATCTATGATAAACTTTGCAGATGATCTGAGAATTCTTGGAAGATCACAATAAAATTAGCAATAAAGATAATTCACATAATGCAATAACTGTTAAACTACACCTAAATAAAGTTTAATATAGTTCTTATTGTAGCATAGTTTGTCACTTCTTGAGAATGGACACTTCTTGGTACACAAAATATCAAAAGCCAAGCACAAACCAGGGCATTATAGGTAACAGACACCTATACACCTGGGGAATTAATCTCTATATAGAATTGCACTCAAAAGCAGGAAAATTTACTGCAAGCTTTCCTCTTGCAACATTTCTGTATCCATTTTTCTTCTCACACATTCTGCTAGGACTAGAAGAGAATTGTACTGTATTTGCTCTTATGTTTCATAGCATTACAACTGTGTACTGCAGTGGGACCAGTTGCACAGACATGTGGAGTGGCAGGTTTCCCCATGGTCACCATTTCAACACTCCTAGGGCATATTTATGGAGTTTAATACCTTCATTAGTTACTACTGCAGCTAGTTTGTTGTTTGGTGGGTTGGTGGCTTTTTGGTTGTTTTTGGTTGGGTTGTTTGTTTGTTAGTTTTCTAAGATTTTTTTTAATTTAAGGTGAGATGTTTAGTTAGTTTGTCCTGTGTTTTCTACAGAGGTAGTTTATTAAGAAGCATCTTCATCTACTTGGGGTTTTTTTGTTTTACTGGTTGTTGTTAAATCTTTGTTTATAATGCACAGTGGCTTGTAAAAACTGGATCTGAGAACTAAATAATCAATGCATTAAGAATCAGAGAATTAGCTTTTTGCTAATTCTTTAAGCAATGAAATCAATCTATTTCTTCAACACAAATAATTAGCAATTTCCTAAATGCTAAGACAGTCCCTGTAATGATGAAGGGCACTAGGAGTGAAATACAATCCATCTCACTGAGGAACAGAATGCTTTGCTTCAGGAGCTCCAATTTTAAAAGAAAGTTTATCAACCATTAAAGGTAATCCAAGCTGTTGGCATGACATTACAGTAGTTATGCTATTCATACCTGCTACAACATACCAATGCATTAAGACACACCAGTGTCCCATGGAATTTGAGACAGTTTTGATGTCCCTCACCGTTGTGTTACTTGCTCCCAAACAAAATAAAAAACATCAAAGAGAAGCTACAAACAACAGGACATCGCTTGCTGGGTATTGCCTCATAAGCAGCACAGCAGGATGCACCAGACAGGAGAGATAACCTGAGTGTCATTAAAGCCATAACCTGAGCAAGTGCACAAACAGGTCCTCTTGCCTCCAGCACCTCCCACTCCCTCTCGCAAAACCCCAGCAACCACTGACAAACCAGACTCTGTTTCACTGCAGGAAAGAATGCAGGATGGTGAGGCAACAGCTTCTCGGCCAAGCCAATTCAGCATTCACCTCTGAGTGAGAAGCTATTCGGAGGTCAGGTTTATTTTCCACTGACCACATATAACAAGTATCTAGATGTCAAGATTACAATGGTCAGCTAAACTCATACAAAAAATGCATAGAAACTGGCTGTACTTGGTTTTAAAAAGAACTTGAAGGGAAATGCTTGGAATGAGCAATTCCTTTAATGTTCACTGCTCCCTTGACTTCTAGCCCTCAACTCTTGTAAGTGACAGAATTTCAGAAGATTCTGGAAAGCATTCCACCTCATATGTGATCACCTGCTCTCAGTGCACTATCTTTTGTAATCTCTATCAATTTAAGTAAAAACCAATTACTTAACTATCATTAACAATACCAACTAATTGCAGAAATCAAAAATAGGAGTGAAAACATAGTAACATCAATAAAAGGATTATTTAAAAAGGTGGCTGGAATACACAGAACATGAGTATAAATATAGTAATAACTGTAAATATAGTAATAACTCATTGATAACTGAGTTTATGATTCCATTGCTGCGCTTACTTTCTCTCTGCTATTCTATCTCACAACCTATAGCTGATGCTAAGTTTGGCATCAGCTGATACAAAGTACCCCAGAAAACCAAAGAAAAAAAGAAAAAAGCATGGCTACAAGAAAAATGTAACGGGGGAAGCAAATGGACAGTAACTACAAACAACAGGCTAAAACTTGGGATTTTACATTATTAAAACAATAGCAGGGCAAGAACATCAAAAGAAAAAGGAGCAGATAGGAACCACCCAGAAGAAGACAGCACTGCAGGTGAAGGAGACAAAGAGAAAAAATACATAGTGAGCTGAGCCACTTCACTTCTGTGAGGGCAGAAAAGAGTATGGGAGAAGAAACAAAAAAATTCACAAGTAAAATCCCAGTAGATCTGAAGTATTTGCTACAGACTTTTCAAGTAAGAAAAGAATTAAATTATAAATTATTAGTTGATAAGCAGTGAAATATAACAAAGATAAACACTTCATACTTATACAGAGATCTAGTACTGAAGCAACAGCTCCCCTTCTGCTTGAGGTCAGAGAGGATCCGGGAGCCCAGGCCAAAAATCAGCCACATTCAGTAACAGCAGCATAATGGAAAATGGAAATTCTGTGTCAGAAAGCAGGGTGAGGACTTGAGGTCCACAACAATAACTCTTCATGACCCAGCTTTTCAAAACTGCACACTGCATGGTTAACAGAGCGATTGCCAGTAGGAGAAAAAAGATGTGGAAACATGGTAGGGAGAGCAGCAAATGTCCACCTATTTCCTGATCCTGAAAAAGCAAAGTGCGAGGAGGAAGAGAAGCAGCATCTATCTGCACAGACAACACTAAACACACTGAGAAGGTTCAGTCTCTGTTATGGATGTTCTTCAGCCACAAGAATTCCCTTATGGTACACAGGGTCTAGCAGATGGGTACAGGACCAATCCAGCTGGTTCCCATGCCCACGGGCTGGATGAGTGGCACTTCCCCACCCCAAAACACTCCAGGTACCCCAGGTCACCAAAGGATTTTGAGTCACACACACAAAGTCCAGGCAGAGCTACCATCACCAGTGCTGTCTCATGGGCTGCTGTCTGCCACTAATGCACCCTCAGCTTGACATCAGAATGACCCAGAAATGAAAGCTTTTTCCTCTTTTGAACTGTTTTGGTGTGCCTTGAAGTGATAAGGCACCATCTAACCCAAAATATTCCTGTGCAAGCTGTACAAGCAAGATGCTTGAGAATATAAATATGCTTTGAAAGGTGTTCTTATCAGAGTCCTTGAACAACCTAAATTCTCTTTTCTTCTTTGCTAGATTCAAAGCCACAAGCAAGCATGGACTAAAAGGCTGAACCTATGTATGAGAGCTCACTGTCTTTTCCCTTCCCCACCCCACCCCACTGGTAGTTTAACTTTGACTCAAAAACGGTTGTTTTATATGCATGGGGAAAAGGAGTATTTCAGAATAGAAACCTCTTTCAACTGAGAAGTTTGTGTGTTAAATTCAAAACTGAATGTACTCAGCATGCAATCAATGACAGCAATACTAAGCAAAAAAGGCAAATATTTTTTACTTAACTGCTTATTTACCATATTCTACCAAAGTTATCTAGGAAGACCTTTTTCTGACTTGGCTGGAAAAACCCACACACCCTGGCCAAGTTTTCATAATGACCTCCATTAGATGAATTCAATATTGTAATAAAAATAAAAGCTAAATGAACTTTTGCCTGTTGCTCATGGGTACATCCCTTAGAGCAGCGCAAAAGTCAGACTGCTGACCATGCCCTGAAGACCGAACTTCCTGTAAAAACGATGCACTTGGTTTCCTGAAAGGAAGCAAAGCAGAAGCTGCTCAAACAATGCACAGGAAAGCTCTGATATCTGAGCAACACAGTTACAAATCTGTCCTGTTAGAAAAATACAGTGCCACATCAGTGACCAACAGCTACAGGCACAAAGATTCAGAGAAACAAAAGCACTAACTCAAAGGAAAAAGCATCAGATTAGCTAAGAAATAGATACATTGTCTTAATGGGATGAAATTACCTGTAAAACATTTTTCTTTCATTCCACAACTGAGCTAAAAATTCTGATTCTCCACTCTTCTCATGAAGCAAGATATAAATCCAACGAAATTGTTGCACCCAAATGATACTAACAGTAAAATACTAGTTTTTACCTCTAACATGCAGAAAGGGATTATCCTCATTCCAACATGTTTAAAAGCATTCAACATTACCTATGGCATTATTTTCATTCTCAATTAAAAATATTTCTTTCAACTTACAAAACTATGCAATTTGACCCACTGAAGTTTATTTGGTCCACCTTTTGTTTAAAAATATTTTTAAGTAGCATTTAAATTAGAATTAGCTCCATGCTTTGAATTGGTGCTTCTTGAAACAGATCTTTTTTTTAAAGCCATTTGTTTTGTCTTATTTAGAAGACATACTTCTCTTTATCCACAGGAAAAAATAAATCCTTCTGCACACTAATAACAATTACTTTTTTAATAAAGTACAGATAGAGCAGTGAAATCTGTGCTATGTTAGTATTATTTACAATACTGAAAAATGCCCATTTATAAATTTTAAAAACATTTTGTTACAATGTTTTGTAATAAGCTGAAGCATTTCACAGAAAAGAAACAGCATTTTAAGTGAAAGCATCAGAATTTAGATAACTTTTTTTGTCTTTTTATAATTCAGGAGCTTTAAAAAGTCACAGCTGAGACAGCAAACTTCTTTTATCCAAAAAGATCCACCGTACAGCATAGCACAGACAGCAACCACATCAACCACAACCCTTGCTGCTTATGCAAGCCGTCAGTCACACAAAAGCACTCGTGGCATCATCAACAGCAACAGCAGCACCTGACCAGGCTGGTGATGGGTGAGCCAAACTGCTGCCTCCATCCCTCTGGGCTGTGCAGCCATTCCCTGCCTGGTAAACATCTCGTCCCCAAACAAAAACACTTAGGGAACCACTCCAACAACAGCTGCAGGGACAAAACTACACTGGTTTTAATACTATCTTATCCACTCTGCTGAAAAGTTTGCCAATCTGCCATTTTATTTGCCATTTGGAGTTAATTCCAGCACCCTTTTCTTTCATATTCCTTCAGTATAACTGGCTACATTTTACTGTGCCATAACATTTTCTGAGGCTGCTAGAACTTACAACTCAGAATGGGAATATTCCCCTACCACCTTTTATTTAATCAGCATTATGATAATTTAGCCAAAATTCCCTGTCTCTGTACAATGTGGTACTGAGAAGCCAGACTACTTGAAAATCATCAATACTTTATTTTTAAATACATCCTTTTAATTGGCATTCCCAATTTTCAGTCTAACTTTACACTTCTGTCAGTAGCTACAAACTTACGCCCAGTATTTTTTTTTATTTTATAAAAATCTAAATCACATAATCACATGGCTCTAGAAGCTAATTTTCATAGTGTGTTGTAAAATTTAACAGCTGGGGTTTTTGTCCGAATTGCACAGTATCTTTACGAAACATTTAATTCACTGTTGATTCTCCAATAGTCAGATTACTCATGCTAAAAAGAAGGTTCATTGCTACTTAAAAACCAGCTTAAATGATGATGTTAACACATGGATGCTGAAACAGGCTTTTGTACTGAAGAATTAAAATATTTCCAGTCAGCCTCTAAGCACAACCTTACTCATTGCTTACAGGTATGTCATTGTAATCGAAAAAGAAGAAGGGAAAAAAGGACTGTTCAACAAACACAAGAAAAATAGGAAAAGGGGGCACTAGAGAAAATTACACAAACAGAAGATAAAAATGGCTTGGTGTCAGAATTATTACAGGCATGGGTCAGTCTTTTTTTTATCTTTTGCTTTTTAAGACAAATATGGGAAAGAGGATACAGAATAATTTGTTAAAAATTGGAACAAACCTTCAGCATTCTTCCAGTTTTGACTCCACCATATCACTGATACACATCCTTTACTTTCTTCCAAAATTATCCTAAATTCTAAAGATTTTTTTAAAATCAATACTTTGAAGTGCCATTCCATTATAGCCATCATGAAATGCACTTCTAAGTTTTGAAAGCAAAGTGTATTATTCCATCAAAACCTTTCCTGTGCTATCAAACATTTTTCTCTCCTTTTCCATAAGGACCTGTTCCAAAAATATTCAACCAAATATTAATAATGAGACCTGAACTTCTTGCCCTTTTCCAGCTATCACAGCAGAATCCCTGGTGTGGATGCAGATGTGATAACAAACAAAAGCTTTTGCCAGGTTATTTTCTCCTGTTCAATGAGGGAGCACAGCACAACAAATGGGATCTTGCTGTTCTTGACAAAATGCTATAGAAGCAGATGTTCTGTAATAACATTAACAGTCAAAACCAAATAGTGGTTTACTTAAAATTGAGTCTGTCAACTAAATTGTAAATAAAAGATGCCTCAGGTAAAACACTGTACTACAAATGGGAATCAGAAAACCATGGACAGAGATGGGGACATCAAGAAGTACATCAAGAAGAAGTACATCACGTAACTGTCAAAGGAGTGTTTTTCCCTTCCATATTTCCAAAGTTAAAAACTGTCTTATTTGTTGTAAATACAAAACTCACACTAGTTGCAAGTTTCCAGGATTTGATCCAGCCCAGAACAGTTTACAGAAGGGCTGTACAGAAGACTCTCACAAAGCATGGAGAACTTTACAGCTACTTCAGCTGCCTTAATGTACACTGCCAGTTACTTCAGAGTGTGATTAGCTGAATGACCTATTACTGTACAGAAATATTTACCAATACTGATTTTACGTTATAAATATGATAGTGACTCATCACTAAAAAGTCATCACACATTAAAAAGAATACATATTGAGGTAGGGAAATACTTCACAAAGTCATCATTACAAAGTGAGATGGGAAATACTAAATGAGATGGTGTAATTTAATAAAATCATCTGTAAGAAAAGTAAATGTACATTATTCAAAGTTAGCTCTGTATCCCACCTCACCATCCAAATATTTTTCTGCATCACCTCTGTGAAAAACTCACTTTGATCCCTCAGATGAGCTTTTCCAGGCAGGTTAATCCCAAATTTTCCACCAAAACTTAATTTCCTTCATTTTGAATTTCAAGCAAAAAGAGCATTGTTCACTAATCTCCTGTGTTCCTGAATTGTACAGACCTAAAAGATGTTCTATTCTGGTTTGACACTGCTCTTACAGCCAGTTCTGGTCAGCATAATAATCTTTCACTGCTTTTCTGTCAAAATGTGAATTCTATTTCAACTCACAACTTATGGAATACAGTCAAAATATGCACCTGTCCTACAGAAGGAAATGGGAAAAGATAGATGCCTTCTAACTGGCTAAGGGGTTTTATTTTTGAAGATGTATTTCAGAGTTACCTGTACCTGAAGACAGGCTTTTGCCTGCCAAAGAATGGGCAAATAGTTTATGCTGTCTCTCAGTAGCAAAAACTTGCCCTGAAGGTCAAATCTGACTCATAGGCCGTTTTTTTATAGGTTTGCCTAACAGTTTGCTCTACTTGACTTGTCTCAAAAGCAAACTTCTTAACATTTTATGCAAACATTATACAACCTTAAGTCTGAGCTATAAATCAATAAAACTCACCTAAACTTGAGGAACCTCTGCAAGAGGAAATAGCCTCTTAGTTGAAATTCTGCTGTAATTAACATTAGCATTGCTAAATTTTTTCCAAACAAGTGTCATAATATTTATACCTCAAAGTGAAAACATGATAATTGAGATACTGCATAGCATTTGAGGGAAGAAAGTTTAGAAGCAAATTTTAAGCCTCTAAAAAAATTCATGGGTCCAGACAAACTCAGAATTTGAAAAGTTGTTCTGTTAGAATGCATGGATTTGGATTTTATAATCACAAACTTCAAGACAAGTTCTTTCCACACAAAAATATGTTTCTCACATGCCAGAACACTACAGTTCATTCAAAAAGAGTTAAGGCTCAGGTAGCAAATAATTAATCATTCTCTTAAATCAAGCCTCAGTATATCTGGAGGCCTAGTTCATCAGTAAAATGATTTAACGAAATTGGTATTAGAAATAGCCTGAGTGACCACAGCTGTTTGACATTTTAATGTTTTTCAAAAGGCTCCTCTGGGTTTGGATTATGAAGAATTTTGTAGGGGAAAACAGAAAACCACACCACAGCAACACAGTAATAGGTCATAAACTCCTGTTTTTCCTTGTCTCTTATAAAAATACCTTCAGGGAAGGTACCTGTGGGTACTTTTGCACTATAGATATCATATTGTCAGAATGCATAAGAAGAAAGCAGTATCCTCCCATGTAGCTATATAAAGAAGAAAAATTAAATCTAAAATGGGAAAAAGAGAACTTTTGCCACAGTTTAAGTTCATTATATTTTCACCAACAGACAGGTTCCTAAAAGTATGTCTTAGTTGATGATAAATTTCTTACACTTTGTAATTTAATGTTTTCTTTTGCTAAATATGGCTATCTAAAGCCTGTTAGTACTGAAAACAGAAGACTACAACAACACTGGCTCGTTGGTTTGGTAGTATAATATTTCACATAGAATGCAGTCAAGAGTTTTAATATTCTTCCTCTTTAAGGAACTACTACAAGCATATTCTACTTTTTCCCCTATATGAGGAACTAATCAGAAAAAGAACATAAGTATTCTTTCCCATATAGGCATAACAGCATGATTAATTCTGAGACAGTACACAACACAGGAAAATATTCTGAAATTAAGATAGAATTTACTTCGGGCCCAAACACAGCAAGCAGAGCAATCTTCACATGACTTAAAGAATTTCACCTTTGTCTGGTACTGATGATTACTGCCATCCAAACTTCCTCAGCCTCAGACCATATATTCAGATAACGTTTTGAGAGTCAGAAGTAAAATAAAACAGAAACTAAAAGGCTCCAAGTAATTCTGACTATTAGTGATATGCAGAATACATACATCTAGCTTATGGCCATCTGGAACAGTTTAAAGTTCTCACTGAAGTTTCACTACTGTTCTGTAAATGGATCAACAACAGCAAGAAGTTTATTTCTTGACATGGAGTGACAACAGAATATACAAATTCCTGATCTATCTCAGTCCATCATTAGCTGCATTTGCTTAGAGCATTCAGTGTAGAGTTGAAGGGAAGAGGCTACACAGAAAACATTTGCATCTTGCAGCAGCTCTGTTTACAAGGGACTACTAATTTCAGCAACACTCGTGTCATTTCACAGTGACTTCTGTAAACACAGAATCACAGGACCAATTAGGTTGGAAAAGACTTTTGAGAACATTGAGTCCAACATGCGACAGAACACCACCCTGTCAACTAGATCATGGCACTGAGTGCCATGTCCAATCTCTCCTTAAACATCTCCAGGGATGGTGACTCCACTACCTCCCTGGGCAGCCCATTCCAACATCTGACCATAGTTTCTGTGAAGAAATGGTTCCTGATGACCAATCTTAGCCTCCCCTGGTGCAGCTTGAGACTCTGTTCTCTTGTCCTGGGAGAAGAGACCAGCCCCCACCTGGCCACAACCTCCTTTCAGGGAGTTGCAGAGTGATAAGGTCTCCTCTGAGCCTCCTTTTCTCCAGGCTAACACCAAAGACTTAGTCAAACTCTGAAAACTGTAACTGTTTGGTACAGCTATCTGTGAAAATCCCTCTCTGCCCAGGAGAGGGTAAAATAAAAATCAAAGGGAAGGGCTTTGGTTGTGCAACTCAACAGGCCCTTCAATAGGCCTGAGAAGTTTTTCAGACTTTTGGAGCAGCTGCAGTAAGAGAACTGCCAGGTCCAGGGAGAAACCGAAGCAACACAGGCTAGTTCTCTGCTGGGGAGAGCATTAGAAAATCTCTGGGACATGAGTTCTCAGTGAAGACCTCTACTCCTCTATTACTTCTACTAGCCAGATTTCCCAAAGATTAATCTTTTTAAAAAGAAGGTTCTAAATATCAAATACTGTGCTGCTGTATAAATATTGAACTGATTAAGTTTTGTTCATTCACAGGTCAACAGATTTTTATACCTGGGTGTGTTTGGAACATTGTGCATAAATCACTTCTTTAACTAATAGAATATACCTTTCAAACTCAGTAATATATTTTAAATTATTTCCATTAATCTATTCTGCACAATTTCTGTAGTGACACACTGTTATGCTGCAAGAAGACTGTATTTGTCATAGTTTCTAGTTTTGAAAAGAACCATTTACATTAACCCAAGCACTTTGCAATACTTTATAGACATAATAAGCAAGATCATTTGAAATCACAGTAATTGTAAGACGACTGTGCAGCATAGAACAGACAAGAAAAGATACCTGGATTAATACCAAACAAAACAAAGAATTCTAACAGCAGATTATCTACTTTCTTGTTGGGGAAAAAAAAAAAGTTCCAAACACAAACAGCATAATTTAAACTACAGAAATCACTCAGTCAGACAAAGAAAGGAATCTCCAAACTTTAAAATTAAATAAATAATCATCTAAAGTGAAAATGTCAACATAAAAATATAGAAAACAGAAAGATAAAAATATCTAGGTTTATATTTCAGAAGAATATAGTAAATAAAATAGTTGCCACAAGAACATGTAAAATTGTTTGATCCCCACAGAGCTGAAAGAAGCATCCCTTTCTCTGAAGAACCACTCTTATCAGGAGGGTGTTGCATGGACAAGAAAGAGGCAATTGAAGCTAGCAAATGATGGATAGCAATGACCTTTCTATCTGTAAAACATGGGCATGTTTTAGGTATTTAATCTTGAGAATTGGATTATTATTAATCAATTATTCATGACAATTTGAATCTATGGTAGGTGTTTTTTGTTTTCTTAAATATCACATAGCTAAGGTTCTGCTTGAGAACCAGAAAGGAGATTAAATCCTCACAAGCAAATAGTGTTGAAGACTGGCATTTTATTCCCTCCTAAACACTCCCTTCCCTGCATAGCAACAGACATTGAAGATAACCTAGTACCCCCTGCAAAAATCCTGCCTAAATATTCTAAAATCCATCTTTATAGCCTTTTTTCTCTAAGAGGGAAAAAAAATCCCATACCTCTTCCAGAGAACAAAGCAGAGCATTGTAGTAACACAGAGTAGCAAAAACTGCTATGGCTTCATTCCTATAGCTACAGGTTACCCTGATGCATGTTTTAACATGCACTCCTCCTTACTTGCCAACAGTGAGTGATAACAGAAGCAGAACCACTCCATTATGGGCCACCAGACCATACAATGAAAATAAGCAGAAAATGTTTGCAAATATTTAAAATGCACTGCCAAAAAAGATAGCAGATGGAGTTATTCTAAAGCTCTTTTGAAAAGCAGAACCTCTACAGTCAGAAATAAAATAAAAAATATATGTGTCTCTGAAGGGAAGGGAACAGGTCTCAACATTTTCTTGAAGAATAACTGTACTGAAAAATAGATGTCTTTCCAACTGGGGGAACCACTATGGAAAGACTCTCCCTTATTCAGATTCTAAAATTGAAGGATATGGATAGCAGTTGCCACCTTGTGATGACTAAAAACCAATTTAACGCACATAAAACCACCAAGTAATTGGCAGTTTTTCCTGTTCTCCAATACTCTGTTAAAAAATGTACACCTTATTCCTAGTCCAACTGAACTTCCAGACATAATATTTAGTTCTCCCTTTGTCTTGCTATAGCTGAAGAGCTGTCTTACCAAATTTCTGTTTGTTGTGGTATGCTTCTTAGGGACTAGGCAAAGCCCCTCTTTATTCCCCTTGTTAACACTAAACAGATTGAATTCCAGGAGGTTTTCCACAATAAGGCATGTTTTCAACTACTCCAGTCATTCCTGAGATATTTGTGGCTCTCCCCTGACCCTTCTCCAACTGAACAGTCTTCCTGTAACAGTTATGCAAGTGTATTCACAATTACTACAGAAAGGTAATACAACTGCTTCCTTCTTATACAGCCCTTCATTGTCTATATGTCAGTATACAGTAATCTTTTGATTCTCAAGCTGTTTCAAAAACAATAAATTCCTTGGTTGAGGCTTCCCGTAAGATTAACCATTTAGCCAGGATATTTTGAACATTTTCATTAATGGGGAGAAGGGATGTTCCAAAGGAGGTGGGGAAAAGGCTAATTTGGAGGAAATCTCTGGAGGTTAAAAAAGGGAGCTTGAAAAAAGGACTGAAAGGGCAAAGCAAGGTGAACATAAAACATCTTACTGTGGAAAACGGGGGCAGTGTTTTAGTTTATTGATGTTGCCTGGTAAACTGAGTTCACAAGTGCAAATGAGAAATCATACATAATGAAGTCATTACAGGGGCTCTAACACTGGACTTCGTTGTTAGTGTGCCAGTAGAACTGACTGATTAATCTAATTCCATATAACAGCAGGATAAAACAGCTGCAAACAAGGAAAACCTTGGAAATTAAATTGTGGAAACATTTATAAAGTAAAAGCTAATACTAAGACAAATGGCATATGTATCAACCGTGAGGATGGAAAACAATCTGTATGGGAAAAAAAGAAACTGAATCATTAGGATAGTGGTGAACAGTTGCAAAGTATGTGCTGTCTAAAACAATTTTAAGACAGAGTTTTAAAATATACTGTAAAAATCAAAACACTGCTTATTTCTAACCTCAAACTTCTTTCAATATGCAACAGTCTGCGAACTTTAGTTTGGTGGGGTAATAGTCCTGGTTGAATCAAGACCATTCTGAGCTACAATACTTATTTTTTATATGAAATACCTAAGTAATGTTTCTGCTAAGAAAGCTTCTCTTTGCTGCACTTGTTTTCAAAGTTTACAAAGCAGCAAAGTTTTCAAACTTAAGTTACTAGGTATATTGCTTTGTAAAACTTCTGCAAACTACAAGATGTAAAACTGAGTCAAGCACTGTTCCTCAATTTTTAAAAGCAGAACAAACTTCCCTACTCATAAGCACCACCCCCCCCAAAGAAAACAAACAAACAAACTAAAAAACCTGCTTTGATTTCATAGTTTTTGTTTCTTCCATTTGGAAGACTTTAAACTAAAGGTTATCTGAAGCAAAGAGAGGTTTGCATCATAGCATCTAATCAAATACGACTCATAGTAAAGATTCTACTGCACACTTATTAAGACTTAAGTGTTTAAGAAACTTGCAGCTTTCAGCTAAACTTGCTTTTCACAAACTCAGAGGTAAAGCTACTCATGGCTGCAGGATAAGAACAGTCATGCACACTGGAACAGTACCTTTTACCTCTACATTTTATCCTATCTTTGACCTCTTCCCTGTTCCTTTTTTTTTTTTTTTTTAATAATTCAGCAGCAAATAACCCTCCCATCACAGAGATACAACTACATATAATCATCAAGTCACTTTACTAGGGGTTTCCACTATCTGCTGCAATTTCTACTATATGTTGAAAAAAATATATCATTTCCTCACACTCCCCAGTGGAGCCACTGCAGTAGTTCTTGGTGGCGAACAGATTAGAGGATGTACAGCATCACCCTTCCATCCTTGTTCTTTTCTTCCATAGTTCAGGCATGCTGCTAACTGCTAGGAAATAAATCTGCTTTCTCAGGGGTTTGGGAATAAAGAAGCTTCTAGGAAGAGGGAATGAGAAGGAGGCCATTGCAAAAGCAGAAGATGCCATACACACCTTTCCATATCCTCAACATAAACACAAAGCAATTGCTTGTCCAGGGACAGTTAGGTCTAAAATAATAATCTTTTGGAACTGAGAAAACTCTCAAGCTGTGCAGGACAATTCTCCCTGTTTGTAGCCCTTTAAAAATTATTTTAAATCATCATATAAGTATCTGACATGTTAAATTCAAGTTTCCTGTAAAGGATCTAGGTAACTGTTCAATATATTAGAGGTGTAAGCATTTACTGGGATTAATTATTCAGGAAAAAAAAAGAATAAATAAGATTTGAAAAGAATTTCAAATGTTAACACAAAGTTCCAGAAAAGTTGAATGTAAAGATAAGACTAAAAAAAAAACTAAGCAAACTAACAAAACTAACATAAAAACAACCTAAAAACAGACAGATAACTGCAGCAAAAAATCACCAGTTTTGACAACAGCTCAGAAATATGAATTTACCCCACTTTCTACAGTATAGTGTGCATTGTAAAGAGAGACTAACCCTGAAATGTGTGATCAGATGGCCTCAAGAGAGCTGGAGCACCACTCTGCATTTAGTCCATTTTCTTTCTGAATACACCCTATAATTAGAGAACAGTTCCTCATGCTGCCCCTCCCTTGAGTAACTAACATTCAAGCATTCACAGAATTTTAGAGCAGTATCACCTCTGGCAGTGGACAGAAATATTTTTGCCTTAGGAGGGTGTAACGGATAGCATACGATCTGCAGTCCAACAGAGGGGAACAGGAATAATCTTGCATACCTTTTTATGTTTTAAAGCATACAGGACATACACAAGGAATGTGGACCCATAAAAACTAATTTAAAAGCTCCACAGTTCTACAGCATAAAACCTTATCTTACAGCATTCTTCTAGTTTTGAAAAGAATAACTACTTTAGGATTCAAAACTCTTAAAACACGCACACCTGATCAATACTCAGCACATCTGGAAGCAACTGCTTTCAGCATAGTTTACTCCACTGCTTATAAATATGTATAACGTGGGGAACTGAGGGTGATGACACCCAGCACAGCTGCATACATGCAGTACTAACTACAGAACTATTAATTATAAGAAAAGAATGTAACACTAAGGCTTTGAAAGTGTAGATGCTACAGAGGTCTATACCATACTGCACCACTCGAATCACACCTTCCTCTACACTCCTTGCTTATGCATGCTGACAGGAGTCAATCTGGGAAATAAATTCAGTAGATGTGCATTACAGTTGCAGCACAATTGCATTTGACACACATTTAACAGAGTCAACAGGCAGAATCCCATTCCACGGTGAAGGCAAGCCTCCACGGCAGCAATTTGTTCTGGAAATACTTACTTCTGATGAGGTCACCATCAGTGCGATTTCCCCAGATGGACTGCTCTGCTATCTCTGCTTGTGTACTTTGATTACTGGAAGGCTGGTTTATGTCTTTATCTCCTGCCACAGTAGTCTCTTGGTCAGTTTTTCCTAAGTTAAAAGAAATTTCAAGATATTAGTTTCTACAGTAGTTTTTTCTCTATGTGAGCAGAATGAATTTTTGAAAATTAAAAGACGACATAAAATATAACTTGTCTTAGCATCTGCTCTGTTTCCTTAGAATTAACTTCCAATAAAGTTGATTTTTCATTTATTTTCTGACCTAGATCAAAATAATTTCTCTTTAAGAAAGACTTTTAGTCATATAATATCCAGTTGTGCAAAATAATACTCAGCAGCATCTGTAAGAAATTACAGCTGGGGGGATGTTTTCTTGTTTAGCTAGCTTCCACAAAATTTTGATAAAAAAATTTGAATAGCTTTGTCACACAAAAAACCCCCATTATTTTCTACCCACATACTGTGGCTTTAGCATATAAAAGCTATAGTAATTTCACAAAAATTTTCTTCTCTATTTTTTATAATTAAACACATAATCAAAGATAAAGATAGTTGAAACTTCAAAAGTGATTAGTACAAAAATTCAGAAAAATTATTATAACACAATTACCTATTTTTCGTCGGAAAAAAATAGTTTTTAAAAGCCAGTGCTGATTAAAAGTCAACATCTAGCCAATAAGGAAAAGAAAAAAGTATTTCTTCTCTCCAAGTATACCAAAATTCCACAGTAAGGTTATCTGAGGGATTCTTCAACTTATTTCACAGTGTAACAGATGTTGTCATTTTGATGATTTTGCCAGTTATTACAAGCAGACCAGAATTTCCTCAAACCAAGGTAAGTGACAGTTTACATCTTCAGTGTCATTAATGTTTTAATAATCAAATCCACACAGACAGAGCTTGATTGTTACAGATTTTTCCTAGTGGCATTCAAGGAAACATTTTCAAATCTGGGTTTGCTTTGTTCATTATTCACAGCAACAGATTATCAGTTTATATAACTTACTCAAGGGATCTGTAAAACACTAAATGTTTTCAGTCTCATGTATTTCTTTTTAGTATAGCTACAACATCTAATATTTACAGTAAATCTAAATGAGCAACTGCTGAAAAGTCTGTTAGCTCTATTTATTTGTTTCAAACAAGAACATGTTTATAAATCCCGTATTACAGTGAATGATACTCTATCCTCCAGTAAAGCAATTATTCCAGTCCTGAGACACAGAAAAATCACTTTTTGCTACAGTGACATCGTAAAGGTTAGTTTCTTCATGTAACCCACAGCAGTTTGATTTTAAATCCTAACTTTCTGCCTTTGTTATCCACCCTATTAAACTGAGGCACTGAACATCACTCAAAATAATATATGCCATCTTGTGTGTATAGTAGCATATGCCTTCAAGCACTGCTGCTCCCCTTCTATCAATTTCCACCTCTGAAATGTCTGACCTAGCTACCTCAGTCCTCCCTCCCAACCACAACTTGTCCGTATTTCCTCAAGCCTATTCTGAGAGGAACTGTTTCTCTGAGATTGGCATAGTTATTGAAATGAATGGGAAGATATTGACTTTAATGAGTTTTGCCCCTTGCACTGATGACTTAATCTTACCTAGATACTCATCCTATTAACACTAAAAAAATAAAACCAAATAAACCCACAAAACCCCCAACAAACCCCCCCCCAAAAAAAAATGCACCAAAAAGCCAACACCAAACCAAACCAAAAACAACAAAACCAAACCAAAACACAGAGTTTTTCAACCCCTTTGACAGACATCAGATATAAATTATTTCTGCCTGGTATCTATCAAATACAAATTGACCATATTGAAGCATGATGATTTAGCCTGTGCAGTTAAGTATTAGGTGCAAATGTGTTTCAAAAGTGTTTGAAAGGTGTTCTGGAATGGACTGAAAAATAAGTAGTGTCCTGACAGAGCTAGTGTAAAAGCAGTCTGCTTTCCACAAACACTAAGCTTAAATGAGCTATTTTAGGAGATTTTGCTCTTAAATTACTTTACTACAGCAATGACACCAAAATTACAACACGTACCCAGCAGTGCTAGCACAGACCTGCAGAGTAGCTGTATACAATTCTCTTGTATAGGATATGACTTTGCAGAACCCTATTATTTCATGTAGTAAACAATGAACATCTATAAGGAAACAATAATGTTAATATTATGGGGCCCTCAGTGTTCCAGATGACATTTTTATCTAAGAAATCTGAAGGAGTGCAGAATACAATCAATCATTATTCATATGAATTTATTTTTCATCCCTCTGCTTGTTTTCAGTTCAGTATTTTTTTTCTTTTTTTTCACACTATCTAGGCTGTATGTGTATTTTTGATGTGCACTTTTATTTTTCTAGCTGGACATGGTAACCGGCCAGTCAACACCATGTAGACAATTGTAGCAGTTAACAAGAAAGAAGGCAATATTTAAAAGTTTAAAAGAAACAATGTTGCAATTGAACACCAAACAATTTTGATAGGAGGTTCAGAACAATTAACATTAATTATCTCTTCTTTGATCTATTGAATTCACATGAAGATTTCCCCATAAATGCTCACGACAGAAACCTACACCATTAATCATGTGTTTGGTATCCTTCTTTGCACCCCAGAATTGCCCACTGGAGCAGCTCATCCTGGTGGACGCTGCTCAGTGGTGTGGTGAGCCCACCCTGGGCAGCAGCTAAGGACCACCCAGCCTCTCTTTCCTTCCCCAGCCCCCAGCAGCACAAGGGAGAGAACAGAAAGACCCAAGGGAGGAAGCTCGTGCATCAAGATACAGTTTAGTAAGTGAAAAAAAGAGGAAGGAAAAGTAAAACAGGAGATGCAAAAGCCATCACTCACCATCTCTCACAAGCAGACTGATGCCCAAGCTAGTCTCTAAGCAATGACTACCTCCCCTAAAACCTCCTCACCTGATTTTATTGCAGAGCATGACATTCTATGGCATGGAATAACCCTCTTGACAACCTGAGCCAGCTGCCGGGATTGTGTCCCCTCCCAACCCCATGCCTACCTGCAGTCTAGTCACTACAGAGGAAAGTGGGAAAAGAGAAAACCTTGATTGATGCTGTGCAAGTGCTGCTCAGCAATAGCCAACCCACCCTATCAACCTTGTTTGAGTCACTGATCCCAAACACAGCACCACAGAGGTTGCACTGAAGAAAATTAACCCCATCAAACCCAGACTTAGTACATTGGGGCTTCAGAAATAGTAGATCTTATGATCTCTTTATTTGAGCATATTTTCATAAATTGTTTCTGATGCATCAGACCACTGAAAACAGACACACACTGGTGTCTTGATTCAGTTGCTTTTTCTTGAATATGTAAGACATCTCAGTTTTTGTACAAAGGAATGTATTGATTATTCCCTTATAACATACAGTTGAAAATGGGATCATATTTTCTTTAATACTAGAGGTTGCACTACAACATACCAATTACACCCAGTCACACATGAAGACAGCCACAAGAACGTTCCCGTCTTTTGTTGATGCCACTGCTTTTACATTAGGTGCCTAAGAATAGTCACGGCAGTAGTTTATGAATCAACACAAAGACCTTAGTCTGACAGAAATACTAATGGTTCTGGCCATAGACAAGTATGACTTTTTTTCACTGCATCTTCAAGTAAATTTGTAACACTTTTCTGTTTCAATCAAGCTTACCCTTAAGAATTCCTTCTGTAAAACTTCCTTAGTATTTTAGCTTCTGCTTCCTTTAGCACACCCTTCCACTCTCATGTGGCTAACCTCCAATACCGACAGCCAAGAAGAAAAAGAGATGCTCCTCTTAACAGTTCAAATAACGGAAAGAAAAGACTCATTATGTTCTGAGTCTGGCAGTGCTAAAGTATAAATCCATTCTCTCTTCAAAACCACAGTAAGTTACTCTAGGTCATGTCACAAAAGCAACACAGACTTCTTACCTACCACAGTTCAGCCCCAAACCAGCAACTTGTGTGGCTCTGTACTTGCCCTAAACTAACAGCAGTGCCAGGGCTGAAGAGCTCCTAGTCAAAAGCCCCAGGGAGTGACACCCTGTGATTTATCCTGAAGGTAAGCGTAGGCAGCAACTCTACTGGTCCGGAGATTAAAGCAAGTTTAAAATTAAAATAACTAAGAGATATGACATGCTCACAAAGTATAGAATTGAGATGGCAAACAGTCAAATCACATCTATGATACAGACAACTGGTAAGCCACTTAGTGAAAAAAAATTAAAATTTTAATCACGTCTCAAAATTATTGCTTCATTAAATAAGTGAATAAAGTGAATTACTACTTTTTCTCTATGGAATTACTTAAGTATATATAAATCATTTTTATAGTACATACATTCATTTTACCATAATCTTGTTATATTTATTTTTAAATTACACACAATATATACATTCCATAGAATAGAAACTTGTTCTCACCTTTGAGACTATTGTAATATTGACTGTTAACTTTTGTTTGAGTTTGGAAAATGTGCCTCTGGTTGCACACACTTCTTTGCAACGTGACAAATACATTCTGCAAGACTCCACCAACTGAATGTCAGCAGTCAGGATTAGCAACAAAGCTACTATTACAACAGCCCTATGTTTTCAAAAAGAAAACAAATAAGTCAAAGCTGTCAAGAAAGACCTATGTATATTAGGCAAAAAGGGTATACTGGGCAATCTCCCCAGATTTCTTCCCATTCTATGTTCTATGTCTTTGGGAAGTTGCTGGAACACATGTCAAACTAATTCCTGAAAAAGTCTTACACCATCCCAATGAATCATCTCTCTTTTCAGAGCTATATTTGAGTATCTTTCTCTATAATGTAGAGGACATTAAGTGGAGGTGAAATGAATACACAAAACTGATAGAAAGTACAAAAAAGATAGGTAATGGATGTGTGCATGTGTTGCAAGACACACTTCAAAGAGCTCAAGTCTTTGACAAATAACCAACTCTTCTTCTCCAAGTGCTTGTCCATTTGTACATGCATACTCCAGCTGCCCCCAAGAGCCCCACCATATCTTCTTATTCAGAAATGGGGCTCTGTGTGTTCATACACATGGTATCATGTATCATGAAGTAAGTAACATACACAAAACAAAATGCAAACAAGTGCCCACATTAAGTAAATTGCATGTCCTCAGAGTGTCTCCTCAGAAATCCTCAGCTGATTTCTGTTCATTAGATGACACATAACCCTATATACTGACTCAGCCATCACTTCCAAGAATGTGAATCAGAAGAGTGCATGACTAGCAAAATGACAAACTGGACTTGAGAAACAGGTTTAGAGTTTGTCTGTAAAATTTATAAGTTTGTACATAAAATGAATTTCATGAAATCTGCTGCAGCAACTGAAGGCTTTGCTGCTATGACACATTCATTTTCTGTTCACCAGCAATGGGGTGGACTGCTCCAAATAGCAAGTAAAGAAAAAAAAAACTGCTGAGAAAGGTTTCTAGAAACCTGAGTGCATCATTCTCATCAAGGAGAGAGAAATAAGCAAAATGGACTGGCAGAGTGTGATCCACTGTGATCTTCAAAACTGCAGTCACAAACAGTTCAACAGTTCTATGGCTTAGGGGCGGAGGAAAAATTTGGAAGCATGGGGCAAAGTTTACTTAGGCACCTAAAGTTGACCCAGTTGTTGGGATAAATCCTCAAAAGGCCTGAGTTTATCCTATAACAAGCAGATGTAAATTTAAAAATACATGCGTGAAGTTCAAATAATCCCATATGAAATTCTGTCCTTCAAAGGAAAGAAATATTACAAAAGAAAAACAATTGCCACAAAACATAAACACAAATGCTAAGAAGATTCATGAGGAATAAAAAGGTCAAAGAATGTTTCCAAAAGGAAACGTAACAATCAGTTCTCTGTCTCAAGCCTACAATTGTTGGGAGGGATTGAAGAGCAAGTGGCAAACACTGCACTTCTAACACTTCCTCTGTTCATTAATAACCTTGCTGGCAAAGAACCACTAAGGATGCTACTTCCTACTGAAAATTCCACTGTTCACAACAATAACACAAAGAAACCCTGATAATACCACATTGCACAATGTAATCGTTAACAGTAACACCTACCATCTACTTCATGAAATGCCTAGAACTTTTAGGCATTTTACATAACAAACAAGTTCAACAGTTTGTGTAACAAAATGCCTATTCCAGCATTTGCCTGAAAAAATCTCACTTCATTAAGAACATCTAATTAATACTGATAATCCACAACTTATGGAGTTGGAAGCATCCAATTAGATGTTTGATTGTTTTAAAACTAAAAGAAAAATTATTTGGATTCAATTTAATTTCAGTGGTTTTCCTTAAATGTCTCGTTTCAACTTTCAGTGGCTTCAGAAGTGCCACAGAAAAAATTAGTTTCTCAAAATTAGAGCAATTTAACTGAGCAAGTTTTTGGAAAACTTAACAAAGAATTTTGCAGGTGCAAGCTATGGTATAACTATGAAAGTACTAGAAGTTTGACAGCTCGAACAAATTTGAGGCATGATAAATTAAAAATGAACAGCAATGTGAAAATAGGTATTCTGCATTATTTTCAGTGACAAAGGTCAAACACATAAGTGAAAACTTTTCAAAGATAATTACACTAATTATGCAATCAGTTATGAATGTATGTCATTCATCCAAAGAAGTTTCACATGTATACAAAACCAGTTTCATGGGAGTGCTAAGCAATACTTGGCAGCTATGGCTGTATTACCAACAGCATGGACCAATAAAACTGGGCCTGTACAGCAAAAGAGTTAACTTGAAGGATATTCCATGTTATACAGGTTCCAGGGGCTTTCTGCTTTGAACTAGTTCTCAGATTTAATCTCAAAGATTGAAGGCTTACTAGTGGCTGGATTGCATTAAGCACATTCCTGCAGCTTTCAGATTATTTTGAGCAAAAGGAATCCCATCCAGGTCACGCCCTAGGATCACTCCACAATGCAAATAAAAGTAGAGGTGAACAGATTTACTTCAAAACTGTATGGCTGATCCAAATAAAAACAGTAGGATAACACACTCATTGCTGGATGTTACTTATTAGGAAAAAAAAGAAGTGTTTGAAGCAAAAAGAAATCTAACTTCTGAGAGCCCTGAGCTGAATTGAAGAAGAATTACTGTGATATAAAATAAACCTGTGATATAAGATGGAACAAAAATATTTCAAACTTGATACAAGACCTTTACAGCCAACTCTATGAAATACAAGTCTATCACACCCATGTGGGCATGAATCACTTCACTGGAACGGTATGCACATGAAACTGAAAGCAGACATATACTTTCATGACAAACTGGAGTCAGACATCTATTTACCAAAGTCTCAGATATTTTAGTCAGTAATATTAAATAAATGCCTCAGTACTGGCACACAGCAATGAAACAACACAGATTCTCTCAACTCTTGTCAGATAGCGAGAGGGAACACAATTACAGAGGAAATATTTGGTAAGTTTGAGCAATCTGAGTACACCAGTTAAAAGTTAAAATAAAAATATATTACTCATAACACTGAGGCGTTGCTGAAAGTGGAACGATTATTGTGATAGCGATCATTGTTGCCCCAAGAACGTCTAAACATTCCCTGCATTAAGTCTTTTGTCACCCAATCTCATGTAGCCATCAGATTCCTTTAATGCTCCTCATCATGAAAACAGTTAAGCACAGAAAACATGATGAGATTAGAATCCCATTCTTGAAGAGGAGTACTTTGTACATTTTCTGAATGGAAGTATTAGTTGCTGCATACGCTTTCTTGAGATAGCAAATCAGAACTGCACCGCCATCCAGCCACAGTGAGATAATTTGCACTAGAGGGAACTCTTATAGAATCTGACCCTTGATATTTCTACTAGATTTCTCCATCCTCTCCACCCCATTAAAATAAAAAATTCTAGTGGATTTCCATCATTTAAAGTGTTATCATAATGAAATTATCAGTCTCGATTTCATTAGAAGTTAATTATCATAATAATTATTGTTTTGATTTTCTTTCTCAGTTGAGAAAGCTAAATATTATTCCTTTGTTGCTCTAGGCTACAGTTAGTTACCAAAAAGCAAAGATAAAAGCATTCCAAATAATTTATAGATGACAGTCCTACATTTTCTAAAATGTGGCCTGATTCTCTAAATGTAGTTCCATGTCCACTGAATTTCTCTCTTGTATTCCATGGTTTATTCAAATGCAGAGGATTTAATAAAAAAAAGTCTACCCATAGTTGAGGCAATAATCACACCAGAGCCTCTGATATATGAAATATTTTCCTTAAAGCTAAGAGTCCAATGGTCATGAATTGCCACATCCCTTCCTCTGGGACATTATTTTGGTACCTACCAGCTGAGAGATACCTGATCACAACCAAATTGAAGCGGTTGGATCAGAGGCATGACACTGTTCACTGACTACATAATACGAGTGGATGTAATCATAATTTGGTTCCAAGGTCTGTGAGCTACAGGAGACGAAAGAGGGCATCACCAGGATCTTGAACAAGGCTGCACAAGTAGAGCTACACTTTTGGAAGGATGCGGCAGAAATTAACATGATTGCAGAAATGGTTAAACCTTCCATCCTGCAGTGCCTCTTAGAGCAGCAGACCTCACTGACACAGATAATGGTTTAAAGACTGAAGTTGAATTTTGACATTGCCACAAATGAAAATTCTAGGATTTCATTTGCTCTCTCTCACAGCATGCTAATTGTATAGGGGTGGAGTCCAGATTCTCACTAATATTTATGCATTTATTCAAAAGTGAACTAACAAGGAGTAACAGTGACAGGGGAGATGTTGAGAGAGTGTGTTGGTTAAAGTAACACAGAAAAATTCTTTTAAATCATGAAAGCCAGATTGTACAACATCTGTAGGCCAAACTATGCCTCAACCCACTTTTCAGCATGTCCACAACTGCTGAGTATCCCTGCATACTGCCTAAGCTTTATTGAGTTTGTCTGGTCTTGAATTAAGTTGTGGGATAGCCATTTTTGAATATTCAAAATTCAACTGAAGTTTCTTTTCCTTTCATGGAAAAATATAATTAATCTTCTGCAAGTATATGATAGCAAGCAAAAGGAGCACTTTGTATATCTGGATTTCTTGATGATACGTCACAGAACTACAGAAGAGTGAAAGCCTGTTTCCAAATATACAAAGCACATTAAAGTATGCCATTACAAATGAGAAATTCCTTCTCATTAGAATGCACTTAACACTTTATTATACCTACAAGATAAGACACCTTTTCCTGATTAAGGAATCTTTAATTCTAGGTTAACCCAGATTTCAAGTATCTCACTGTAAATATATAAAGTCATTTATAGGTCAATAATACAAACTTCAATCAAAGCTTTTAAAATTATCACCAAATTCTAGAGAAGTCTGTGTAATTTTGGATGTCCTGGGGGTAGTATAGAAGGATAGGGGCTGTTGAAAGTCCCAGACATACTATCTTAGTTCTTCAGCCCTGGAATATCTGAATTACCTTACCCTGTAACCACACACTGCAAAGCTGACAACAGAAATGCTGGAATATAGACTGGAAATGTTATGAACTCACCTTTTCCTCTTTCCACCCCCACTTCCCCAACAGACTTAGACTAGAAAAAAGCAACAAATATCCACATTAAAAATCCACATTATCCTTAAATCTAAGTTAATTAGAATAAAAATTATGTATTTGGATGCTGAATTCTGTTAAAAACCAGCATTGTCTTTATGTGAACTGTACATAAACTTTAATACCATGTGCCTTAATAGGCGTGGCCAGTGAGCAAACCATAATCATAATGCTTGTTTGTACCTTACTGGTTCCTAAGAAACCTGTGAGGTTAATTTGTGTCATTCAGATTTTCTGTGCATTACTTGTCAGGGACACATCAGTATTTCTTTACTTTTCTTAAAAAAAAAAGGAGCATGTATTTACAATGATATGTAGGGCTTTCACTTCACAGAGAAAACTCAGTTGGAAGAGGCACTGTGAGAATGAAACCCCTTTCCATGGTAGTTAGTTCACTGACTTACAACTTCAGCAACGCTGATGTGTGGCCTACATGCAAAACTTGACCTGCACAGCCAGTTGACCACCTGACAGATAAAAACACCACACTGAAAATACACACATATCGCAGGTACTGATGGTTCTGGCAAAACTGTGATTCCAGCAGTTCAGTTCCACATGCTTGATCTTCTGCATTTAATCTTTTTTATTATTATTTTTTACTGTTTAGAAGTTATGAGTCATTCTCTAGGACAAAAAAAAAAGCCATCCAACAATTAGATAAGTATAAGCCAACTTGCTATGTCTCCCTGCCAAAACATTTTTTACTTAGCTATGGATACTTTCTGGTTTCTGAAAGGAGTCTTCAACTCTGATTACACATAGCTATTGATTTTTCTAGTTACAAAAACAAGACTGCATCTTTAATCCACAGTTGCACAACTGTGTTACCAGGCTCTGCTCCAGTTAACCAGTTATGAATAAAGTTACAGTTCTTGAACAAGATTATTTGTCTGTTTTTCAGTGACTGTTTAAACTCCTGTGAGAATTGTGGAAAACCGTAGCTGTAAATGAATAAACAAAAAAAAGTCTCATCTCCACAGACCAGGACTTGACAGGCAAACAGACTTCTCAATTTTGAGGATAAGCTGCAACATACCTTGTAAATTTCCCTACATGAAGGTGATCAGAGTATCAATGCATTTTGTTCAAATAAGACATAACTTAAATAATTTATCTTTAAGATGAATGTACTTTTAAACAATCTTCTGAACAGGAAACGAGTTATATTCTGAGAAATTGCTTCTAGCTGCAGCGTCACAGAGTAATCTAAGAAAAATAAAGCAAAGTGACCTCCAACCTGAACAATGCTCTTGCTATTGGATGAATCCTCCATAATTTATTTCACGACCTGGAAGGACAGCTTTACAGGAAAGAATTTCTACACACAAACACAAAGCTGAGAAAAACAAAAGCAATTTTTAAGGAGCAACATCTGTGTCTGAATCGCTGCAGTTTTTCAAGTACTGAAAATCAGTGCTGAGAGCACTGCATTTTTTCCTTCCTTTTTATTTTTTTTTTTCATTTTTTTATGGAAATTTCAGGTTAAAACAAAGTGGTGAAGTGAAAGTGCTACAGACATACACTGAAGAGGGGAGGGAAGAGAAAAGAGGGGTTAAAACCCGCGAAGTAAATCAGTAAATGTATCATTCAAATATAAGGCGCAACAATTACAGAGAAACTTTAAAGCAACTTACCTCGAGGGAGAGAGATCAAAGAGCTGTTTTCAGTCGGAGCTTGCTCTGGCCCTCCAGGCCCCGGAGGAAGAGGTTCTCTCACTTGGGACATCTGCCAGCCCTCTCGCCGAGTAACAGAGTGCCTGCACCCCTCTCCAACAAAACTAACACGCGACCCTGAAGGAACAAGCAAATGAAAGGACTCGTTAATGTATTTTATGCAGAAAACTCACGGCTCGGGGCGAGGGACTGAAGAGGGACAGTAGGGAAGCGGCGGCAACTTTGCGGCGCGGCGGCGGGCGCGCCCCCCGCCCCCTGCAGTGAGCGCCCGTGGGGC
>VXAC01006366.1:0-42188 GCA_013399225.1 Rhipidura dahli
ATATATCCTCTTTTTGTTCCTAAATAATCCTCAGAATCCTAATCCTCAGAAGTTAAGGATTTCTACAGAGTTATATTTTTTCAGCTTGCAATGTGAGATAAACAATAACTTATTATAAAATAATAATTTTTAAAAATTAAAATGGATATTTTACTTAAATTTTATATTTTTTCATCTGCCTAACAGATGCAAAGTACTTTCAGAAGAAGAGGCAATCCTCAAACACACAAAAAACTAAATTATTTTAATTTCAGAACTAGGGACTTGGCTAAAACAACCTTTTTTTTCCTTAGGGAAACAAACCTAATTGACACTCAGATGCAGCTTTCA
This sequence comes from Rhipidura dahli, assembly GCA_013399225.1. NCBI lineage: Eukaryota > Metazoa > Chordata > Aves > Passeriformes > Rhipiduridae > Rhipidura > Rhipidura dahli. The sequence continues at coordinate 331 of VXAC01006366.1, forward strand.
TTTTTGTAGCATCTGCATCTTTTCTTAGAAAAATATTCATATTTATATCTCTGCTTTGAGTATTAAGTTCTAGGCATGTCTCCAATATCTTTGGAAGTTGCTACTGCTTGAAGTTGAAATTTTGTTTATTGAATTTACATTCCTAAGCACTTCACTATCAAAATTTGTTCCCAGAACAAGTAAGAGTAAGATAGACCTTCTATAGTAAGAACCCTATAGAAAATGAATGACTAATTGAGGAAGAGACTTTTGTCTCCCCCTAGAGAATGTGGTATCTTATCTGCTACACAGAGCACACATACAACACACTGACATTGTTGTTCCCATTTTGAAATCAATAGATATATATCAAAGACAGATGCTGGGACCTCATCCCTTCTCACATTAGCCCTTATCAAGCTGCTTATAGCTGCAAAGAAGCCAGTGAGTTTCTGGAAGGGAAATTCACTGTGTGACCATAGTAGCTTCACACGCCAAGTCTGCCAATCAATACCAACATTGTGCCGTGTGTTTCATTTATGCTGATACATGGATGAAGATCACTAACTGAGTCTGAAAAGGAATAGGGTGGACTTATTAAAATAGTGCCTTTTAAGCGCCCTTTCCCCCTAGTAAATGACATCTTTAATAACCTGCTAACAAATGAATGATTTTATCAGCTGAATGTTAACGAGCTCCTTAGGATCAGTTTGAATTTTTTTAAAAGTCCTGTTTTCTGAAGCCTGGATGCCATCATCATACTTTAAAAGTTTTGAAAATTCCTACTTCTTCTATTAAAAATAGAAGCACATAAAAGTAAAAGCCTAAATTTTGCATTCCTTAAACCACAGTTAAAAAAATTAACTGAGAAATAACCAAGAAATTGAGTCTTGGCAAACATGAACCCAGGTCTGAGCACACTTAAATAACTGAGCAGGCTTACTTAGCAAAGGCTTTATGAAGCAGCAAAAGAGATGACAAACCTAATTCATCACTGAAGGTCATGCTGGCACTTGTGCAAAATGAAAAGAAAGCATTCCCAAAACACAGTATATCAGACACTTGAAGAAGGCTATTGCTTGGTGGTCACTTCATGGGTATAGTATGGGAAAACTGGGTTTCAGGTATTTTCATATGTTCTTTTTCTTTGGTGATTCCAAAATGTTTCCATCCTGTTTGCTACACAATAACCAGCTTTTAATGCCACAGGCTATGAATAGCAATTGAGATTGAGGTTTTAAAAGAAAAGATTGTGGGTTTATATTAGTTCTATTTTTGAAGGATGAGAAAGAAATAAAGTATAGAAAATGTGATCATACCCCCCCAAAAATATAAAAAGAAATCAGTTTTCAAAGTCTTTTGCCATCTGTCACCTGACAATGATTAATTGTGTGCAGGCTGTGATTAGGAATAGTCAGTGTTTTAAAAACAAGAGATAAAGAAAAAGCAATAACACAGCATTTCAATAGCATAGGTGTACCACTGGCTATGATTTTCAGCATTCTTTCTCAGGAATACTGAGTTACACTAAGAGAGCACGTTTCACCTACAGGCCCTTTTTCCTAGGAAATTTGTCTTTCTCCTTGTCTTCTAGAGACACACAATGTATTTTTGCAATTGACTAAGGAACCAGCAGGATTCTATTGTTTGTCATAGAGCTTGTCTGCTGAGAGAAAAAAGCTCAAGTGAATCTATTTTTCTTTTTTAATGATTCCAAAGAACGTGTTACAAGACCATCTGTTAGCTGCATTGGCTATCCAGTCAGCATCTATTTTCAAAACTGCTTGTCTGGCAGAAAGTATCACAAATACTCTTCATGTTGCATGTCAAAAGCAGAGATGAAGGCAGCAGATAGCTCTGCTAAGAAACATAACTGAATATTAAAAAAAAAAACTCTGAATGTTTGTGATGGACTAGATGTACAGCATTCAAAAGAGATCATCCACAGCCTTACTAGCCTAAGTGGGAGCTTTAAGTAGTGATGAGCCCTACGGCACGGTATGCTGCTCCATGATATGTGTTGCTCATGTGGTGGCTGCTAAAGTCAAGTAAAGAGACTGCAGATTACATTCAGAGCATAAAAAGTCATCTAAAAAGTAAACAGTTTCATCTAAAACAATGTGTGTTACAGTAACAATTTCTAACATAGCATCTAGAATGGAGAAAAAAAGGACACTTTTCCTCTTTGGTGGAAATGAGGATCATAACTGCAGAAATGAATAGACCTTACTTGTTTTTACAACTCATTTGTTTTTATTCTTTATTTGTAAGTTGTGGGACAAAAGATTACCTAGCTGCTGTATTTTCATTAAATCATTCTGAAGAATACCTTAAAATTACTCTCCCACTCTAACAGTTAAAATTAAACCCTAAAATACAGTGATAGATAATGTCTTTTACAGTATGTATATGCTGTTGTTAGAGTATAATACAGGGAGATACACTCTATATCCTACATATTTCACTAACTGTATCTTTTACACATTTATTTTCTAAAACACAAATGTTACTATTTGAACTGCAGATATATTAATTCACAAATGTAAAATTCCTTCTGTCTGCTTTATTCTGCTTCATGTATTTTCTTGATTTTAAGTAACATATTTTGCATTGATTACCATGGCATCTTTCTAGGTATTTTCATATTTTCATAAGTTCAAGTTTTTCATAAGTATTTTTTACCCTTCAGACAGACTGCACAAATATTCGGGGACAGTTACACATGAAATATGGATGTTTTCTGTTTCTTATCTGAACTGTTTTCTGAGAAGAATGCAAAACAAAATCATTCTGTAACATGTTGCTAAAAACCACAAACCAAACAACACCAAACAAATACATCCAAGAATTTCTGTGTCAAAATGAAATGCTCTGAGCCTTTCTTTAGGTAAACATATTTTTAAAAGTATGTATATTCTGTATCCCCTTCACAGTTTGAAGGATTTTCCCATTTTATTTATCAGTTCATCAGTTTCTGCCCTATAGCCCCAACAGCTTCAAGTGCCAGAGTGGCACACTGACTTCTGGTGGTCAAAAACCAGAATTTAACCTGTGAGTCAGAACACACTTTAACTGCACATTAGTCTGTCGCCTCATGATACTACTTTCAACAAAAGAATTAGAATAACTGTAGTAAGGGAAGGGGGGAAAAAAAAAAAAGAAGAGAGATCAAATAAAGTTTATCAACATTCGATTTTTGAGATATGGACTGAATCCTGCATATAATTCCCATACTGTCAGAGAAAATGATAGGCAACACCAGATATTTCTAAATTGGGAGATACAAAACCATTACTGGATATGTTCCTTTTCAGTGTTCCTTGGCATCTATACACTTATTACAGCTCCCAGGCTGTGGGGCACATCAGATTAGAATAGCTCTGCTATGTACTGTTCTGCATGTCATTTGTTTTGAACTTTATTCTACCATCCATGTGTTCTTGAAATTTCTGTGTATTTAGCTGTTCACCCAAACAGAGAAAACCTTCAGGACTGTGCCAGTTTGGCCAAATTTGGGAAAAAATATCCCCTGAGGGAGGGAACAAAAACCAGGTTGCCACCGCCCCTCCCCCTACCAGGTTCAGGAAAAAAGAAAAATTCTTTTTCCTCGGAGGAAAGTGAAAGAGATAAAAACTATTTATTTAACAGGACACACAGAACAGGATAATAATGCTAAATAATAAAATCTCTCGCTGTGGAGNCTGATAGGCTCTGTTACTTTAGAGAGCTTTCCTATCTTAATATGCTTTACTCTAGGAAATCTTGAAAGGTGATGGGCTTAATCAAAAAGCATTTAAGCTGTTGTGCTGGTTTTGACTGGCATAAAGTTAATTTTCTTCATAGCAGCTAGCTGCTGTCTGTGTTTTGCATTTGTGATCCAAAGATTATTGATTGTACAAAGATGTTTTCATTATTGCTGAGCAGGGTTTACATGGAGTCAGGGGACTTTTCTGCCTCTCACTCCACTCCAAAGAAGGCTGGGGGTGCATAAGTAATTGGGAAGGGAGACAGCTTGGGCAGCCAGCTCCAACTGGCCCATGGGATATCCCATTCCATATGGTAAGATGCTCAGCACATAAAACTGGAGAATAAGGAGGAAGAGGGGAAGGTTCAGAGCAATGGCCTTTTGTCTCTCTAAGTCAGCACTACATGTGAAGGAACTTTGCTTTTCTGGGACGGCTGAACACCTGCCTGCCCATGGAAAGTGGTGAATAAATTTCTTGTTTTGTTTTGCCTACATGCTTTTCCTGTTAAACTGTCTTCATGTGAACCCACAGTTTATCTCCCTTTTTCTCTTAAGGTTAAGGTTTTCACATTTGTCAATGGCTGCGTTACAATAACTCCCAGATGAAAGAATCTGAATTCCTGTAATCTGTATTCTGTAGTACAGGATATAATGACCTTCGATCACAGCATTCTACCCTGCCTACAGGAAACCAGAAATGAACATACATTATTAGCTACAAGATGACTACCTACATGCTAAAGAACAGTTTCTTACCTCCTCACAAGATACTCCTACTGTAAAATTCACATATCTCTAATTTTGCAATTCTTTTTACTTGCAAAACCACACGAATCAAATAAACTGCTTTTCTCTTAACAGTTTTAAAATATTTTCTTTTAAAATGATGCAAAAATTGGATCTGTATGTTTTCAGATGGACAGACATTCAACATGAATTTTTATTACTTTACCATATCATACAGCATCAATCAGGTTTGTGAGGGAATTTCTTTAAACCTGTTATTTATACATGTACCCAAAATTTCAAATATTGTTTCCATCATTGAAACTTTGTCCTGAGAACAGACACTCAGATGATCCCTTTCCTGTTTTTCAATGAAATATATTATGAATACTCAGTATTTGTTAATAGTGCATTAGCTAAGGTTAATACTTTGCAGTATATTTAGGATTCAGTAGTTTGCCTAGCTATTCCCTCTTATTCATCCATTTTCCTACAAATACATACATTTTGAATGTTGAAAGTTTTGCTTCTGGGTTTCTTAGCTACAGAATATTGCACTTTCCTGGTGCAGATGTTACCTTGACCAGAGATGTCTAGAAGAAAATGCAATCAAACAAGAAAGGAAGAAAATGGCTCTAACTTAAAATAGGAGTATCCCAATAATGAGTAGAACAATGAAAATACAGCTATTTGAAATTCAGTACTTTCTGCTTCTCCTCTTGGTTTGACTTCTGAAGTACAAAAATGCAAGAACATGTGCAACATTTCTTGGCAAGCCCACCACTCTCTGTCCCTATCTGGAGAAGCATGTAAATTTTGAGTAATTTTAAAAGTTATTTTAGCTTAATGAACAGCAACAAAAAAAAAGAACAAATAGAAAGAAGAAAATGGGAAAAAATTGAAAGGAAACAGGGAGAGCAGCAACTATATCAGAGCAGAGGGATCCTACCATCCTTCACCAAGTTTGTCCTGAGTGAAAACATTGCAAATCACATCTCCTTGACCTACAAGAACACCAACTTTTCCTAGGCCCTACACAGTGAAAAGACTGAAGTTGTGCAGAACAAACTTTGCTTTTTACAAATCTCTACACACAAGTTATTATATATTTGACAACCCAAAATAGCCTTTATTTGCCACATCTAGGTACAGGGGCTATATCAACAAAGTGTTTTCTTGATACATTTGCTGTCCTCTGAGAAACAGCTGTTTCGGCTTCTTTCACTGACAAACGAGTGATAGGTCAGGGGACACTACTGAGTTTCTCACTCTAAAAGCCAGTAATGCACAGTCCGTGTCTTCAGTGGATGGAAGAGCTGCTGCAGAAGGCTCCTAATTGCCCCCTGCTCTCACAGCACTGGAGCTGTGAATGGGGAGAAAGTCAGAGGCAAGAAGCCAGTAATCTGCAGCAAACCTATGACCTGGAATATTTAATCGGGAAGAGTATGAAGGAGAGAAAACTCAAACAAATGGCGACAGATGGAGTTTCATTCTATTTAGTAAAATAAATGTGTTTGAAGAGAGTAAAAAGAAGAAGCAGAGATGACATGTGCACAGTTATTTGACTGGCTTTGAATTGTCTTATCCACAGAAATTGGTGGGGAAACAGCTTAGTTACAAAAGCAAAAACTAAAACAAGTTCAGTGGATTTCCTCACCAATGACACTATTGATCCACTCCGATCCTGGACAAGTCGTTTTAGTATTGCATGTTCTGAGAGACAGCTGTCAGGATCTGACTTTAAAGGTTATTAGAAATGCATCTGCCCAAATTAAGTTGAAAATGAGACCATATGCCGATGTCAATAGTATGGGTTTTATTTGGTAGTAAATATGAGAGAGAGAGAGAGAAAAGAAAGAAATAGAAAACAGGTTGGGTGGACAGAAAGAGAGTGACAATGACAGAATAAAAAATTACCACCATCTGTGGATCCTCTCCAGCTGGTCTTCTTGGTGGTGAAGGTACCCTGAAAAGTATAGAATCCCATGGGTTACTATATGCTCAGGCTAGGTAGGAAAACCACCGTGGGTGGCAGGGCGAGGGGAGTTTGCCATTGTCTCTTACAACAGACTCTGGCTTTGTTGCATCACGTGCAGTCCTGTGGTGCAAGGCTTCAGGAATGACTCTGGGGGGCACTTCAGGGGGTCTTTGATGGATTATGACACCCCCTCAGCTGCCTCTCATGTGAATGTCCTGTGGACATGGACTGTGGGGCTGGAGGTTTCATAGTTTGTCCTGTTTGTGTAAGGGAGGATGGGTGTTCATTGCCTCTGACCAGAGGTTATACCATGAACCCAAAACCTCCTCCCCCCAACCCTCGTTTGGGGGAGGGGGTGTATGTGTAAACCTGGTCTCTGTGGGCTGGGGTCTCCCCCACTCCAAACCCAGCCAGGGATGACTCTCTTCTGTGCTTGGTTTTCTTGTGAATGCATTCCCTCATGTTTCTCCCCAGGCCTGAGGTGATTGAAGAATGGGTTTACCTCATCTTAGCACTTAAAGTGCAAAGTTCTTCAAGGAGGTTTCTGTGGTTGCAGCTTCTTTACAAAGTTTTTTTTATAATGAGCAAAACTTTATGTCAGTGTTTGAGGCATCAACTATTTCAGTCTCTGACAACAGTTAATAATAGGGCTAACAAATTTCTGTGAAATATTTCTGAAATATTTATGAACTGATATTGGCTTTAAAACACTAATGAAAATGAAATCTTGAAGAAAGTTTCCTCAGGACTCAGACACAGCAAATTATTTTCCAAGTATTATGTATTATATTTCATCTTTCACAAATACATTGTTTCTCCATACCCTCTATCTGAGAAAAAGCCTTTCTTTTCATTAAGGTGTTTAAATGTTCTAAAAATTATTTTCTTCTTCCTCTTTACATTTATATTTCTTTTCTACTTCATCCAGTGCCAGAAAACTAGATGAGTTCTACCAATAAAATAAAATTTGTATCTTATAATAATAATTCTGTTCTGAGTACACCTGAAAAAGTTTACGTGTTTAACTACAGTTCTTCTGAACTAAATGACATTTTACGCCCCTTCTGCGTGGTCTTGCAGCAACAATATTAATTTATCCTTTCTCCTTGACTGATTGTTTTTGTTTTGCTCTAAATATAATGCTTCATCAAATGCTAAGCATCATGTGAGACATGTCTCATCATTCCCTTTCCTGTAATGACAACACAGGTAAGCACATTGCTTGCTTGTTTAGCTAGCAAGGACTTCAGAATGACCCACAAACCTCATTTGGCCTATAGAGCTATAAAATACTGCCCAGTGTTGCTAAAATTTATGGTCCATCTCCTCCAAAATCCCTGTATAAAAATCATTCAGCCCTGCCAGGGAAACCATTTTCATTTAAGGACATGTAGGAAGTACAGTGTAAGGCTTTTCATGAGCAGTCTCTGTGTGCACAGAGGGAAAAGGAGCCATTCGTCCTCATTCCACAAATATACTCAGTGGGTTGTTTTATTCAGGCTTCTCACATCCATAGATCCTCCAGCAGACCAGATCCCAGCTGTCCTGTGCTTCTCTTTGCCACATGGCCTCTACACTGCAAGAGGGCACGCCATATTTTAATGGCAGCTCTTTAATTATTTTCTCTTTTGTCCATTTCCTGCAAACGTTTTTTTCTTTTGTCATATAGCAGGATTTCTGTCCTTTGGTGGTAAGGAAACAGACTTTTATTAATTTAACATAAATAGTTCTAATATAGACTTAGGCTATGAGCATGGCTGGTACCTGTGTTGTGTCTTCTTCTATATATTCTTTTCTGGAGAGAAGGTGAATTAGCAGATTTTTAAAACTGTTATTCCCTGAATTCTATAATAAGTACTCATATAATCAGAACATTTTTCATTAATAAATCCTTAGCTTCCTAGAAATGCAGTTCCTTCTAATTATGTATTTGTATTGCCCATGCAATTCTAAACTAATTAGATTGCAACTAGATTAATCTCTCTCATACTTGCTAAATGCAGTAATTGCTCTTGCAGCAATCAATACACATTTAATTAATAGGAAAAAAATTTGCTTATTAAATTAAAGTTATTTTCCCATGTTTTGCTGAGTATTTGCATTGAAATGCCATTTTTCATCTTCTGCAGTAAATTTAAATTTGGAGATAAGGAAGCTAAATCCCAAGGTTATTTCCCAGGTTTTGAAATCAGCAAGTCTTTTGAACATACATGAAAATAAACATTAAGCCCGGATACAAAATATTTCATCACACTCCACAGAGGTAAATCAGTCTGTCCTCACCTTTCTGTTCTGAAATCACTGTTACACTTAAGTCTAGTTTGAGAGAAAACTTACTTTTTAAAAGATCTTAATTTCTACAGATTTGTGATACATACAAAGGTATTCTTTCTGGTTTCTTTATCAAAGGAGTGGAGCCAACAAAAAACCTATAAATTTTGTACATATGAAAATTTTCAGTTGCAGCTTAGAGCACACTTAACACCACAGAACTTGGTCGTGAGGCAAAAACCCAAAGGAACTTGATTTCTCCAGATTCCTTGCTTGGGCAATTATTCTAAATAAGGAAGTCAACCAATATAAGGGAAGTATGCATTCTATGAAGTATGCACAGCTTAGACAGAATAGATTCAGATTAGACATTAGGAAAAAAAAAAATCTTTTTTAGGGTGCCCAGGCATTGGAATAGGTTGTCCAGGGAGGAGTTGGAGTCACCATCCCTGGAGGTGTTCAAAAATAATCTAGATCGGATGCTGGGTTTAGTGGTTTAGGGGTTACAGTGACAGTGGATGGATGGTTGGACTTGATGATCTTAAAGGTCTCTTGCAATATTGATGATGCTATGCTTTTTTATTTTGGGGGTGGGGGTGGAAAACAGCAAACTATGACTACATTACAGATCTGTGGACTCCGGTTAGCAGAAAGTTGTAGGGACCCTGTAGGAACAAGGCAAAGCAGAAATGTGTGGTAACATTGAAATATCATTAAGAGAGTCAAATTTAAGCTTAGTAGGTTTGAAATATGGTTGTATATACTTTATCCATTTGGGAAGCAGCTGAAAACAGGAATGAGGAAATTGTGTGGTTCGTGAGCTTTGCCTGGATTGGTTTCTAGAAATTTTAGTTACATCCTTACAGAGAAAGGTCACTGATACTACTTAAGAATGTGACAAGTGACAGTATGTCTATAATTCAATATCCCAGTTCTGGTCACTGCCTCCTTTTTTTTCCAGTATCGGCACAGATGTCAAAATCAATACTGGGTTTTTCCCCCGCTAATATTAGTTTTGAAATTTTAAGTATCATAGCAATATTTCCCACATTGATGCTATTCTGATGATTTACTTTATATGGACTCCAGACATTTCAACAAGTAAATAATAGATAATACAATTTTTAAAGGCATTTGGTTATGAATCGATAACATGCAGATACTATCCAAGCTTAACACTGTTCATCATCATCCCATACATATTGTCATGGTTTAGGAATGGCATTCTCCAATTCAGTATACTCACCGAGACTCTCCAAGCTACTGCAACAGTTACCCCTAACCTGACCAGAACCAGGACACATCTTCAGAGAGGCGAGAGACTGAGTCTCCCTCAGTCTTTCAGCCACCAAATTTTATTGTCCATCTTTGGCTCTTCACTCTCTCTATCCAAGTATCTAAAATTTTGTCCTTTCTCAGATTAGTATTCTGTCTCTCATCTTGTGGCTGTGAATTTTCAGTAATTAATTCATTTTAAGTTACTTTATGATACAAGAATTCGGGCTGATCTGCTCCATACAGCATAAGAGCAAGAAATATATACCTTGAAAGGGTATACTAATTTAGAAACTTATGTAAGAGATTATTTAAGTAGTTCTTGCTACTTAAAAGAATGTGTTCAATGAAAAAATTACAGTGGAAAGGCATTTAAAATTTCTAGTCAAGAGAGTATAAATTACTTTTGACACTTAATTCACTGATTTTCAGCAAAAGTTTTCCATCTCAGCTGTCAGAAAGGAAGAAAATTTGTTGGTTCAAAATAAATTCTTCCTAGACATCCCTTTCTAAACCACATTTAGTCTTTATGATTTTTTATTCTAGTTTAGGATGAAATGATAAACTAGTATACACCATTTCAGGAAGAGATAATCAAACAGCTCTACAAATACTGATATTTTAAAAACTAATATTCAAAGCTTCCTTGAACTTCAATAAAAATGGAACCTATGTAGACTTATGGGCAGCCAGTTTGAAGGACACGGGTGCTTTAAGTGATGGAGGAACATGTTGAGTTAGAACTGCTTTTCTCTCACTCAGTTGCAACAGCTGGTGTAAAAGCTAATCCTCTGATCGGCTCCACAGGCTTTCTACTAGCACATCCCTAAGGCAGTCATAACTTTAAACAGAAATGAAACAGGCTGCATTCTTATCTTGTCCATTATTTACATAAAAATAAAAGTAGTCCTTGGCATTTTATTTTTTCTGCTAAGTTTTAAAACAGTACAGTTTTTAATTTCCAAGAGGTGTGATAAATGTGGATCAAGTGACTCATAGAGGCACAGCACTGTGTCGGGCCACATGATGGAAAAACATGCATTTTGGAGATGTGAGATCAGTACAGAATAAAAGTATGGGATTTTAGTATAGGATCAAAGCCTTCCTTAGTTCTTATGACAGAAAGATCAGAGAGAAGCTGTGGCAAGGAAGACGCATTGCATTAGAGAAAGGTTCCTGATAGTAGGGACAAGTTTTCCAGCTGACATGAAACACTTCTGCTCCTCCCTGGCTCTGGGATGCCACACACAAAGTAGAATTGTTCTTTGATATGCAAGTATTTTGAACCATTCAGCTAGACAGGAGCTTTGATTGCATTTGAATACACACACGTATAACACTACGTTCATTTTTTAGTTGTCTTTAATATCTCAGTTTCTGCTGTTTCTCTTCTCGCTGAAATATTCCTATACAGTTGCTAAATAGCCTAAAATAAAAACTGAAACAATTTACCTTCAGAAGCTCCTGAACCTATCCCCAGAAGCTCCCATTTCCAAATAAAAGAGAAATCCTGAGTATATGCTCTCTGCCACAGATCAGTCTCCAGAATACACAATGATTCATCCTTCTGGGTTTCTTCTTTCAAGACAGACTTTGGAACTGAGGATCTGACTGCTGCCACCCCCAGTTCTCACTTACTGCAAAAATAGGCATCAGCTGAAGTGTTAACACTGGTCCATCGAGGTCAAGGCAAACAGGCCAAGCAGGCTGAGTCCAGGCAAAGCTCATGGAAAGCATTTTGTGCAAGTCAAGAGACAATGAAATGCATATGTTGTATCTGTGAACAGTGCTGCAACTGGTAACTGTCATGAGGTGCTAGAAACACCCTATTAATCTTATTTTGAATAACTAGAATTCTTAAGTTTTTTGTTTAAATATTTTGGAATTTTTAGAGTAATAAAAATATTTTTTATTAAGAGATGTTGCAGCTTTCTGTATTTTTATATTTCATTTTTGTTTTCTCAAATGGATATATTTTTCCTGAGATTTATATAAAAATTATTTAAAATCTCTCCATTTATCTTTCCTTCATGACTTATAAATGGCTTAATTAAGCATCCTCTATTGTCATCAGCTGAGAGGTAATGACATTCATAGTTTTCATATTATTATATTTTATGTATATATTATATATTCATATACAGTATATATTTTCCAGACATTCATTTCTACAAAGTAAATGCTCTGAACCTCTTTAAACTCACTGGTTATCTAGTGATCATTCCTTGAATTAATGACACTTGCATCATTTTTTTTTCCTTACTCATGGTTTTGCTCCTCTTACATGTACTAAGCATTAGCTGCTTCCATATTTCTCAAGCTGCTTATAGTCAGTACTATTCAACCAACAAAAATTATATTGACCAACTCCAAAGAAAAACTCACTCAGCCTAAGGTTTTATAGATTATGACCAGTTATGCATAATATTAGAGAGCTCATATTTAAGGAAAGGTCCTCAGTGACTGCAGCTGTAAGTTCATATACCCATCAATAGCTCATTATATTCCGTATGGTTGTGCAACAATTTCGTCATTATCAGAAAGGAAACAGAAACATATTCCCTGAAGTATTTGTCTTTTATTGAAAACTGTGACAACATCATCTTACTTTCTTTTTCATCACTTTCCTTGGACATCTGATAACTGAAGAGAAAACATATTGTGTTGTTTGGTGCTAGAATGCTTTATTAATAAAGCCAAATTTTAGATGCCCAGATTTAAATATTAGTGGTGTTGTCTGTGTAATGAATTCTTTGACATGTAGTAAAGTTTAGAGATGCTTGAATTTAAAGAAATTAAAGTAGATATAGTTTAGCAATATCTGGTATTAAAATTTATGGATTATAGTCTGGAATAACTATAAACAATTTTTTAAAAACTTGAATATATTCATATTTTGAAGGCAGAGAAAATAAAACAGAAACATCATGTCCAAGGCCAAAGCTTTTAATTAGTTCCCAAAGCTTCACATCTCACAGATCAAAAAAAGGGCAGATACAATCACTTTTATGATAAACAAAATGGTATTGCTTATCTTAGGATAACATTAAATGCTGGCCCTTGCATAAACTGTGTGGTGGAAGAAGTAAATTATTAGATTATTTTCTCATGGATCATTCTTATTTACTTAATATTGATTTTACACCAACTCAGGATAGGACTGAATGCTTTTAAAATAATGAATTACAGTTCAATTGTTAAAATGGGTTCTTTTAAATAAAATAACATTTTACTTCAAACAGATGGACAAAGCTTTCTTTTATGTGGAACAAAAGAAAAGCCTCAATTAAAATCTTCAGAACTGCAGGCACCAACAAGTAAAAGGAAATTTAAAGTTGTTTAGTCTAGTTTTATCTCAAAAAGGCATTCAGTCTGCAGCAGTTCAGTTCTCCCTGGTATTCCAGAAACAAATTGTCTCACCTTGGTTTCAATGGAATGGCACCTTTCCAATTCATACAGGCACAATGACTATTTCCTTCTTCCATCCAAGGGGTTTAAAATGAATAACCCAATTATCCAGAATTATAGGGTAACTTGGTCTGCAGGCTTTTATTCAGCATGGGAACAAACAAAAAGCACACAGCAAAAGCACAGCTGCAGTAAAGAATCTTGATATATCAACGGCCTTGGCATTAGCTCCAGCCTGGCACTAAGTTTTAAGATGTAATGGGAATGCACCTAAGTCTCTCCAGAAGCAATAGCTGTGAACACCAAGTATATGTATACCTCCAAGTTACTTATAATGAAATACTTTATTTCCTCAGAAGATCTATCAGTTTATGCGGGTGTTCATTCTTGGTTTTGCTACAAAATAACTGAAAAGTGTTCTTTTATAATAATAGTGGTAATATACTCAGACATCAAGCTGCACATAAATATCCAGGGCACAATGGCCATATAGTATAGGAATAAAATAAGGTCACTAAAACATATGCTATGAATAAAACAGGGTAAACACGTGAAATACTATTTATCATTTTCAGATTTCCTGTTTAGCTGTTTTATAGCCTGACTCCAGAGATACAGTAATTAATTCCTCAGAACTATTCAGAAGACTATGAACTATTTCTACATTAACACTACAGTATCAGATTTTTTTAATTTCTAGTTAAAATATATAGTAATTCATTGTCTGATTCTGTAGGAATTTACTGTTTCATTCAAAACCTGAAAAATAAGAAAGAGTACTCAGTTGGAGAAAACTGTGACTTTTTTTTTTTTTTTTTTTTTCTCCCTGCCTGCTTGGCTTTTCCTTCAGTCTTCACATCAGTTGAAGGGAAAGAAAAAACTTATAATTTTGTAGTTGCATTAATAATTGTCTCTTTTGCAGAAAATAACAGAGAAGGGGTCGGTTTCTTTTTTTTTTTTGGTTGGGGGGGGCATGGTTTGGTGGTGTTGGGTAGGTTTGTTGTTGTTGTTGTGGGGTTTTGTTTGTTTTCTTACTTGCTTCCATTTTCATTCTCTCCAACTAAAGTACATGCTTTTATCCACAGTCACACTGTTGCCCAACTGTTAGGAAAAATCAGGGAAACATTTCCAAATTCTGATTGGCTTTCTTAATTAAAATTGTTAAACCTAAATGAACATCCCTATGAGAAATAGCCATGGCTTTATGCATGGTAAATGTTCTTTTAATATCCTTGAGAGCCAGTCATATTACTATATACTGGCCTCCACAATTTGAATGAGGTCTTTCTAGCATTGATGGATTACTTCAGCAGAATCCCTTCTAGTTAAAAGCATTTGAAAGACACCCAAGGGGAGAAATAGCATTAAACCAGAGATATATTTATTTATTGCCAGTCAGGGATGCCCTCAGTAAGAAGTAAATCAAAGATATCTCACATAGTCTTAAGAAAGAAGAAAAGATGTTGGAATGACAAATTTTCCATGCCCTTGAATCAGGAAAAATACTAGTTTGAAACAGAAAACCAGAGTAAATCATTTACAAGTGATCATCACTTCAGGATGCTTGGAGAATAATGGAGAAGTTAGGACATGAGTATGTTTGTAAGAGTGACTGTCCCAGAGCCTGTATTTCAACCCTTCTCAAGAAATGTTTAAAATCACTTACTTTGCTTACATGATTATGCACTTGTGGGACCAAGATCACAGTCTAATGCCAACCGCTTCAACTGTGGAAAAATAATAAAAATAAACACCTCTTATTTGCTGAACAAGATAAAATTATTACCACTGTTGTCACATACTTCAGTCTTCGTTGAACTAGTGCTAACTTGGCACAATCTGAATTGTAAGAACATGCACTTAAATAGAAAATTTGTATAACTATGACCTTACCCAGACCTTGCAGCAAAATACAGTATAATTGGTGGATTTCAACTAGGCCACAGAGCACTCCTCAGGAAGACTTCGCAACGCCAGCTAAGCTCCCTGTGAAGTCATGGAAGTCTTCCCATTTTTCTCAGTAGGAGATGAAATGGATCAATCTATAATAGCTTTGACCTTTTTTAAGGTTGGGAGCTGGTATTGCACTAGAATAATCCACAGTCAAATACCTATATATCACTTCTTTTTTTTTTTCTAATGCTGCCCTCTTCTAGAAGGTTGTGTTCCTAAATGAAATTGTAATATAAATTTCTTCTCTGCTGAGAGTTAACAGTGAAAATTCTGTCTTGCAACAGGACTGGACAAGCAAGGCAAAAACCAAAGCCATAGGTCTCCCACAGGAAGTGTATGGGCAGCGTGATAAATATCCATCAATGCCTGCAGCCACTCTGGTACAACTGACTGCCATCACTTCCATCTGCCTGTGGTTCAGTAAGCAGGGCACGAGATGAGGCAGGGATTGAGTTGGTTTCTATAACAAATCAACAAATTATTATAACAAATTAACAAATCATTTCTGTCACAACCTCTGAATGTAGTGCTGTTAAGCCTCCACCTAAGCTTAGGAGCTATTTCAAAACACTGGCATTTTCTTCCAGATGGATGGAGACCTCAGTTTTCAGTAGTTCTATGCATCCATAAAATAAAAAGTTTTTCCTTAAGAAGAGAACTGATCTTCAGTGAAGACCATAAAGTTCTAGTAGTAGACAATCAGTCCAGAAAAACTTTAAAGTTCTGCAAAAAGCTTCAGTTTGTCAAGCTGATTTAAGTGAAAAAAAAAAAAAAACCCTATGGAAATGTTAAAATTAAATCTGAACTCAAGAACTTGGAGCAATGTTGATGTCAACACCAAAGACTGTACTTACACCAGTTGTACAGAGCACTTGTCTCTGCATAGTAGCCAAGTACCCTTTTTTGTTGTGTTACCTTAAAGACAGAGCTGGGCAGAGGCTGCTTTTCACTGGGTATCACCTAGAAAAACAGAGACATTGTTTCCTCCCTTAATGCCTAAAGACTTTTGCTTTCTATTTATTTTTCGTATATTTGTAATTTTGTAGACTAGTAATACATGGTTGTAGCTTCTAGTACTTTTCCTGCCCTTTTCCCCTTACATTTTAGAACAGTATGCTACCCTTCTAACACATTTTTGAAATACTGTTTAGTCCTAGTTTCAAGAAGAAAACCTGAAATAAGGACATTTTGTTTTGCAACCAGTATCTGAGAAGACACAAGAAGAAATGGGGCAAAGAAGCCCTGAGCCAACTCCAGTGGGGCAGAACATGGGGGGAAATTACCTAGCCATATGCCCTTCTAATTGTACAATATTTGTTATATATGCTAAGTTGTTAAACTTAGAAAACTGTAGAAATCCAAGGCCGGCTGTGCCCATAACCACCATGGGGGCACCTGGAAGCTTCCATGAAAGACCTGCTTTTTATCTTGCTATTTTAACACTGCTGCAAGAGTTTTGTCTTTTGATATTAGGCAACATCATGGGGGCAATCAAGCATCTACTCCCACATGCCGTAAATCCGAGGAAATAAGACAGGGCAGTGGAGAAAGGCAGGGAGAGACTAGAAAGATCTCTGAAAATAAAGTAAGGACCAAAAGCCTTATGAGAGGAGCAAGGGACAACAGGCCATCACTGAATTTGACAATAAAAAGCCCAAGAAGGATCCAAAAAGCCGACATCAAGGGAATTGCAATCTAAAAACATTTTAAATTATAGAATAAATATAAACATGAAACTCAGGGCCCATTAGGCAAATCACCAGTGCTAAAAAGAGATTTACTTACAACTATTTTCAACATGCTTTTTCCACAGCTGCAGTACCTTGTAAAAAGTAATCTTCTGTTTCGGTCTAGTATCTTTTCTGAGTCTTTCTGGAATTCCTTCAACTCTGCTTGCTTTAGCAAAAGGGTAGAACTATCTTGCTTCTCTTCAGATCTGGTCCTGGAATAGCAAATATAATATATTATTCTACTTACACTGCTCACTCCTTATGTTGATGCTTTCTGCACCCAGTTCCAAAATATTACACTGATTTCCTCTAAACAGCACATTCATTTTTATTGCATTTTTAAGATGACAAAAAATCCTGAAACTAGGATTGGTTTCACACATCTGTACAGATTGCCTATTGATAGGTTGAATAAAGTTTTCAACTTAGTAAATTCCTTTTTACATACAATTTTAAGTGTGTTTGATGTACAGTGGCCAAAGTAGCTACACTGAGTCAAATAAGAATCACTAGTGCGTACTACTACAGTCCCTTCAAAGGATGTTATGAATACCAATTTGCCATAAATTTCAGAGGCTTGCACAATGCCACAAAAATCTCATCATATTGACAGAAAAATTCTGTTGAGACTATGTGTTTGACTGTCAGAATGAAATAAAACAATGACTGTGACAGTTTAGAGACCAATTCTGTAAGATTACAGCAATGGATTTATTGGAATAGATTTTTACGTAAACTATTCACTTTAGCATCATAGCTAGTTTGAAATGATAGCTAGTTTGAAATGATAGTCTACAAACCTACAAAATTAAAATTTTACAAATATTTGCTATAATGACCTTAAAGAATCTAACTAGTTTCTGCTCTTCTATATATGCATTTTAATACATATTTTGTGATGGAGTAAAATTATTTGCTGTTCAGTCTAACTGGAAAAAAAATCTAGTCCATAATAAACTTATAATATTCATGATTTTTTACAACACTCTTGTGCTCCATTTCAAAACCTAGAGGAAAGTAGATATTCATATTCCTATTAGAATAATATATTTTAGATTAATTTTAGAAGTATTTGTTTATGTTTTAACATGTATGCTTATTTAATAAGATAGTTGCTGTCAGTATTTGTAGTTATCACAGAAGACAGTTCTGCTGTGCAAGGAGGCAGATTTTGATCTACATTTTTACATTTGCAAAAGGATTTTTGTATTTCCAAACTCTCATGCTTCGTCACTACAGTCCCACCATTTCCAAAGGAATTAATGAAGGATGAGATTGTCTGTTCTCAGAGGTGGATACAGTTTTTTCAAAGACCTTTCTCTTTTGAGCTAGATTTCAGTTGACACTGATGTTATGGAGAAACTCCAGGGACCTAATGCAACAATGGGCTGCTGTCCAGGAAACAGACTTCCAAGTTCTCCACTTCTCACCTCCTCCAAGGTGTGTGTCTGTCAGAGACAGCTGCAGCTGAGACAGAGTTCTGACACAGGGCAGAGCAGTCAGGTGAGACTAAGCACAAAGGAGCATCAGTTGCCTGATAATGGGATTTCTTTTTTTCTGCTTTGTGTTAGTATTACTGTGTCAAAATAATAACATATATAATACAAGGAAGGGCGATTTTATTCATGAAGAAAAAAAAAATAAAACAAAGAAAGAAAAGAAAAGACCAATGCCTCAAGTAAAGCAGCGTCAGCCTTACAAAAAGCATTACATTTTTTAAACATATATCAGAAGCAATATATATACATGACTCTAGATGGGAAAAAATGCATACCTAGAAAATTTCAAATTCTCTAGAAACGTTGGGATGCAACAAACTCCTGGTGCTGGAACTTTCTTCCATCCAGGGAAGCTCTCAAAGATGGCCTGGCTCTCACAGCAGAATTTTGCTGCATCTAAGATGATGATCCACTGAAAAAAATATCTGAGAAGAGGGAAATGCCAGCAATAATTTTGAAACAAATAATTTTTTTCTGTGTTTTCTTAGGGAAAAACAAATCAATAGGGCTCCTAAATGGTTCTAGAAACAGTTGTCAGATGTAAGAAGAAAATTCTCCCCCTAGAAATTACTGGCAATTCTCAGAAGAATTAATAGCTAAATTTTGCAACAACAACAGTCTCTTGCATCTTGTATTCCTTCACCTATGCCCAAGACAAAAGCATTATTCAAAATGTCAAGTGTAAATATATTTGACTTTATTTACATGCACACCAAAATCATCTGAAAAGAGTGAATCCTCTGGAAGAATGGAACTGCAATCTGGAAGTGAGGAAAAACATCTTAGAATAATACTGTCACATTACTAAATTCTGACAACTTTCTGTCCGCTAATCATTTTCTGCTATGCATAACTCTTAGAATTTCAGAATGAGAAGATTTATTTGTAAATGTTCTGAATTTTACCCTGTTTCAAATAATTAAAAGTGTTTTTAAACTTCTCTGGTTGGTTGAATACTTTTAAACCCCTTGTAGGTACTTATTCTTTAGGTCTTAGACCAGTGTGTACGGCCATACATTACTAAATAATAAAGCTGAAAAATTAGTAACTGCAGTCCTTAGTAATCACGTAACACCGTCCCTGCCCAGCTCCGTGGGGTCCCGCATGCCCTCACAGACGCATGAGCAGGTTCAGTATTACAGTCAGTGACAAGGAGTTGGGAAGGCTGTTTGCCTGCATTCCAGCAGGAGCATTTCTTGCATCTTCACTGTCAAAGGTCGCGGGGGCAAATACAAAAACTTAATGTTGAACCTCAGTTTTATCCAGGGGTGGGGAAAAGGCAGAACTGGGGAACAGGGACCAATGGGGAAACTCTGGGGGAGTGATGAGGGGCAGAGGCTAACAGCCAGCCAGGGAATTCCAAATGGGGTAGATTGACATAACAGAAAAATGCCTCCTGGGAGAAGCCGTTTTGGTCACCCTAACATAATGTATGTTTACTGGCTTCCACAATCATGGAATGCCCTCTCTTTTTTTTTGTTTTGAGAGTTGTTTGTTGTTGAGGTTTCTTTTTGTAAATATGGTTTTCCTTATCAATTCAGCCCCACACTTTCACAGTTGCCAAACAAAAGTTCTGTATAAACTTATGTACCTTAAAGCATAAAATTGCTTAGGGGTTTTTGCCAGGTTTCAAATAAGATTTTTGTTACTTTTTCTTTATTTATGTATATTTTATGTAAATTTAATATTCCAGTTCTACTTGCAAAATGACAATGTATTTAAAAAGCAATAATACACACATTTGAACTCACAAGTGTTTGTCTTGAAATATTACTCTCTGCTGTGTTTGTGTCTATTTTGGATGTTTGCACTTTGATCATGTCCAGTATTAGAAACCAGTTTTGTGAGTCTGTGAGGTTCTTTTTCTACTTCATCTATGAACTTAACCACTTGAGCAAACTCTCTCGTATCAGGGAAACTTCATCCTCCTACACTTAGTGGATGTGCGTGTGACATCAGATATAACAGAAGAATATCCTTTCTTAACATACACTGGATGGGAGTTATACTTCATGTAAAGACAAGGAGAGAAAGAAAAAAAGAAAGAGAAAACCTTAATTTAGCTGTTGTCAACTTATACTCTCAGATATAATTTTCTTTACAGGCATCATTATTACTAGGGCCTTGTTTACAAAGACAGTTTCTGTCTCAGAGAGTTTAAGATCTGATTAGGGATAATGGGAAATTGAAATGTAAATTTAAAAAAAAAAAAAAAAGAAATATTAGCCAGTATACCTTTTCTTTCTATTGAAACCTATATCTGGGATAAAAGAGCATTTGGATGATATGGAGTTTCATTCTCCTGGGAAGACAATGGGAATTGCTTCTCTCAGCTCAGGGTTATTATTATTCCCTGACAAAGCTTACAATAAGAGGAATCCCATATTTTTTTCCTAGTTCTTTGTGTTTAACCCTGCAAACCACAAGAATGAACAGTTACAGTGACAACTGGACTATAACATTGGCATTTTATAGACACAATTAGCTTAAGACCAGAATATTTTTTGGGCATTAGGGCCAGAAAGCCACATCTAATTAAATTGAAGCAAGCCCCATCCAATTAACTATGATTTATAGAGTTTAATGTACCTATTTTGCATATTTGTGGTTTATATTTATATTTTATATTACTGTATTTGAGCACTTTGCTCAGTTCCCCTGCATATAAATTCTTTTGACATAAGCAGAAACAGATCTCAATGGCCCTATGCTCATGTGCCTTTTTATATAGCGATTTAAAGGAGCAGAACTTAAAGCCCAGCGGCATGAAATTAATGCAATTTAATACAAAAGAAAGCTACGCCTATTTATAAAAAAAAAAAATAAAAATTTGTGCATTTAGCTTCAGTTTGAGCATCAGAGCTGGAAGACCATTAATAGATATATGATTTCAGAGCATTAAAAATAGAGGAGATTTTTCCAAGAAATAATTCACTGTATTCCAAACTGCAAGACAAAGTATCAAAGGATTTTTCATGTGAAATATTAACATATTTGCTTACAATTCTCAGAAACAAATTTCACCATTATGTAAGATTAAGTCTAAAATTTCAGGCAGTTTTTTTGTTTGATTGGTTTTGGTTTGTTTGTTCATTGTTTTGGATGGTTTATGGGGTTTTTTTAATCTTGTATTAAAAGTTTCTCAGAAGTGTGAAATTTTCACACTTAGGCATCCTTTACAAAGACGGATACTAGAAAAGGTTAATAATGTATATAAAAGTTATCAAGATAAAATGTTATAGCCATAAAGAATTTCTTTATTGATATCTCTGATAACCTGTCAAATTTCCATCATTTATTTTAACTACAAGATCTGGGGGAAAAAGAGAAAAATAAAAAATAAAATAAACAGTCATTTCTGTGTCTTCATAAATTTCTGAGCTGATTAAACAGCATTTTTTTTTCTTGAATAAAGTAGAAATTCAAAGGGTTTTGTTTTGTTTAGTCAGAAAACATGACATGCTGATATACAAAGTTCTCATTGGGATACTGCACTAGTTTCAAGGATTTTGAATGTGCATATCTTGTGAGGTTTGGAGAAAAAATATTTTTGGTAAAATTCTTAACAGTCTGAAAGTTGGAAGAAGAGTACATATTCGATTTTTACTCAGAAGCATCTCAATATTCAATGCTGACTTAATCTCTCAAGTCTTGAAAGAAAAGCTCAATATTCATTGGACCAACAAGAAAAACAAGAAAAAGGTTGAGTTCATAAACCAGGGGTTACACTACTTATCTAGGTTGTGAAAGAAAGCAATCCCTTGTCTGAACCACCTATGGTCATGCAGAATAAAGAATTAGCATTTGATTATTCCACATCATTGATGACAATAGGCTCATCAGAAAAAATGATCTAAAGTGTGTCTGTCATATTTTTCTGCATAAATTCATCATGAAAGTATTTTGAATTGGCTGAATGCAAAACATATACGGAGCAGAAAAATCTAGTTAGTTACATATTTTATCTGTGGTTTTTTGCCCCTATAATTTACATTTTAAATTTTTTTAATAATGAGCAAAGTTCTTTTCTCAAAAATTGTGTTAACTCTAAATATAGGGCTAGAGAGCAGAAGACTCACAATGGATTTATCTTGCATCTTTTCTAATAAAACATCATCATTTATAAAATCCAAAATCAAAACAAAAAAGGTTAAAGGAAAATTAAATGGTTTCTTGACCATTTCTAACAAATATGACTTAAGTTAAACCCATAAAAAGCTTTAGTTCTACAATTTTTTTTTTGTATTTTATCATTTTAGAGATTAGCACTGAATGCAAGTTTTTATGCAGGTTTATATATAAAACTTACAATCTCACAAAACTAGTCAGAGTGGTTAACCATAAGAATAAGTACACTGTAAAGACACACAAATCAAGGCTTTGGCAAAAATTAATTACTTCCTTAATGCAGTGCAAAAAAAAAAAAAAATCACAAAGAAGGAAAACAGAAGGAAAACACATATATAGAAATGAAAACTAACACCGAAAAACATAAACTCTGATGATTCTATCATGTGGAATTACAAATACCAACCAAGCTATCAGCATTCTTGAAGCACCCCTGCATTATATTCCAAAACTGAATTAAATGAAACTTTTCAATAGATGCCAACAGCCATAAGACTTGCAGTCTCTGTTTTCTGGGATATTGTTACTTTTGTATGATAAAGATGCTGCTAGCAAAGCTGAAGTAAAGCAGGCAAGGGGGTTTGATCACTTGGGGACAATCACATAGGCAACATAACCTGTCCCACATCTGTATGCTCCCTATAATCAGTATAATGTCTGTGGTGAAGCAACTTCACAGCCGGAAAGAAAATCACCCTCCAATAGGGCTACATCCACTCAATTCATTGTTCATTAGTATCTTGTCTGTCTTTCCTTTTAACAACTAGTACTTTAAAATACAAATCTAATTTATAAATTTTTTAAAGATACAAGTAGTTCATTGGCAAAAAAGATTCACAGCTAAACTAAATGGAAAATCCTGATTCACACTCTTAATAGAAAAGAAAAATAATTAACTGATGTTACTGCAAACAGGACTGCATTATTAGAGAATTTTAAGTGTTTCCATACACCAGTAGCTTCAAGACAATATATAGGCACCTGTCATGTTATGTAAGTAATTATTTTTTTCTTTATTAATCTTATTACTATTCTTCAGTTATTGGAACAGTGATAGAGTAAATGTCTGGTAAGAAATATTTCATCAATTGCATGATTTTATAGCCAAACTAGTCAGATTGACTGCTGTAAGAGCCCACGACAGAGGATAAAAATAGAGAGTTCTTTCATTTACCAGCTGAAACGTCAGAAATTGCCAGTTTTTATTTCTATAGGGTGATCTAACTTTTAATCTAAAAATATAGTGAAAATATCTGCAGTAGCCTTGGCTCTCTAGTACTTGCTAAAGAAGATATCCTTTGTCCTTCTGTGGGTGGTGCTGAATTGCTGGTCTTTTTGGAGAACTACATTATTTAGCTGTGCAGCTCGCAGATAACAGAGTTTAAAAAATGGACTTTAGATATTAAGTTTTGAGAAATAAATAAATTTATTCTAGAGATTCTTGACGGTTTCAGGAAACAAGTTATTGAGCTTAATGCATGGGTAAGAGAGCAATATCGTGGACCTCTGGCCATCTAATGTGCAGAAAGTCAAATTGTATGATCAAATAACTGCTCAAACTAAGTATATAAAATCTGTAAAGTTAATGGGTAGAAAGCAGCAGCCTGTATGGTCTATTTTCTTTTGCATTTACAAGATTCCGGAGATACCAAGATGTATCATCTTTCTTGGAACAAGCCTAGGTATCAGTAAAGAGAACTCAAGGAAGCTGTGGGAACTCTGCAACTTTTTGCTGACAGGTTTAAGAGAAGAGCCAGGGAGTCTGCTACCCATTATCTGCAATAAAGTATGAAGATATTTATGGCATTACCCTTTGGAGATATAATCACACACCAGCAAATCAGTGGCATGATTGTGGCATGGTGCCAAGTCTCCTGGCGCAAGACCAAAGAAGTACTTCATGATTTATAGAGTGTAAAGGCAAAGATAGTTTGTTGGGCAAAGCATTACTCAGAAGTCAGACTTTCCCAAATCCTTGGCTAGATTCAAAGGTACTCAGCTCCCATTTCACTATCAAGAAAGATCATATATTCATTGAGTTCAGTGGTAGATCTAGGAGGATAGTCTCATGAGGAATACTATTCCACTAGAAAAGGTCATGCCACTGAAACTAAGACTTGTGTACTGGAAATAGAGACTTTTGAGGTACCCTAGAGAAAGTGCAGATAGTAAGTTGGGAGGCTGTACACATGAGAAAATGTACCTTTTCCTTTAAAGCAGACCTTCACTCATAGAGGTGTTTCTCCACAAAGATATAAATAGATAAGTAGGAAAGAGAGGAAGAAAGCCACATAATTATAAGAATATGTTTATTTATACATAATAAATATTACAATAAAAAACTGAGAGGACACATGACATAGCTATTTTGAATTAATTATAAAAAGTTTTTCTATTCTGTTTAATTGTTTAGAAGAGTAAGGAACAGTCTGGAAAACTGTTGTAATCAACACTAAATCCTTAACACAGAGTACCAACTGAGGCAGCAGGCAATGGGTTCTTAAGGGATTCCAGCTTTCACACAAGCGTCTAGTTGCACATTTCCAAATTTGCTATGATCTGATTCTGACTCTTTCCATATGTTCTTATGAAGAGATCATATATTATCACTGGTACAGCAGCAAATATTCAAGCAACTCCAATCAAACTCTGAAGAGTATGCCCCCTAAATAGGTTTATGAATTAATTCCTATGGAATTTAAATTATACCAAAACATTTTGCATTTATGTTATTCAAGGAAGCAGCACTCAGGAAAATGAAGAGATGTCAGAGAAGCTGAGGAAGACATCTGTTTGAAAAAAAGTACTGCCTCAAATGTAGTAAAACCTTAACAGCATTCAACAACAAATAGCAAAGTTTACTCATGTGGATGGAGTTCAGAGGTACTGTGACAATTCCCACTGTAACCTAAAACATGGAATTAAACTACACTTACTTTTTCTGCTAACCACTGATCTAGCCTATAAGATCACAGTGCCTACTCTTCACTGACAGTATTTTAATGAAGGTTAACACACCAAAATGACCTAACAACTAGAAAGTCAGCTGAGATTTATATTGTATTATGTTAATCATAGTACTGAAAAGCCCAGGAAATAATCTGTGATGGTCACTGGCCTCTTTTACCACCAGATCCTTTTAAAAGAATCCTCAAACAGAATGACAATACTAAAATATTTAAAGAAAAATATAGAAAACAATCTACAGTGGTAAATAGTCTAAGAAGAAATTTTTACATTTAAACTAAGATGTTTAGTCCCAAACATTATTTGTATAGCTACTCTTAATTGAAGCTTATTGAGCAATTTATTGAAATAAAGAGTATTAAATCAAAATTATTGTGGGGGCCTACCCAGCTCCTCCAGGAGGAACTTTGGCTCCTCTGGCTGCACCAGCCTTAGCATTACGCTGGCTGGATGAGACAGAGTCAGGAGGCCACCCAGAAGAAGAACTGTAAAAGGGATACTCACCACAGGTGGTGTCGGCACATAGCTGGAACGTGCCCCCTGCCAGGACTCAGTGTGGACTGCCTGCACGAGACCTCGCTGCGAGATCCGTTCAGGGGACACAACACCGGTCTCCAGCACCATTGCTGTTTCACAGCGGCTGCCTGGTCTGAACTCTGCGGTCACGTTGCTCCTCGGCTTGGGCTTCCTACCTACAGGGCTATCTACTGAGCGTGACTGAGGGTCCACCCGATCCCCCGACGCGACAAATTATGATTCATATCTGTTTTTTTAGTTTAGACATTATTCCTTCCCAAATTGTGATAAGAGCAGTAAATAGCCATACATTGCCATTCATAATATGTAAAATAGTTAGCATGAGAACAAACCTTAGAGTCAGCTAGAGTAGTTCTGGATAAATTATCAGTATTCCATACAAATAAAACACAAACTGGATTGAGGGCAGTGACAGAAAGAAAAATTTTCCAAAGGAAACCCAAACACACAGTAAAGTATTGACAAGCTAAAATATGAATATCTATATGTGGTACACCTACCTTGTTGGCTTGCATTATCCCCATGAATAATGGCACCTGAACTTTGAACAGAATTGTTTCCCAACAGGAACAATAGTTAAAATATGCTTTTAGGTTTAGATTTCATCCATCTAAACCAACATATTCTAGACACTAGACATATATAATTAATTTTTTATGTTGACAGCCACTTATACCTTGCTTGTAGTCTACATGGGAAATAATAAATATTCAAGTGTTTTAGCTCTTATTTCACTTTTGTATTTCAAGTTAATAGTAGTGCACTGTGGAGTACCTACAAGTACTCTCATGAACATTTGAAATATTTATGACTCTGGATTACATCTAATAAATAAATGAACCCAAATAACTTTCACAGTTTGCCCCGAATGTATCCATTTATTTTTATGCATGACTTACATTGTAGATTCTTCCTATAAACAAATTGCAGTTTATGGAAAAATCCGGATACATACTGGCATGATGATACAACTGAAGCAAAAATATTGATGACATTTAGGAATTAAAACCAAACAGATTTGGCCTACCTGGAGCTATTCACATGCCTATTATCAACAGTTTATAAGAGAAAAAGGGATTTGTTTAATGTCTACAGTTTCATTTACATATCTCAAACCAGGAGTTATTATAATTAACTAGAAAGGAACTGTGTATTATAGACGTCATGAAACAGAACCCTGTCCCAGTACCCCAGCAACTAGCAAGGAAAAAAGAAAATTGTTCAGGTTCTGTCTGACCCCTCACTATTTAGATCATGAATTTCATTAATAAGAAATAATTTTTCTGTGAGTATTATCAGACATTCCCCATCCAACTTCATGAACTGAGTGACATTTTACAAATTTGTGTACTATAAGCTACATCTTTCCTTTAAGATCCTGCAAAAATTTATTTTTCCATTTCTCAACAGTTAAGAAACTCCACAATAAGATGATCATGATTCTTTCACTGATTTTAATACATTGAGTAATTGTGTGTTTACAACCATATGGAAGGAAAAATTACATATGTACTTAGATATTCACTTCCAATAAAGTTGTCAGCTGGTCTAGCAAAGGTCACATCTCTGATAGAAAGTACCAGACAGCAGAGGAAGTCATTGCATGCATCAGTCATCTCATCAAAATAATGATACAGATTGCAATATGTCCATTTTATTATATCACTATTATTCATTATTATTACATTTTTTAAGTTCAGTTGGCAGCCTGCCTCAGGTATTTCCTTATTACATTTTCACAGACTGAGAAAAAACAATCCTATTCTACTACAGTCTCTATTCACTATTATTTTATTTCTTACCAGGAAAATCATATTTTGCATTTTATTTTTGGGAAGCTGTCTTCTAGACTGTAAAACACATGCCTAAAGAGGGTAGATTCATGTGAAGCCCAGAACATACACCCCAGTTTAGTTTAAGGCAGCAAGTCTCACAGCAGTAAGAGGTTCTGAGTCTATTCTAAGGCTCTGAAAAAAGCTAAAAGATGGAATATCTCCAGTAATTAGGTTAGTAATTAGGTTTTATCATGTTCAACACAATTAGTGGCCTCTTTTCTGACCTCAATATGAAGTTTCTTGGTTTTGCACATGGTCCATTTCTTTTAGCATTCAAACTCAGGAACTTTACAGATGTAAACAGTAGAAGCTAGATCCAAACCAAAAGCTTTTCAAGCACCACCTTTTTCTTGGTTTACTCTTCATAAAACGTAGCTGTTACTTTTTAATCAAATAAGGATTTCCGTATGTTCTAGTGATTGGCCATATCCTTTACTGGCAAACAAAGAATGTTTTCCTATCCCCATATTATGCTTCTGAATTTAACTATGTACTCATCCAAATCCCACAAACAGAAACAATGCATACTTTTGTTTGCAAAGAGCTGATTTCCTGGGTGAATTATCATAAGGAGTACAAAGAAAAAAACAGTAAATACAGGTGAATACAATGCAGAGTCAATAAAATAAAAACCAAAGCCATATTTAGCCATTAAAGTTCTTATTTAATACTGTGGTGCATGTACATAAAGGAAAGAACATACAAAGTTGCTTTACATCTTATTACTGTAACATTCTTGTTACCTTTGAAGTGTCATTTTAAGGAAAAGGTTTATAAAACAAAACTTCAGGGAATGGTTTGTTGGTTTAGTAAAGCCATTCTACTGATTTTTTTCACATCTGTCATGCAAAATTTTTCTCTCTTAAGTGTCTCTGTCAGTCGTAAACTTGTGAAAATACAGAGGTTGCAAAAGTTTGACATAGTAATGTACTAATACTGATTTAAGCACCATCTGGTATTCACTTTTCTACCCTTCTTGCAGTTTCTTGTATAAATAGCTGTATCTACAAGAGTAATTCACAAAAAAAAGGCTAAAGAGACAAATATGTGTGCTAGTTTGAAAACAAACCTGTGGGAGATCACAAGTCACATTTGCTAGGAAAACTAAAATAAATGCAATAGTACAAGAACACTGACAGAGTCAGGATACAACCTGACAGGCTGTTAGTCAGGTTGGTGACAGGAGTCCACATGAAGTGATCCTGTTGAAGCAGTGATCCTGTAGAAAAGGGTCTGGTCTTCACCTGAAGGTCCACTGATAGTTCTTGTCCTCTGGGAATCCAGTAGGTAAGGACTGCTTGTGCAGGTCCAAAACCCCTGGATAGGTGGGAATGCTTGGCTTCTCCTCTGGGCGGAGCATCTCACAGTGGGCTGATGTAACTCTGTGAGTCATGCGATGGGTCCTTGATTGCTCATTAAACAGAGATAGTCTCCGGGAGGGAGTTATCAGGGATGAGTCATGGTAGGAGATAATGAACATTGCCTCACCTGCTTTAACAGCTTGTGAAGATGATAATAGAAGTCATGCTTTTGGTTACATCTTACACTGTAACCTAGGACAATATGGCTGAAGGGAGTGAGATACAAAAATAATAAAATGAAAATTCAGAATGTACTTCAGACAATGCACAAAATGTGCAAAAGTCAGCTTAGTCTGATTGATAGTTGATAATTTCTTTAGTGGTCTCTGAGATAAAAAGAGGCCAGAAGAGTGCTCCTGAAAATCTTTTTTACCTATTTTATTATAGTATAAAGATTATGTGAAGAGTTCACTCTTCATCTATTTTACACACATACATATGCATTCACACAAATATAAATGAATTATACTTATATAAACTCTAAATGCATAACTGCAAGCACACTTATAATCAAGGGATGTGAAGACCTAAGGCATCCGTCAGCTTCTTAATTGATTTAATTTCCATGCTTGTCTGTAAGAGTTATCTAAGCTGAAAACTTTCAAAGGGAGCATACCAGGCAAACTAGCTCACTTATTTGATCTAATACGCAAATTCCCAACATTACTAAATTAATATGAAGATTAAAACTTTCTGGGAATAACATGAAGTGCCTCCTTTCATTCTTTGCATTTGGCACCTGACTTCCTTTTCTCTTCACTGAAGTTTCTTGTCCTGCTTTGCCCCTCCATTTTCACTGATCCGTAATGCAGAGTGGACTGATTTCATTTGAGTAATTCATTTAATAATTTCTGTAAGAAATTTTAAGTTTTGTTTAGAAGCTTGAACTTTAGAGCAAAACTGGCTGAAGGTAATAGACTTCTAAATAACTTTCATGGGTTTGCAGGCACTGACTGCTCTTAAAGTACCTTTTCCTCTTGTGCACAATGTCATTTCTGTCTGTTTAAGAAAACCCAAAAAACCCACCAAACAAACAAAGCCAAACAAATAAACAAAGAAAAATTAGCAAAAAGCTTGCCCACTTTCCACACCAAACCAAAATACCAACGTAATATGACAGCATCTTTCTTGTAATTATTTTAACCTGCTGATAGCTTAAAATCTTGTTACACACACAACAGTATAAATGCAAAGATTCTGAACTTGCTTCCTTCCCTTTAAAAACATGAAAATTTTAATTTTAGGTGTGACTCAATCAAACAGCAATGAGTAAAAGGACACAGATTTTCCTCATAAGTGCAACTATTTGCATCCCTTAGTGAGAGCTAGAGAGTGTCTTCTCTAGCAGCTTATTCTGCATCACAGCACCAACATTCCCATCACGAATCATTACACCATCCCATACCTGTCCATCTCAAGCGTTTTTGAGATACTCATTTTGCTGAAAAAGAAAGGGGGCTTTATTAGCCTGCCAAGAGCCATAGAAACAAACATTATTAGGGGCAGGGCAGGAAGGAGGGGTAAGCTATTTAGAAGGCTTTATGAATTTGAACATCAGCATTGTCATTTCTACTATCACACATAGGAACAAGGCAGAAGAAATTGCAGAGTGAATATGTTTCCAACAGCAGCATCTAATTATAGTGAAACAAAGAAGAAGGAAAAAATACTTCAGAGATGTTAAGTGATATAAAAACATAAATTGAATAAAGCAGGTGAAATATTTGATGATCACTTCTAAACTGGAAGAGGGAAGATTTAGATCAAATTTTAAGAAGAAATTCTCTACTGTGAGGATGGTGGGTCACTGGCACAGATAGCCCAGAGAAGGTGTGGTTGCCCTATCACTGGAAGTGTTCAAGGCTGGGTGGGGCTTTGAGCAGCTTGGTCTAGCGGAAAATGTCCCTGCCATGGGAGGGGGTTAGAATAAGATGATCTTAAAGGTCTTTTCCAACTCAAGGTATTCTATGATTATAAGTACGTATAACACCATATAACATATAACACCATGAAATAACACCATAAAACATGATACGATCTAATGAGGATGAAGTAAATGTTTGGTGATCTCTGCTCACATTGAACAACTGTCTCTTTCATTTGTGATGTTTTTTGAAAGCTTTATTTCTCTTCTTAAAACTGAAAGACTTTTATTGCCAGACTTTTAAATGAAATTAAACAGTTACCACAGCTAAAAACGTTGAGCCAAACAATGTGGTAGAGTCTGGAATTATTCCACTCTGTGTTTGGGTCAGATATAATTTGGTTAAGGCTTGAACAGATGGAAGTTGTGTTTAATCATGACTATGGCATCAAGCATCCCCAAAGCAAAAAAAGGATTGACTTAGTAACTAATGGCTGTGTTCTGCTGTCACTAACAAGAGTGCAATCAATATTAATTACATGATGCAATTAGGTTCAGAAGACACACAATTCAACATGGGGTTTGTGCACTAATATTTCAAAATTAAAATGTAAATGACTTACATTTACTACATTCATACATATTGTCCAGTTCTTCTGGACACTCAAATTTGGCTAAAGCCATTACTCTCATAACAGATTACTGTATGCAGAAAAACATCAAATTAAGATTATCATACACATAAATAAACAAAAAAAACCCCAGGCTATGCAAAAGATGCATTAAAGCATTTCATAAAGTTATAATACTTACAAAAATAACATAAAGCACTGAATATGCCACTCAAAAATACATATGTTATGTTAGTTATAGATTACAATGTAAAATAATTACAATAAGACTGACTGATGAGGAAGACTCACTGTTATTTAGACAGGCAGTAGAAATTTTTTCTGTAAATTAGATTTCAAGGCTTCAGATTGGAAGCTGTAGGTGGGTACATACAAAATAATTATGAACAAGAAATGCTTGAGAATCAACTGAACCAAAGCCAATATACAAAACAAATAAGGTTTCTACTGGGAAGGGAAGGAAAGTATGGAAAACCCTCTAAGGCAAATGCAAAGACTGTTAAATAAAATTTGAGCAGAAAGCCATTTTAGGGAAGGTATCCAAGAATGAACCAGAACAAAACTGATATTTGATTCAGAGCAGATATAGAGAGAGAATTTTCAAAATTAAAAGGTAAAGTGAAATAGTAATAATATAATTGGGGCTTCTGGATGGTTGGTTTGTTTCCAGACACATCAAAATTATTCTGTCCAAAATGAGGATCCAATGACAAATTGACACCAAAATACACTGATTTCTTTTTTTATAAGGAATATATTTACATTTTATATTTTGAATTTGCTTTAAGATAAATGCATACTAATATTGCATATGTTTATGAGTGTTTGATTATTCATTGCATATGGAAAATAATCCCAGATTTCAAAACAGACCTTGAAAGACTTGAGAAAAAAATATTTGAGATGTCTAAACTAGACAAAATATAAAATGTATATATATGCATATGAGTAACATATTTAAACAATAACTAGGGGCTATAAAAAGGAGAAAGCACTGCTTCTAATTATTTCACTGAATCTCAAACAAATCCAACCATGAAATGCATAAATGTTTTATTTAAGATAAATTTATTTGGCTAATAGCCTAAGCAGTTTCATATTTATGTTTCTTGCTTAGAGCTGGGAGAGTTTTCAATAAAAACATAGTTGAAAATATGCAGTGTTAAACTAATAGTATTGGTATGCTTTTCATCTCCCTCCAGGGTTGATAAAAATTGATGGAATCAAGATGAGTTGCTAAAGTGTGGCCATGATGTCCAATCTCTCTGTCATTTTAACTGGATTGGATGGTTGAATATTGAGATAAGACTTTTCTCTGGAAATAGTTAATAAATTGATGCCTTAAAGAACCTAGAAATGAAACAACACACACTTTCAAGATAATATGAGTATAGAAGGTAATAAAGGATGGTCTTTATTGGAGGCCTCCAGGGGCAGATATGGAAAATGTCCACAAACTGCCCACCCACCCCCACAGGGTGAATACAGTTTTATAAGTTTAGCAAATTAGTATAATTGACAAAAATCACCAATTAGAGATGTAAGTGATGAGGCAATTTCCCCCAGTTCAACCCTCTCTGAATCCCACCCCCACTTTTTAGGGACTAAACATTGTCAATGAAAATGTGTCTCAAAGAGCTGGTTTTGACCTTGGTTGCCTGGGTTCAGGTTCCAAGACAGGATAGGGGCCTTTGTCACATTCCGAGGGATCTGGTGGATCCTCAGCACACCCGGTAGATAGCTCTCTGGTGCCAGAGCCCAAGCCGGGGAGTAACGCGACCTCAAGGTTCCAGACCAGGCAGCCGCTGTGAAACAGCAGTGGTGCTGGAGACCGGCTTCATGTCCCCTGCACAGACCTCGTGCTGAGGCCCAACACAGACAGTCCACGGGGAGTCCCAGGGAGGCACGCCTCAGCTGTGTGTCAACACCACCTGTGGTACCAGCGGTGAGCTCTCAGGCCTGCTTGCCGAGCGCAGGTGAAGTAGTTAGCCTTGTCTGAAGGGCGGCGGTGTAGAGAAAGAGAGGGAGCCGGTCACAGGTGAACAAGGGAGATTTATTCAGGGAGGGAACCAGGAACAGACTCTGACTCACATTTGAATTACCACAGCTTTTATACTGCACAGAAACAGGGAGGTATCGAGGAAAACATCCAATCACTAACAACATTACATCGATGACAACCAATAAAACAACTTCAACAGGGAAGGGTTAACTTGTCAGTCAGGTTTAAACCAATCACTTGATGCCTTTCCGGGAACTTTCTGGAAATCAGCCTTGATGGACACTTCAGACCGGCCCACTGGGCGTCGATTTTCCTTCCCCCTTTACCCCTGGCACTGCCCCAGATGGAACCATTCTCTTTAGGGGTAAGGGGGCTATACTAAATTCAAGGATAGGAGGTGAGTATCCCTTTTACAGTTCTTCTTCTGGGTGGCCTCTTGACTCTGTCTCATCCAGCCAGCGTAATGCTAAGGCTGGTGCAGCCAGAGGAGCCAAAGTTCCTCCTGGAGGAGCTGGGTGGGCCCCCACAGGCCTTGTACCCCCAGCTTAGATCTTGGGAATGAGTCTTGTCTTTCTGCCTATCAGGGCAGGGAAGAGTACTGAGAAAAATACCTAGGAACTATATATCTACACAAAATAGTCTACGGAGTTCCAAATGTATGTGTAAAGAATACAGAGAACATATAAAAGAAAAAAAGTAAATATCAAATCGGCATCACAGCAAGGAATGCTTCTGCATCAAAATACTGTTAAAAACCTAAAAAAAAAAAAGTAGCCAAGGTGGGATATTGCAAAACAGTGAAAACTAAATGAAAAATTTTGTCAAGTAATCTAACTTTCATCTTTTGAAAGGTGAATACATACACAGAAACCAATGCCTCCCAGCTGTGTTCATCATACTCTAAACTGTAAGTTGTAGTGGTTTTATGGGCATTTAATATAAAAGTGGCTATTTTATGCCCATTATAATCATTATCATCCAAGGTTCAGCTGTTCTTATTATTAGAAAAGTTAAATTAATAAACAACTTTTTAGTTCCCAGTAGTAATCACCTGCCCTACAGATTTCACAGAAACAGCTTTCTCTGGAACGTATTCTGAATTATGTCATGTGTCCCACGGTAGCTCCAGACTCATTTTCTATTATTCTTATTGCTATTATTAAAATTAATTTCTCTTCTGCCCTTGGGAACTGCAGATTAGACCTGCTCTTGCAAACTCTAGCAGTGTAAGCTGGGCAGGATTTAAAGGTTTGCAGCCAGAGGATACTGGCAAAATCGGACATATGCTATAAAAAAAGGACGATTTGACCACTTTAGTTGCTCCCATTCATTTATGCAAATTGCCATGGATATCACTTAATGAACCAGTCTGAATTGTGACAGCTGATGGCTTTGATTACTTGTACCTGTCAAACCAATCACAGCAGCTGAAGTGAATGCCACTCTCTTTAGTAATAACTCTTATTTGCTTTGCACAGTTAAGCACAAGTGCAACCAGTTTAGAAATAACTTTTATAAAGATCTATATTACATACGGGGCCCGGGGAAAAGTCAGACATTTATTCACTGTTTGGGGCAAGACAGATTTAGTGCAAGAAGCCTGGTATCTGAGAGGTAGCTCTAGCCCATTACACAATACAGGAACTTTCCCTTCTTTTTACCGAGCCACTTTCCAACCAAAATAGAATAACAGTAAGCACATAGCCATTGAGGCAAGGAATAATTTACTTCTGAATATCTTACTACTACATAATTAAAGAATATATAATAAAATACTTCTGAAAACAGCTTGAATTTCTCCCCAACAAGTGCCTGCATAATTCCGAACAGAGGAAGATACCACAGCTGTCCTATCCTTTCATGCAAAGTTTATACCTATCTGCCTATAATGAAGACCACTAGGGTTTTCAAAATACAGTGAAAGCAGGTTGCTTTGGGTTTATTTTCTTTTGTAGGGCATGGCACACTTGTTTGAAACACAGACACATCTTGGACATGTATTTGATTTAAGTAACATTTGGAAAGACTGGCTGAACCAGCCATTCTCTTTTAGATTCCCCTCTGCTCCTCCCAAGAACCAGTACCTTTTTATTTGGAAAAGAGCATAAAATAATTAGTCATTGTTACTTTCCCTAAACTTTAGCATCAATGATTAACCTAAGACCTGTTCAGCTATTTATATTTCTTAATATAAGTAATAGATATCCACTTCTGGTTGACTTTTAGATGAGCTGCCTTGTATGGTAGCTAAGGTCCAATAAAAACCACCCTGAAATATGGCCAATGGGGTAATTTCAAGGCTAGGGACTGATCAAGACATTCAAGTTTGAAGGAAAAAATAAGAGCTAACATCCTTTAACCTGATGGTTCCTTATAAGCAGAAGATGAATGACTGTCTGGTAGTGGAACGAATTAGTTGTGGAGACAAACTGCTGAAGACCAAGTAAAATATTTTGTTAAAAAGAGGAAAAATATCTCAAAACTCTGCCTCCCTTCCCATCAGAATGGACAGCTATACTTCATCTGATTACAAATAAATTCACTGACATATTTTACATGAAGATTAACTTCTCAGCAATAAGACCAGCAAAACTGGTTGAAGAAGCGTCTCCTAGTATATATCACCATGAAATACTGCTATACTTACATTCTGTGAATAGAAACACGTTTGTGAATTAGAGTTCAGATGTTTAATGAATTATTTTGTGTAGGAAGATGGCTTTTAAAAAAACAGTTAAAAAGCAATAAGAACATAGCACACAGTCTTCAGCTCTCTCTCGCTGCCACACTGGAAAGTGACGTCCAAGTTCAGACTTATACAAGCCTCTCTCTAGTTATCCTTTGGGGCTTATGCTAGTATGTGACCTCTGACATACAGATGAGCTATTTTTAAGGTGTTGATAAAATTTATCAAGAGAAGTGCTTAGAGGAAGCTTCATTAGGGATTAATTTCAACCCACATCCTTTATATAATAACAAAAAACTTCCTCTTAAAATTCAAGAACAATAACACGAATATTGACAATCCAGGTTTTGCACCATCAAAAGAAAAATAAAAAAGGAAAAAAAAAGCTAAGTGGATAATCATATAAAATGTTAAAAATATTCCTTAGACCACCACACAGTGTTTTGTAGAATGGCTTCTGCAAAGAAGGCGGTTTGAATATTATGGCAACAGAATTTCCAGACGATACTTAAATGAAAAGCAGGTACATTGAGCAAAGTTAATAGTACTTAGTACACTCCCTTTATTCACAGAACAAGTTATCTCCTTCAAAAGCTGATATGGTTGGTCAAGCTGTTTGCTTGGTTGTAGTCGGTAAATTCATGGTGACTGTTCCCATCAGGAATTATTTGAGGGTTGTGACATAAAAGAAACATGGTGAAAGCTATAGATTTTGTCTGTGGCTCTCTGTTAAGTCCATGGGATGCCATTTTATAGCATTTTTCAGTGTTGCCGTATGATAGTATAGACCATCAGATTTTATCTTCCTTGAAGATTGCTCCAAAAATATTTCAAATTATAACAAACTTAACAAATAAGAGCTAAAATAAAAAAGTTAAGAATCCAATGAAAAAATAGATCATTAGTTTCAGACATGTAAAATAAGGAAAACAAGGATCCACAAAGGTGATGGAAGCAGCCTCATAAAAAATTTGAAAAGGTATATTTGTCTTAGAGGTATTGCAAAGAAAGCAGGCAAGAGAGAAAACCTCTGCAATTTAGAATTTCTTTTTCCCCAATAGCTCCCTATATTACCTAATGTCCATTAAAAAACCCCCAAAAAAACCAAAACAACAAAAACCCAGAAATTTTCATACAGATGCATTGTTATAGAATACAAAAAAAAAAAAAAAAAAACCCAAAAAAGACTGCCCCATTTATCAACTGTAGTATCTCAGCTTCAAATTTTAATAAGTGAAATACTTGTTTTTAGCAAGAATTAACTCACATGTCTTTACCAGTTTTGGGTTTTTCTAAAAGAACTTATTTTTGAAAATAATAGTAAATAATTTAAATGAAACAAATACATTTAATGATCTGGACCAATTTTCAACTGCAACATCTGCTTAAGCAATGTTTTTATTTCAGTATCTTTAGTGGTTGTAACACAGGGCTAATTAAAAGAAAAACCCACAAAGAATAGAAAACAGCAGGCTCGCAATGTTGCTGTAAAACAATAAAACAAATAAAACCCCCCCTACATTGGCTAATGCCTATTTTTTTAATGGTTCAGCTGCCTCATATTTATTCTCAGCTCTCAAGGATACTCCAGATTGCTCTGACTTGGTTATCCCCATAATAATCCCTT
The DNA here is from genome assembly GCA_013399225.1 of Rhipidura dahli. Taxonomy (NCBI): domain Eukaryota; kingdom Metazoa; phylum Chordata; class Aves; order Passeriformes; family Rhipiduridae; genus Rhipidura; species Rhipidura dahli. Next base: position 38,534 of record VXAC01006366.1, read on the forward strand.
GAATTTCCTTTTACTAAGACAAGGATAATGCTTGGCAGGATGCTGTGAGCTTTACAGAAAAGAACACTATGAAACTTTAACTTATTGCCTTAAAATCATTGCCCTAAAAGTGGTTGCCTGTATTTCCATATTTAAGATTCTAGCATTGCTTTCTTGTGGAAAAAAAACAAAACCCTATCATTTAAATCAAAAACTACTGTCACCTTCCTGAAATAATCTCCATTTGTACTTACTTACATGTATACCATTTCTCAATAACTGAACAGTCATTTAGCAATGTTATTAATGCACTGCTTTAAAGTCAGTCAATTAGTCTGAAAGCCATTTTATTTTAGAATTATTTACTTTCATTTTTATTGCTTTGTTCTCATCGTGGAGAAATTTCCGTGTAAGTATGAAGTGCTGTAATAAGTATGTGAAGCTGAAGAAGTCCTTTATGTTTTTACATCCTGTTTTTAAGGGACAAAGCCACCTGCCAAGCAGAAGATTAACTTTTATCAAAATGGTTACATTTTTATCATATACTATAGAAAAAATACTTGTGCATAATTTGATTGACAAAATCATGCTTTAGCACATTCACTTTCAAGTAAATTCTAGCTTAGCAGTCCTAGGAATAGTTGCAGATGCTCTGCACCATCCTGATTCACTGAAAACTGGAGGATACAGGTTTCTTACAGCCTGATGAACTTGGCTTAAAGCTTGTCTTTCACTTGAAACCTTAGAGACTCTGCCAGCCACAGCAACAGGACTGCTGGAGTTCCTTCATCCAATTACTTCATGAATATTTATCCAGTCCCTTTCAACATTTTTCTTTCTAGACACTCTTTCTAAAGAAATGCCTTTCCAAGTTTTTGTTCATTCAGAAGAGGCACTCTGGACAAGGGAAACCACAAATCCTTTTGGCAAAGATGTGACTGCAGATCAGACAAGCAGCTGAAGGACAGGCCTTTGTAATGTTGGTCAAATTACCTTTGTCAAACAGATTTTCCTCTGCTCTCTGTTACAGCATTCCCACAAGAGAAGGCATGCTGAAGGAGAAGGACATGCTTTGAAACTCGCACAGGAGAGCTCAGGTGCTTGCTTGTGTCAATGTGGCACCTGTTGGTTTATTTCTCAGCTAGCAAAACATTTTGGTTTTTTTCTTCTCCCAGACCTTCCAAACAGCATTTCCTCAGAATTTCAGAACACAATCTGGAATCTCCTCATAAAAATGAAGCATACAATAGTAATCAAAGTGCATTTACTACAGTGAAGTGAAAATTTGTTCTGCACTTTTAAGACAACAACCAAAACCAAGACAAGCAGAAAGTCTTTGGAATGCTTTTGGCAACTCAAATACTTTGGAGCATCTTAATTATTTTTAGTAGATAATTTGTTAAAGATGGAATGTGCTTCATAAAAGGCAGAAGAAAAAGTAGAGAACAGCCCATCAAAGCTAAGGAGCACATTTATTTCAAGCTGAAATCTTTTATCACACACCTGTGCTTTTATAAACAGTGTCAGCAAAGCAAAATTTGCCAACAATATGAATTTCTTATAAATATGTATTACTCATTCCTGAATTTTTATTTTATATTTGAATATATTTAACCCTACCCACACAAGCATGAAGCAGCAGAGAGAGTATAATCATTGTCACCTTAATGGCAGAAAAATAATTCAAACATCTGCTGACCTTTGGGAAGCACCTGGCTGCAGTTCTCCCATGACAGGATTCCAAAGTGGGCTATGGTAATTGTGGAAATCACATTGAGTATTACATGAAATTACATGTTTAGCATGTTAACCCATAAATAAGAATAAAGGTAAGATATAAAAAGATAGCTATTAATAACACCACTTTCTCTCTGCAGATATCCAACACACCCTAATTAACTTTCATGATTTATTAACCTATTTTTAGAGACATAGTAATTGAGGGAACAAGGAAGGGCTGAGCTCAAGGACATCTGGGACCCTGTAGTAGACCAGAGAGAAATATTCATCCCCTTACTCCCTGCTTCATTCTTTAAGCAGATTATCCTCTGAATATTCAGCATTAAGACAAGTCTTCCACTTTTCTTCCACTTCAAACACATGACTTCTGATATGTGATAAATATGAGGTAAAATATGGCTAAGGTCTTCCTACATTTCAAAGTCAAGGAATTGCCCCAAGTCAGTGTTGTCTCCTTCACAGGAGCACTTCTAGCACAGATGTTTCTCCCTCTGTGATCTGATTTGCAGGACTGAGAGATGAAGGACGTGCTGCAAGATGAACAGCGGGGAAAAAATTGTATTGCATGTTATATATTACATTATAATTCTTTTTGTATGGCTATATATTTATGACTACATAACATGTATAAATTAGATGTATTCATATGTAGATATATTTTCCTCAAACACAAGCATATCAGCAAGAAGGTCACTTCAAATTTCAAACAAAGCAGTAGGGTCTGGCATAAATTATTCTACAAAACCACTGTAAATTAATTCAAGCTAGAAGGGTCATCCCATGTGCATCGAAAATACGACATTTTACTCTATTGCATCACATGATAATTCAGGGTTGTAGGGCAATGATTAAGTGACAAAATATTTCAATTAATTAATTGTGAGTTTTTAAAAGGTTCACAAGGGAAAGGTCAGGAGTCATTAATTGATTTATTGTACAACAATGCTGCTGCTGCTAATTAAATCTTTCATTAAGATCTTAGGAAACTGGGAGATATCCATCTCTTTTTCCTTTTATCTCTTGTATTCATTGATAAAAATAGTAGTATAAATTTGTGTTTATGTTCCCCTGTTCATAAGAGCTGCAAAAGCCTAGTAGACCCATTTTGCTCTCCTTTTATGTTATTAAAAATATGAAGATTATGGACACAATGGAAATATATATATATAAAAATATCCTCTTCTTGTGAAAGGAAAACATATTTCTAGTTATGCAGACATTTTACCAGCTCCAGTGAGGGCTCTGTGATTTCTGGCAGATGGGTTCTTTTCAATCCTGATATGTGCTTGTCACTGAAGTCCCTCTCTACCTGCTATCTCAGCTGTCCTCTTTTGTCCTCTTTTTCAACTTGATAATTGACAACACTGAACATGAAAATCCATCTAAATCAGATCGCTTGGGTGGCAGACACTGCTGTGGAAAGAAGAGCCAAGAAAGCTCTAGAAGTCTGCATTCCATGTACTAACAGCCAAAGTTTTTGGAGACCACTTCCCTGTGTCGATTCACTTTTCCCCATAAGTCAACCATACATTTTGTTCTCTCAATTTTTAAAGCTGCAACATTGCCCTTGCAAATATTTTCACAACATGGTCTTTCAGTGTTCTTCATTATAAGTGTAATTAACCCCTATTTAATTTTCACTACTAGCTAAGTTACTGTTTAATAAAGCCAGAAAATGCTCACAGTAGGAGGGTTTGAACCAGATAATCTTTAAGATCCCTTCCAAACAAAACTATCCTATGGTTCTATGGAATGGAAGAAAAGTTAATAAAAATTTGAAAATAAAATGAAAAAACTATATTTCAAGTGGTAAAATGGTGCCTAATAATCTTGGTATCTGGATATATCCCAGAAACCCAGGGAAAATTGAGATTCTTTTCAGTACTTGTGGGCACTAACATAACCAGAGGCCAAAAAAAAAAAAAAAAAAAAAAAA
>VXAC01006366.1:42228-75077 GCA_013399225.1 Rhipidura dahli
AAAAAGAATTAAGAGAAAGCTGTCCAAATAATGGCTTAGGTCAGTGCAATTACAGGAAAAATGCTTTAAATTGCTAATAACAGTAAAATGCCCATTTCAAAATGAAATGTACTGTTATCAGTCTATAGGAATGATCTTTGACTTACTAGATAGCATCCCAAGAAAAGCTCAAGCATCTTTATTTCCATAACAAAATAAAATTCTACTCTTCACTTTAAAATAATCATCTTCAGCTGGAAGGATGTTTTTCTGAACAGGTAAGATTTCTCAAATAAGTGCAAAGACTCACTTAAACAATTTGTTCTTACAGATACATATAAAAAGACTAGAAAAAATACAAGACATAAAGTAAAAACCAACTGGAATACTCGGAAATACATGTCTAAAATGTGAAATTGCTAAACTAAATTACATAGAAAGTAAATACCTGTTGGTTTTATGTAGTATGTGGGAAACAAGAATGGTGGGAGTTACCATTAAAACAAGCTCCAGAGGCCAAAAAAAAGTAATGAGTTGGTAAGCTTTCCTTTGACTTATTTTTGAAGTAAGAGCATAAATAAGGATCTGTTTTCAACATGATTATTATTCCTCTCAACATTTTCATTTCCCCAAATATATGTCTTTTGTACACATAAACCTTGAAGTTTTTCATGTTTTCTCCCAAATTCACCAGGGAGAGACAGCTAGTCTTTGCTGATTTGAAATATAAGTCTGCCACAATTTCCTTGGGTCAGCTGCAGAAGGAAAGCAGTAATTTCAATGAAAAAGAAAATACTACTTTTTCATTGAAAAAACATTTCATAGAAGTTACTGGACATATTGCTAACTATGAGGATCCAAATAATTGAGTCAGTATAAAATAAAAGACCCCTTCATCTAGCTAAGATTTAAAAAATACTTACTATTTTGTAAATACTTCCTGTTTGGTACACGTTAGTAATTTTGGGATTTCTCCCATTAAAATGAAAATATATACTAGAAATAGATAGTCCATAAAGAAGAAGACTTTGTGTTTATAATTTCACTGCTTTTATTAACAGGAATATTAAGAGACAAGACCTGACTTACTGACAGGTGATATACAAATACCTAAATATCTAGTAATCTTAGATAGATCCAATACCAAGATTATTAGGCATCAGTATTACCACAGCATTTCTTACACCCCCTATACCAACCTAAGCTTATACACCTCCATACAGCTCTGCTATTTCTATACTAACCCTTTCTCCTGTGCCTGAAATGGGAGAATCATCTCTAATGACAAATCCAGAGATGGACCACGCACCTTTTATTTTTACGTCTTTAATTTCTGGGATAGACTAGATGATCTTTAAAGTCCCTTCCAAACCCTTAATATTCCTTGACTCTATTTATAAGCATGAAGGTCTTTTTTCTTTGTTTATACATTTTAATCTTTCCCCACTCCTATGTTTATCAAGGGCTCTTCTATCAGAAAATCAACAATATATAAGTGAAAGATTGCTCTTGACATGGTGTAAATTCCAGTTCTGTATCAAGAGCACAGTGGCTACAAGATATCCTATTTTTGCATTACAGTTTTATGTGAAAATACAATGAAGGAAAAAAACCCAATCATCTCAATATAGAGAAATCTATCTCATCAACATGTTGTATAAATTGATAGTGAAACAGTGAAGGGTACAGCTGAAAATGTAGACATTGCTTCAGGGCTTTTAGATTCCAAGTTAGAGAACATTTATGTCAGTTCTTAAGCACATGTTTTCAGAAAAGGCATCTTTGGACTTCCAGCCCTCCTCTTATGCTAATCCTAAATTTCCTAATCTCTCAGGACTGTTAAGTCCCCTTTTTTGCCCCTGTGCCTTTAGCAGTTTTCTCTTTCGTACCATTCTCGGGGAAACCACTATTCTAAGTTGTTGGTCATTTGGATCTCTCAAAAAACTAATCAATAATCTAAAATAATTTATCTGACTGTTGGTGGGCATGACACATCAACAAAGTATTTTTTACTGGAAATGAAATCATCTCCTCTCTAGGTGTGCTTGTCTTCACTTAAACATTTTCTCCAGAAGCCTGAAGTACTCTAAAAGGTGGTGGAATCCTCAAGGTTACATATTACCCAAATTAGTTTGAACCCTTAGGAATTGCTTGATCCCTTCTGTTCAGACAGGATATGAATAGGAGTATGTTGAATAAATTTAGTTAAATTTCTCTCTGAAAGGCACTTTTTATGATAGGCTAATAAAAATCTCTTTACAAAATTTGTAATTCAGTCAGCTTTTCTAAATTCCGAAATCCTTTTTCTTGCATATATTGAAGCTGATGGGCAATCTGCCCACAGAGGAAGAGGGAGGTAGAAAACAAGCCTTTTAAGTGGCTGTGAATTCCAACTAAATCCCTTTGCCAATTTGCTATTGCACAAAAAATTTTTCCCAACACTTCAAAATGGCTTCAGAGGCACAGAGATCTCCCCAGAGGTTTCCACTAAGCCCTGAGGAATCCCTTCCACACAGCTGCTAGAAAGGACACAAGAAAATCTCTCCGAAAGGGACACTATATCCCAAACTAGCAAACTCTGTCATTCTGCAACCTTTGAACTCTTTTTCTTAACTGATAAAAGCTGCCTAAATTATCTCAGTGACATTAAGGTAGACACTGTCTTTCTGTCATTACTCATAAGTCTTTAAATTTAAGCTGGCTCTTTTCTAAATTGCAAATCTCTACAGTTGCTAATATCATCAATTCTCTGTCCTTTAACATCAGTTTTCTTCTGATGCCTTCAGAGTTACTTAAAAATAACATTACATGGTCATGCTGAGCTGTTAAAGAAGATTCATATGATTTGTCCTTATTTCCCTGCCTCTCCTCTCTCCTTGTATTCCAGCATGTTTGAAATAAGCAGTCTCTCCTCAAGAAGCGTCATAACATAAAATAAATGGGTGATCAAAAGCAGTAGTAGCAATTTTCATTTATGAAAAAAATTCACAGGAGTTGTAAATGCAACTATTAGGTGATTCCATCCCCAATAAAATTATCTTTATTTTATTGTGTAAATAAATTGGACTGGTAAGATGTTGAGCTTTTATATTACATAGTTGATGTTATTTAATTTTGCTAAAAATAGGGAGTAAAGTGAATACCCTCTACTAAAATGATCACAATTTATTAGCCACCTTGTCACCTTGAACACCATGAGTTTTGTTATTTATTATAGTTAGGTAAATATACACCTATGTAACATGCCCATTATTTCATTATCTTTTTAAGAAAAATCAGTTATCATTGTTCCCCAACTTTTGACACATAATGAATGATTAGATATTACTATTTCATTCACACTTGATTTTTTATTCATATATAGTAATAACTTTGTTTCAAAACTAAATTACTCATTCCCTTGCTGTCTGTCACATTTTCTGTTTCTCCATAGCTTGAGCATCCAGTGGTAATGTGTCATAAGACTGAAGCAATGCATATGAGAATATGAACTTTGCTGCTTTGTGGTTTTCTAGAGTGAGAACAGCATTCCTCACCTAAACATGTTTTACCATGCAGCACAAGACGCATACAATATTGTAAAACACATCAGTTCACCGTAGTCTTATGATCAGTTTCCCTTGCAACATTGCTTTTGTTCATTTATATATATGCTCTTTAATTGTAAAGGTCTTTACATAGAATCATTTATGTTGGAAAGGGCCCTTGAGATCCAAAAGTCCAACCATTTTTAAATGTAAAATCTTTTCATGAACCAGTTAAAAGCTACCTGGAATACATTAATTCATGGATAAATAGGAAGTTTCTGGCAGGTCTTGGGATTCTGAAATTTGAATGTAAACAAGTTGCCAATTGAGTCTTTGTTTTCCTTTTTCTTAATCTGGGGATTCATTTAANGCCCTTGAGATCCAAAAGTCCAACCATTTTTAAATGTAAAATCTTTTCATGAACCAGTTAAAAGCTACCTGGAATACATTAATTCATGGATAAATAGGAAGTTTCTGGCAGGTCTTGGGATTCTGAAATTTGAATGTAAACAAGTTGCCAATTGAGTCTTTGTTTTCCTTTTTCTTAATCTGGGGATTCATTTAAATAGACATCCTTTGTCTTATTCTGATGTCTAGTTAAATCATTATTTCAAATAAATAATTTTAAACAAACAATATTTGTTGCAATATACTACCATAATTCTCTTCTTCTAGAACCAAGGTACATTTAAGAGAGGGGGAAAAGATATTTTATTTTGAGTTTGGAAAGGAAGTATTTAGAGAAATGCTATTATTAAGAATACTACAGCTAAGAGATATCCTTGGTCTGCAAGTGCCCAGTTAATGTCAGTAGAAAGCTAAGAATATTTTTTCAAGCTACTGGTGAAAATGCAACTCAGTTTATGACCTTCATATCTTCATTTTTGTGGATGTTAACCTACACATCCTGAAATATATTATCTCATTGGCTGCTAACTTAGGAGACAAAAGCATCAGGGATATCCGAGACAGGAGATTGACATTTTATGCCTGGTTTTACCAGGTCACTGGCTGAATACATGTTTACCTTCTTGCAAAATGTTATTATTTTCTAATAGTCTAGAAACATGAATTATGGAAACAGTATGAGGAAGAAAAGGATGTAATTTAATACTAACCACAACCAGTCAGTCTGATTCTGTTCTGTAGTATGGCCTTTGTCTCACTTGCAGGACCACAAACCTCTATATTTTGTAAGAAATAATTTTACACTTATTGAATAAGTTACATCTCTTCTTCCCCACAGAAATAAAGATTTTAAAGGATGTTCTATAGAAACCCGAAGATATCTCCAAGAAATAGTAAAATATTAATTTCCTTAGTCATTGATGGGATGAGAACAAGCAAAATGTACTTCTCTTAATAGATTTAGAGAGAGTGCATTTTGTCAAGTTGTTAATTAGATCTTAGGAAACAGGCACCTCATTAAAGCTTTGTTTGTTCTAAATATTACTATTTATAAAAGGCTATTTACATATATTGTTTTCATAATTAAATTCTGATAAAAGTACAATTTTAAACACAAAACATTATTCAGAATTTATGCCTGACAAATATTAGTGAACTTGCGACAGTGCTAGGATTCAGAGGAACTCTTATTTTTTTCTTTCTCTCAAGTTTTAGAGCCTTACTCCTTGAAGATTTTCTTTGACTTGTTAATTAGTTTTGTCAGTCAACTGCCTCAAATCAAATTACCAACTTTTTTTCAAACTTTAATTTTAAATCTCAGAACCTTCTGACTGAAATGGTGGGAAAAGGACACACTGAAAGCTGAGAATTAGCTGTGGGCATATAAATACAATAAAATTAGAGCACAGAAATTATTTTCAGGGTTTCGTCTAATGTGGATATCTGAGCATTATTAAAGGATCAAAGCTCTGTCTATCATTCCATATCTTTTTTACCCATTTAAGATTAAATACTCCATCATTCCCTGAATGCACTGGAGAACCATGTTGAAGTTTCTCATTACTGGTATATTATTAAAAGGTTTCTGAAGAAATTGTTGAGATATTTGATAAAACATAATAATTCTCACTGGAAAGTTAGAGTGAGTTGATAAAATATATTTATAAAATACCAAAATGGACTTGGATATATTTAATTGATACTAATTTTAAACAGAAATTAGTAAAATTACTGTTGTATTAAATGTGCTGTCAACAGAAGCAATTTAAGTGATTTTCAGTTAAGTCTATTTCCATCTTTCAAAACTTTTATTCCTTATGAATCTGTTTCAAGGAATGTTGTAGCTGAGCCAGTGTGAGCTTATGAGAAACTTTTATCAAATATTTTGTGAATTTTGTATTTCTAACTAAATACGGAATCTTCAGAACACAGAAATCGGTGTTCAAATTAACTGCTCTCTTGAACAGTAATTTATCCTTACCTTGAATCAGCTGTGCAAAATTTCTTGTTTTATAAAGCAATACTTTCTTAAAAAAATATTGTTTTGTTTGTATTAAAGAATCCACTTATATCAGTCAGAAGAAATGATGAGATACAAATGTGATGGATGCTTGCCCTTGAAGATTACTTGAAAATGGACAAAGTTTCACCTTTTAAATAAACAGAAGCCTGTGTATTACAAATTGGAGGAAAGGATACCTGCTACTGAATTGTATGTATTTTTTAAAAATGTCTCTAAGCAAGATGAATGATTTTATTCAGTTTACACCCCCCCCCAAAAAAGAAAATTATTTACTTAGATAAAATGAATTATGTGAGTAAAAACCTGTAGCAGAAACATCATGAACTTCAAAAGTCAAAAAACCCAAGATTAATGCAAATAAACCAGAGATTAATTCTTCTAAAATGCTACGGAACAGTCATATTTTTCTCTACTTGATGAACATACACTTATGCATAGATATGTTTTCTTTACTACTTTTTGTACATTTGCTAAATAGCAAATATACTATATATTTTAAATATCCTCCAGAGTAGTAAGAACTGCAAAGACATTATTATCACAACACTAGAGACAATTTTTGAAAGTTGCTTCCACAATACCGCTTCTTACTCTTCTGGATGTCAAAAATAAGAATATTTTAATAAGCACTAGAAAACATAACCACACAATACTACTTTTTATATCCACAGAATCTTCTCCTTAAGTAACTTCATATCCGAGACCGAGACAAGTAAGCTGATTAGAGTCATAAAGGTGTCAAGGATCAATGTAAATTTAGGATTACATTTCATATGGGAAGATCTTTAGTGGATTTAAACACTCTACAAATAATAACAAAATAAGATACTTGATCCTAATTGAAATAATCACCAGATATAAGAAACAAACACAGAGCAACCTGATAGCTGAAGAAATAAGGTATTTCTATGTAGAGTGCAACCTGAAGAAAAAATTCTGTTTGTATGTTTAAGGGCATTTGTACAATTTTTAAAGTGGTAATGACATAAAATAATTTTCTATGATTTTACAGACACAAAATAAGGTATAAAAGTCATGGATTCATATTATAAATCCCTAATATTTTACATACAAAAACTTCTTTCCTAAGATCTCAGGAGTTCCCAGAGACTAAAGGCTATGCAAACATGGAAATGAATATGTATGAAAGATTATCAAGTTGCTAATTTCATTTCTTCTCTCTCTTCAGCTAAATTAACACTGCTGGTTATAAGCCCATCAGAGCTGCAGCTTCAGCAGCTGTTTGTTTGCTGCACAAAGTTTCAATATCAAAACATTCTTGACCAGGAATGCTCCTTGGAATGTCCTCCATCTTGTAAAAGCACCTCTCAATGCCTGGGGGCCACAGAGGTCCAGAGAGCACAACTTGCTGATTTTAACTTTAGTCTGGCTTTCCAGTTCTTTCTATATGTGTTGTATTTCATTCCTATTCTTCTAAAGGCATGTTCTACAAGCATCTTTGCTGTCCTCTTTAACAACCCTGTCACTCGTTTCATCCTTTTATTCCACCACCATTTTCTCTCTCATGTACTTGAAATCTAAAGAATTTTTTCTTTCTTTACTCACAGCTTAAGAACATGTGCCATCCTGACAGATGACAGCTCTGTGCCTGCATTGTCATGGCTCTGAACCAAGTTATCAACCCTGTTTCATAGCACAGATTATTAGTTCACATTTGACACTGCTGTTGTGATCCTATGGCTTGTGATTAATCTGAACAATGAGCAGATCAAGATAACTACAAATGACACTGTAAAAAACAAAGATTTAGTAGATTATTAACTCTCTATATATGATACTGTGACATCTGGGCTAGTGTCTTGCAGTAACCAAATGCTCATCTCCACCTTAAAAATATGATATGAAGTCAAAAAGAAACATCCAATTTCTATATAATTCTACCTTCTTATTCATACATTATTTCACAGCAAAAAATTCCAGAAATAATTGTTGGTTCTGCTTTCAATTTACTGCTAAATCATCCCAAACCCTGGGAATTCAAATGAACTAATACAGGAAGGGCTGCCAACTAAAACCCTTATGGCTTCTTATACTCTAACAGCAATCTTGTTCAGCTGGTTCTTAGTCAGCAGTGGCGCTCCAAAACTGTGGTTTCACAATTTAGGTTACTCTTGAAAGTGAGATAAGGGTTTTTGAGTTGTGCTCTGTCTTCCTTGTTTGCTTCTTTTGTGGTGTTGCAGGTAAATCAGCCAATACCACATGCACAAACCTTTAGCACTTTTCTCTCAACTTTGTTTTTGATGGTTCAGAAAACCTGAAAATTGTCCATCTAAAACAGGATGGCTGTGAGTTTATGTAGTTTCTTTGCCTTTCCCATCATAGCTAAAAAACCAGCTCTGTTCACTAATTGAGCTGGCTGATATCCAAGTCAAGGAAGTGTGTCTGCATTGGAATCTGATGCCCTGTAAAAACAAATCTGAAAAGAGATGTCAGAGACAGCTTATTCCAGAAAATGCAGTGAAAAAAATTGGAGCTGTTTCAGTTGCAAAGTGCAAACAGGTATTTCTTCACAGAGGTTTCTAATTCATATAAAAAAAGAAAAAGCAGAAGGCCAAATTTAGAGGAACGGGGACAGAAGGAAGCCTTCCCAAAGTAATGTACACCTGAGAAAGGGAACAAAGACTCACATTATCCAAAAGTATCTCTAAGTAACAAATCAAGTTAAGAAAAGTTAATCTCCTGCTTTTTGTAACTATATTCAAAACTAGTCCTATAAAGATTTTCCACAGATTTACATGAGAGATACCACATCATTTAACACAAGTCAAAAAAAAAAAAAATCAACCAATTTAATTTATTTTTTAAAAATCTATCATTTGTTTTCAAATTTTATATTACAGTAAGATGGAACTAGACTTGGCATATTGATCTGGCCACTCCTTTTAATTAAGCTCTTAGAGAGGCATGGTTTTCATATGTAACTCATTTTTCAGGAATGTTACTAAAATGAAGTTCTCCTGCATCATGTCATTGCAAAATAGCCTGAACTCTGAAAATTGTTGTGCCTTTCAGGGGTACAATATCACATGTTCTGCAATAATTGGAGGGGTCTGTAATCTCCAGTTCAATTTTTACAACTCCAATTTTCACACCAAAACCAATATCTACATGAATGACCATCACCCTGATATAATGCAAATTAACTCTACTTATCAAACACTTTATACTAAAGTTTCTGTGACATCTGTAAATTATAAAATAAAAAAAAGGGGTTTAAAATATCTGAACACCTAACCACAAAACTTCTGAGAATGTATTTCTGGGTCATTTTTTACCTTGCATAGGCTTATATTTTTGTAAAACAATAAAACACAAACAAATATAATACCTTTCAGACTCAGTGGATTCATCAGGAAGAGTTATCAATAAACTTAATACGCTAAAATTAGATGGATACTAAAACTAGCACTGCAAGCCAAGGTGATTTCACAGCTTCTCTCAGAAAATTAAACCAGTACAAAAATAAGCCAGAAATTTGCAATTTAAAATACTGCTGTAGGGAGAGTGAAAAAAATCTTTTAATTTCCTGCTTTCACTCTGGGTTACTTTTATGATCTTAAATGACATCATATAGAACACAGTGTAATGTGATATGGCAGAAGCTGACCCTAAGTAATCCAAAGAAGGAAATAAACCTGACTTTTGCCTTGAGGACAAGACCCAGGCAGGTCATTTTAGGACATTCACATAGGATCACATATGGGTTGAGTTTGGAAGGGATTTTTGGAGGCATCTGGCCAAACTCCTCTCTGCTCAAATAGGATCACCCCAGAACATGGATGTCCAGGAGCACATCCAGATGGTTTTTTTAAAATCTCCAAGGAAAGAGCTTTTTGCATTATCTCTCTGCTACAGCTTGGTTGCACTTTTTTTCTGATATTTGAAAGGAACCTGAGGTAGCATCTCAATTTTTGCCTATTATCCCTTTTGCTGTAACTGGGCACCACTAGAAAAAGTCTAGCTCTGTCTGCTTTGCACCCTTCCGGTATTTGTACACATTGATGAGATTCCTGGAGCATTTTCTGCTCTGGGCTAAGCAGTCCCAGCTATCTCAGCCTTTCTTTGTACGGGAGATGCTCCTTTGCTTAGTTCTCTCCAGTATGTCCACACTTCTCTTGTATTTGAGTGCTACTAGGATGAACTTTACATTTAGGCTCTGCACTGGTGACTTTGGACCACAAACATACATCAGAAGGGTTATTTCCCTGTGTCACATTCCACATACTCATGTAATCTTCAGCTTCACAAACCAAAAGTCAGCAACACCTTGCTACAGTGTGCTTCTCTCAATTTTGCAAGAAATTGTTGTGTAGGCTGCCCATACTACTTTGTAGTTCAGGGACATTTTATTGTAATAATGGCCTCTGAAGCATACATTAAAGATTCTGAAGATTTTTTTTCAGCATTCAGAGTACATCACATACACACACCCACACACACATACACACAAATATATATATATTTACAAACTTAAGTAAATGCCTATATTTGAAATAGCAGTGCAGGCACTAATTCAAGTAATATGTGCATTATTATCTGATGAAAATAATTTTGTAAAGATGGAGAAAATTTAAAAAAAATACCAGAACAAGCGTAAAAGTTCAAAAAGAGTTTGTCTGGCTGGCAATTGCACAGAATTTAATTTGAGTGACCGAAACCAGTAAAACCTAATTTTCTGTCCGTGAATTTAATGACCTCGTAGATTCCAAAGGGGTCACATAGTCCAGAGTCTATGGTCACTTCACTAATACAGTGAGTCACTGAGCACAGGAAAACAAGACAAATTTGTCCTGGCTATGCAGGTCAAAATCAACTTCAAAACAAAATATGCCACTTCACCTCACCTCATAAGTTGGATACTTATATTGTTGGATATTTACATTTACCGGGAGCAACCATGAAGCAGAAATTCCGCTGGCACTATCTCAGTTGAGTACATGAAGAGCTTTATACTTTGCTGTATTATGAAATGTAGTGAAGCGGTAAAATACCAAGTCACTGATAAGAGAATAAGTAAGGAAATTCTTATTCTAATGTTAGGTGTTTCCACACCTAATTGTGCAGGTAATCATGCACAATTTGTCTCCTACCCATCATTTCCATGAGACAAGAATCTGTGAAAATAATGTCCGCATAAAATGCTGATGGCAATAATGTCACACAAAATATTGATTGCTCAAAATTTGTCACTGAGGTCAACAATGACAAAAAATGTATTAAACTAGAGATCTAAGCTTAAATAAAAGGACATCTGTCAGGAAAATTGAGAGCAGTGAACGTAAGTCTCCAAGCACCAGGATACCAGATGAGAGCATGAGCAAGCACCAGAAAAAAGCTGAAGGGCAGCATTAAAATTAACCTAGACAAACAACACCTCTTATCTGGAAGAGTGGACAAGTCAGAGCAACTAGTAGGCTTTTCCAATGTTCCTTTTTTGGGGATGCTCCCTTCCAAAATACATTTCACCCAGAAAATTACATTTTGTTTTCAAATAGCAACAGATGCCCTGAACTTTAATAAATGCAGATGATATACATTGCCTATGGCTAAACACCACAAAAACACACTGTTATCTTCATTTGCATTACGAACCACTCACTTGTTCCTTACGTTCACATGATACCTCTGAAAGCACTGATGGCTTCATTTTTCTGTCAGAGGCTGTAAAAATTACTTAATGTGTTTTTTTCTTTCAGCATAAAAAAAGAAAAAATCCATATGTAAATTCATTGTTTATTCAAATTCATAAATCCAAGTAGAGACACCTGCTGCTAGTAGTAGAGCAAGAGGCAAGTGTCCTGCACTGATTTTTTTTTTTTTTTTTTAATTACCTGGCCTCAAAATTTACATTCCTAATACCTGAACGTTTGGGTTTTTTCTGCTATAAAAGTAGCTGCATAATTTATAGTAGAAAGTAAAATCAAAAACAAAACCAAAAACAAAAAACTCCAAAACCAAAAAAAAAAAAAAACCACTAAAACTTCTACTATTCTATTCTTTCCTATTTTGTTAAAATCTCTTGAAAAAAATAACTTGACACTCCAAACTTGGATGGATTTTTAGTGAAAAAATCCTATGAAAAAACAATAAATTAAACTAATGAACAATTGCAAAATAAAAATCAGACTGCTTTTGCTTTTCTGTCAGGCAGCTATTATTTAAATTCTCCATTTTGTAAGCATTTTATTTCATATTTTGCAATCCTTGAAGACCTTTAAAAATATTTAACCTATTATTAGGAAAAGAAACAGAATTAACATTTGCTAAAACCTGACTGCCATGAATCAGGGTTAAAAACCAACTGAATATCGTTGTAAAACTGTATTTTCCACATAACACAGTTATATTTTTTGTATCTTGTGCATGTGCATGTGCATACATGCATACTAGTATACCACTAAAAAATCTCTTTGCCTTCTAATATCCCATAAAATTCTAGTTTTCCCAGGCCTATAGCAGATTGTTTCTTAGCTGACAAGGCCAAATGCATATAAATGGTTTGTGAAAGCCAGAAGCATCTGATTCTGTGGAAAAGATCTTTGATGAGGACAAACTGCAAGCAGAAAAAGAAGTTCCCTTTTTTCAACAGCACATGGATTAAAGATATTTTCAGATTCTGCTTCTCTGATAGCACAGGATGAAATTCACACCAAAAAATGGAGTAGACTTGAGTGTGACAGCATCTATTTAGGAAAAAGCATGAGTAGATGAAGAAAATGCTCTTACATTTTGTAAAATGCTCCTAAGTTCACTGAGCCAACACAGAAGAATGGTATTAAATTTCATTGACATTTATGAACCTAATTTATTAAAAATCACTTCTGATAAATAATGAAAGTCTTTAGCGTAGGATTAGTCATATACAGGAAAATATACTACACTAAACATATAAACACTAAATTTTTATTTTTATTATTTTTATCAAACTTCCATTTAAATTAAGTATTAATTTTGACTTGGGAAATAAATAGAAAAAAACTTTGTTTCTATATAAACCTGTTACTAATGTGATATATTGCACAGATATGTTGCACGGAGTTACAAGAAATGAAAAATACAAATAAGTGAGATAATTTTGACTTTTTCTCATTGTTAAAGCCAACAGGTGGGCTGACCATCTGTCCTATATCATACTACAAAAATTTTCCCACATAAACTCTAATTATAAACAGCTGCCTCACTTTTGTATTAGGAGCATTGCTTCATCACTACCCATTATTAAATTGGTGGCTTTCACGGTCTACACGACCAAACTGGATATTAATGTAAATTAAGACCATGCTAAGATGTACCTAAATATATATAGATACTCACTGGTACTTGGACAGAGGGGAATTGCCTTTTTTTTTTTTTTTTTTTTTAATCTATAAAGATTTGAGGTACAGTGAACTCTGACAGTGCAGATACTCTGTGTTATTTTAAAAGGTCTACCTTGGCTTTGACTCATCCCAGCTTCTTCCATCCTCTTCTAGCTTTCAAAAGTGGAGCAAAATTTTTGTGTTTCTAATATAAAGTTGTGGTGCAACTTCATTGTACATTGGTTCAGTTAAAATGATGCACCAAAAAAAGAAATCAGTGAAGTGATGAAAGAAATATTTTAACATTTCATGAATGTTTTTGTTGTTTTGAAAATATGATTTAGCATAATCTATTTCTATTCATTAACTGCTTTGTATTCTCAGAAGCAGAGGCCTTAGTAAATAAAGTAAAACAAACCACACATTTCTTACAGGCCAGGCCAGGGATTTGCCACTGCTATTCCACATTAGACTCTCAAGCAGTATAAGTCTTCATTATAAGATCTTAAAAGTGTAAGGCTTTAAGAAAATGGTGTAGAATTAAACGGTTTCTGTGTAGAACTGTGATGACAGTCTTCTCTATAGAACTAGAGATATGGAAATGTATGAAAAAAAGGTCAATTTCTAATATGATATAAAAATACTGGATAGAAATACTGAGAAAATGAGATTTAAAGAAGAGAAATATTATAAAGGGAAGGTAAAACAATTCAGACAAAATATCAGCTTTTCTGCACAGACCAGGAAATTTCATTTTCAGGCTCCACTTGAAGCTGTAAACCAATCTTTCACTACAAGAGCTTTTTATTTCGTCTTGCGAAAAAAGAAGTCCAAGATTTAAACAGTTATGTAGTAATTCAATTGGTATGAAAACGTGCCAGCAACTTAATCCATTTCACATTCAGAAGCTCCTGAAGCTTGAGAGCACATTTGGCGACATCTATATTTAAATTTGTTAAACTTAGTCTTAATTTCTAAACATATTCTTCATCTTTATTTCTTGAAAGAAATATTTGCTGTAGAATAATGAATATGAATTATGCAAAGAAAGTCTTTAAAGGAATACTTCTTGCATATTTTAAGCCTGTTAAAAAGTTGAGTTTGAAAGGCATTGACATCTAGAGAGACTAATTTCTTTTTATAATAAGAAAAACCATCACAAAATTGTAGTTCAGAACATGTCAGTTAAGTTACTGGCAGGGAAATTCATGTTACTACTATTTTTTGAATTTTTGAAAGGCTAGAAACCTTACCCTATTCATATTGTAGAAAGTAAAATTATTTTTAATTCATTTCATTATCTCAACTTAAAGAAAAAAAAAGCCTAACATTTACCTGTCTGACAAAACTTTTCACATTCAGAATGGAAGTTAAAAAGTGATTCAGCCATGGAATATGGAAGTCTGAAGTCAGACTCAGGATTCAGCGCCACTAAATTCAGCAGCAACTCCTACAGAAAATAACACCAACACCCAAATAAGTTCTCCCTCAACGGTTCAGTTAGAATAGAGTTGGACATAGAAATGAACAAAGTGAAGCCAACTCATTAAAAATTTTAATCCCAATGCAAAAAATTCCTGCCATGCCTAGAACTGAATTTTGCTTCATTTGAGGTAATAAATCCTCTCCTGGATGAGGACATGAACAATGACCCAGAAGCTAGCTTTAGCATGGTGATGTAGTCCTTCTCCTAAATGTTCTTAGGAAAATACAAGTAGCATCAAATCTTAAAATGACTGAAACTCCCGTTCTAAATTTAGCTCTAAAAAAATCCTTGTTTTCAAGTTTGGACCCTCTTACTTATTCTGCAAATCAAGAATGAACCTTAGTTATCTTTACTTAGCTTCCTCGAAATTGAGTCCCAAATAAAAACTCAACTTTAACATTTCTTGATCATAGTCCAGGGTTCATATTTTACAGGACCTGACTGAAATTGTAGCATATGGTAGTAGTTCTGGAATCCTTTTTGCATACATGTCCAAGCTTTTCTCTGACCCACACAATTACTTAACTCCCTGCACTCCCTGAATATCGGTCACCCATGCTGATTGATTCTTCTTGACTTTGTATATGCATATGTTTGGTTGTGCAGGGCTTTTTCCATTCTTTTCTTTTTAGCATGAAACATCTCTTGCAAGCTTATTCATTTAACATACTATGAATAGCAGAACTTCTCTTAGACTTAGTTGCCACCTGGACAGACACCCAAACTTGAAGCTAACAAGAATATAGCAATCATTGCCAGAAACAGACCTGGGATCTTTTTTGATTCATCTTACTTCTTTGGCTGACCATCTAGTCTTGCCTTCTAACAGAACCTCGACAAAGACAGTAAACATGGTGATGAAGAATTAGCTGAAGCCCAGAGACATACCAGAGAAGTTCAGCCAAAACCTCCTTGATGGGGGGTAGTTGGCAGGACAAAGAAGCTTTGATAACAATCTGACATCTCAGAAAAGCAGGACTTAAGCAACTATTTATGTTCTGCATTATGTCTCTACACCAAAAAGCTACCAAAAAAATAACTCAGTACCTACCCATAAGAAGGCTCTCTGGACTAGATCACCCAGACAGAGAGGACCCTGGTTGGATATGTCTGACTGTCCTCAGCATCCAAGATGTGGATAATCTTTAAGTGACGCTTTCCTGTCATTGATCAGACCAGCTCCAAGGAGCAGCTTAGTGCTCAAGGGCCAATAAAGCCAGAAACTCTTGTAAGAAACATATAACAAAGGGAAAGGAAAGCAGTTCTCTGGAACTTTTTTCATTCTTTTCTATCCTTATTTTTATGACTCTGTCTGCCTCAATATTCCAAATACCTAGCAGTTAATTAAGGAATGAGCTATTCTTTTATTATATGGGTTATTTTTTCATTTTTTAATAGTCATAACAAAAAAAATCCCCACCAGGCAGTTCTAATTTTGTTCTTTTCTTCCAATCTAGAAGGTTGTGTTAGCTGGAAGAATGGTTTTACAGATGCAATTTTAGCACACAGAAAGGTGACACTTGTTTCCCAGAAGAACTGAAAATCAAGTTGTTACCAAATCTTTTTATACATTATCTTTGAGACACACTTTCATCCCATCAGCTTTTCTGGGTTTATACAAGTTGAGATCCTTCAGACTACAAATGAATTTGAATTTTTATAGTATAAACTAAATTAACATAGAGATACGTTAGAAGTACATTTTCAGTTTTAAAAAAATTTTAGTCTACAGTCATAATAAGGAACTTTGAAAGCCAACTGAAGTTTATTTTTGTAATTTCATTGATAAAAATTATCATGAACTTTTCAATATTAAGCATCTTTAGATATCAATATGTATTTTGGTACTGACCCAAAACTCATGATTTTGAGCATTTAACATGTAATAAAATTTAAAGCTCACAAGAAACATCCTCTTCTTGCATTAGAGCTTCCTGATAGCACTGTATGTCACTGTATAGGTTGTTACTCCAGAACATTTCAAAAACAGTAAAGTCAAAGACAAAGAACGTGGTATATCTGTCCTGAAAGAAATTTACTAATTCAGCAGTTAACAAAAGAACTAGTTTAGTAATTGTTGTGGAATTCTAGTGACACCAACCAGTCCTGCAATCCAATAAATAAGAGTTCAAGTAACCTAAAGAATGTGGCATCTTTCCAAACTTGCATCCTGTGCTCTGTAACATGTGTGGAGTCACCCTTTATAGGGATCCCAGAAGCAACAGGAGGAAAAATGTACTGTGAAATTCAGCATCTCAAAAGCAGATTATTGGGTAAGAGTTTCTTTAATTCAAAGTCATTCTACAGTTCTTTAAGTAAGGATACCGACATACCTATCAAAAACACCTATTTGTGAGCAGTCACTCAAAATTCGGGTTTACTTCTAAATCAACTGAAGTTTGTCCACCAGAAACATAATTCCTGATAAACCTACACAAAATTGGATAAACAAATAAAATACTGTTCTGACAATTTACAAGCTTTTCCTAGACAGAAGAGAAAAAAGAAATTGCTACATCCTTTTTCATTTAAAACTTTATCTTTTAAAATATTTCTCAGTTATTCTTTTTTCATACAGACCTGTGCAGAATGAGTTTTCTACTTAGCATCACTCACTTCTGTCATATTACCATTTAGAGTTTTTCCACTCTAAATAGAGAAACTATTTTCAGAATTAAACACTTGAAGGGGATAAATTTTCTTTAGAAAGGTAGACCCTGCAGGTCAAATTTTAGTCATATTATAGCATAGAAACTTTGTTCCTAAAAGGTCGTTTACTTGGAAGTGAAAAGGACTATAATTTAAAAATGGGAAATAAGCCAAAATGAAAAAACTAAAATACTTAGAGTATCCTGCTGTTTCTGCTGATAGTTTTTCCAAGTGTACCAGTCATCTGGTGATGTTTAAGAAAAGTCTTGATTAGGAATAGAAGTGAAAAATAGTTTACTGCATATTCACATAGGTATCACAGTGAGCAGACCCTTAAGGTCAGGGTAGGGATAAAAAGAAAACATGTAGATGTAATAATAAACCATTCATAAGGTTTTCCTAAGCAGCCTAGATTTCTGAGACTGACATTCACCTTTACTCTTCCACCTCGGCCTGCCTGCATTGCTACCAAAGTGGCTGCCATTTGTGACATTCAGCTGTCATTTGCTACCAGCCATACAGAGTGTTATTTCTTACCATAAGCTATAATTATTAGCTGTAGGAAGCAGTTAGAAACCATGATATAGAATTCATCCAGATTGGAGCAGTTGTTCAGATCTGCTGTCAAACAATGTCACTTCATTTCCTCTGCACAGATACATTTGACAATCAGTAGGATGCTCTGAATTAATGGGATCTTGATTTTGCAAACATATATGCTGAATTTTAATTTATGAATTCCCTGACCTTATTATAGCTAATCATACACATTCAGGTGGGCATTCAGGTATCTGAAGGACTGAGAGTAACTGGCTGGGATTTTTATTGTAGACAATTAAAAGTGATGATTTCTAATAATATTTAGATAGCACATAAGAGATAAAAACAGACAGTCCTAATGACTTTTGGAAACTAAACACAATTATATCCTATATTAGTTCTATTTTGATAGTCTCAGTAGCAGATGACCTACAGTGGCCCTACAAGTACTTCAGTTAATAAAAATAGAACAATGATTTTAAATTTAAATGTTTAAAATGAAGACTACTAAACTATGTTGAAAACTGTAGATCTCTATAATAGTGCATAATTAAGAATAACTTAAATTTCAGTCATTCCCTGTTGATATCCTTTATATCAAAGACAACTGAATACTTTAATCAGATATTTTAAAATTGTGGTATATATGTCCGTAAATGCAAGTAAGTTTAAGTAACCACTTGTCCATCTCTTCAGAGCAAAAGTACACTATTTGGAATAAATGATTTGTAAATACTAGTTGTAGACAGTTATTTCAAAGATCTTGGGTTCAAGTCCTTGTTCCACTATGACCAGTGTAATCACAGGTAATACAAACAGATTATCTGTGCTTCACATCCCTTGTGCAAAGCCAGCTTGTCGTGACAATGAAATGAAATGACAGAAAAATAACTATGTTAAAATTCAAAATAAAATTACTTTAAAATAAACTGGTATTTTTTCAGATACTAGAAATAGATTTTAGGCAAGCATGAAAAAGTTATATTCACATAGTTCACAAAGTTTATAACATACAGGTCTTAGGAGGACTAACCTCTGAAAGCATCGGACTTTTTGTCGAGCTGGTTATAGGGCAATACTATTTAATGGCAACAAAGTACATATCAATCATCTTCCATCTACTATTTAGCTCTGATATGAGACCAACATTCTTGATATATAAGAAATGGTTGAAAGAACAAATTTTAAGTGTATTCAAAAGAATAAGAACATTGCCACCTCACCAAGAACAGACCAAGTTTAAAAAAAAAGAAAAAAAAAATCAAATAAGGCCTGCAGAGTAGGACTGCGACACAATAACAAGGTATTACAGAAGGATGAAAAAGAAAAACTGCTTTCCATTCTGTTCTTTGTGATCTCTCTGGAGATAGAGGGATCAGTGGGACTTTCAAAGAACTGCTGCTTGCTTGGAAGAATGGAAAAATTTTCTTTGAAAATATTTATAAAAGAAGTATTTATGTATAAAGTAAAATAAATAGGAATAAAGATGATATGGTGCCAATTCCATCCTGAGAAAGTCAGGCGACAGCATTGTAGCCTTCATACTTCTGAAGGCCCAGAGTTACTACACAATACTACTAAAGCTGATCTAGTGGGACGTGTCCCTGCCAGGCAGGAGGGGTGGAACCAACAGATCCTTAAGGCTCCTTCCAACCCAAACTATTCTATCAGTCTGTAAAAGCACAAATCACCTCAAGAGAAACCAGCTATCACCAATGTGCTCTCACTCCCTCCCAGAAAACCACAGAGAACTATGTACAGTTTTAGAAGAGAAAACCAACAAACCACCACACAAGAATTACTGTAACACAAGAAGGAGTTTTATTAATAGCCTATATGGAAAATGGCTCTGCATTTTTTTCCCTCTGCTAATTCTGTCTCTACTACACCAGCTGACAAGATCATCCTGTTTCTCTGATTTAGTGCTCACAACAAATAAATTTACTATGCTGTATTTTTATGTTTTAGTATAATAAATGAAAATGAGTTAACATGAAATGCATTAGTCTCTGAAGTGGAAAAACATCAGCTTCTTAGATGTAGCCAAATACACTAGTGTTCATCTACTTCACATTAATTTGACTTATATAAATTCAGATTAGCACAGCTGGAAAGCCACCCAAAAATTTTCATTTTTGCAAACATAAAGGATATTTTTTTCATATCTTATGAAGTCCTTATAAAGCTATGAAGTTCTTTTTCTGGCTGAGACAAACAGTGTCTTTATAAAGTTATGTCTTTAAAATTTGGGCACAGTAGGAAAGCTAGAGAGAAGGGAGTCTTGGATGTCTTTATCTGGTGTCACTTATGTCTTGCACTTCCAGAAGTAAAAGTTCCTAAAATGCAGAGTTGAAAATTTCTACCTTTAAGAAGGGCTCAAACCAGATTCTATTGTGGTAAATATGGAAAGAGTACAATTAGTGGTAGTACCCATTTCAGAGAATTGTAATGCATAGGGATAAGACTAAATAAGTACTTACAGAGTTCCACTTGCATGTGTACTATTCACTTAACAATTGGATTCAATGACCCTTGTGGGTCCAACTAAAATATTGTGTGATTTATATAAAATTATGTGTGTGGATGTGGCAACAAAATGCAACTTGAAACTTGGAAACATTGTTCAAAATTAAATGTAAATGAGAAAGGTTTTGCAATAAGAAAAATAGCAGAGCTGTGGAGATGCTAAATCGAACACAGTAAAGTTATTTTTATTAGATATTTTTACTTATTTACCATTTTTCCTACAAAAAAAAGTGAGGTTAATGACTTGGGGATTTTTACCCCCGAGGCCATACCGCAAGGAAACACATTTGGAGAGAGTATATGCAAGTATGTGAGTTTCTGAAAGGTTTTCATATTTCTGATCTATCCTGTCTCATGACACATGTCTACTTTCCCTAGAAAGAAGGAGATTCAGGGAAGAGCTTCAATCTTTTTAGTAATTGGATTCAGGAGTGCAGGTTCAGATGGGTTATTGGTGGTAAGATAGGCAGCTAACATTAAATGTCAAATTATAATGAATATGGGATAGGAACCATGAATAGCAACAAGAATAGGAATATGTTGAAATTTGTATACTAGATATTGGAATTAAAAGACTATTCAAAGTGGATGCTCTAGTGCTAATAATACGTAGTACTTAACTCAACATAAAATTTTATTTATTCCATGTCAAAAATTTAAATTTACAAATTAAACTAAAGATCTGCTACTGAGTAAAATATTGCATACAACAGTATATATGGACAGAAAAATTTACTAAGCAAAAGGTATCACTGGAAGTATCAGGAACCAGAGGAAATACAAGGAAAAATGCAGAACATGTCAGGCTACTCACCTTATTCAAGTTGTTTGCTAAATATGTGACATTTACTAGGGCAGAGTTAAAAATACCAGTAAATTAGTCTCATGATCAATTAATAAACTATTTGCTGCATTAAAGCACAAAATCCTTCCCTTTAAGCTTTTGAGGACTTAATAGATACTGAGAGAAAAGTCTTTTGAAGGAATGCAAGAAGAGAGCCTCTAGAAAATGCTGTTTGCATTTCTGGTTTTATTTTTCTTTTGAGATTGAAGACTCATGTTTCTGCCGAGTCATGACTTGCTACAGGTGGAAAAAAATGTAATATGCTGCAAAAAGTATTTCTGAACACTGCAAAAAAAACATTTCATGATTGACAAGAATACCAGAAGGAAACATTTTCATGGTAATTATTTTTGTGGCTGATTTTAGGTACTTATATGGAACAAATTTTAGCAAATATATTTTGAAGCTATATTGCAGTATCAGTTCTAAATTACTATTTCATTGCCTGTTCTGTTTCTTATAGTTTGCATTGTTTATATTGTAAATTGAACTGAAGACTATTTGTAGAAGTAGCACCAGTAGCAGACGTGGGCTTGTCATCAGCAATGAAGTCTCTGCTCAAGATTAGTTTCTATGAAAACCACTACCAAAATTACTGAAATTAGTAACTTCTTTTATTTTAAGCATGTGACTTTTATCCTTGTTGAAAATCCAGATGAAATTTTTAAAATTCCATAAACCAGCTGTAAATTAAGCTGGACTATATTGGCTGTGTAGTCACTGGAGATGGCATAGTAACAAATACATCAAGAAGGCAAGCTATTACAAAAAATCTACAGTCGAAGCTATAGAACAACTGGAAAAATTTCTGGGATTTTTCACATACTAAGGAAATTCTTTCCAAGACAAAACATCCTGTTTCAACCTCTACAGAAAGGAATTTCAGAAAAACTTAAAAAACAACATTTTTTTTCTCTGCCAAAAGTTCTCCCCTAAGTTATTTAAGACCTTCCATATAAAATTAAGGGCTTTTTAATGCTTGAAAGAAATATGTAGCAGTTGTCTGCTTTCAGGATTTATCTGAGAACAATAAGACAACAGCAAACCACGAAACGAGAAGAAAATATATTCCTTTGAATTTTATGGCAATTGTGTGTGCCTCATGTTCAATACTGCAGTTTAAGAGAAAAAAGCACTGGAAAGACTGATCAGAAAAAAAATCTATTAAAAAGCGTATGGGCATATAAACTGAGGAACCTGAAAACCTCAAAACGCTTGACAAACACATTTAAAAAGCTATCATGAAGCCACAAAAAAAAAAGCTTTTCTTCAAATGGAAATTTGGTTCCATTCCTTCAGCAGCACACCTGAAAGACAAAAACTAAGCACATAACCTACCAAAGTGTCATTTGTTCTCAAAAAATCTGAAGTGAAAATAAAATCTGATAAGGCATACTGAAAAGAAAAAACGATCATAGGAGTATGGATCGCAGGAGTTACTTTTTGAAATGCAGAAGACAGATCAAACAACATTCCTTTTCCCCATTTCCCAAAGGGAGTTGCAGAATAAATTTTACCAGCAGGTGCCTTTGCCAAAGACAGGATGTGGCAAACAAATCCCCTCACTTCAAGGACATGGCTTTTATACCCACCTGGATTAGCATAGTCCCTCCCTAGTACCGCCTCTTCTGAATGTTTTCATTGGATCACTCCTCCCATGCTGGATTGGCTGAATCATTATCCAGGGATTCCCATTGGCTGAAAGCTATCCAATAGCTATACCCCACTCATTCCTTTGTTCTAACATGACGTCACAGTCAACACCCATTACCCTTCCCCTTCACTGCAGAATTTCTACAAGAAATAACATAAACAACCAGAACTGGGAACATAGAATAATTAACCACAAACTTATTTTAACACCGAACTTTTTTCAAAAACAAAGGTAAATTCATTACAAAAATCATTACAAAAGCCAACTCTATGACTCGTGTTTGTCACAGCCTGCAAGAAGTATTTTTAAGCTACACGTGGAAAAGGCGGCGCAAGCCCTTTTTTCTCTCATCGCCATGTTCAGCTTCGTCTCACCTGACTCACATTCTCTGTCTCTCAGACTCTGAAGCCACCGCGCTGAAGAGTGTTCTCATTCGGGCTTTACGGTGGAGAAAGCCTCGCTCCCTTTGTGCTGCTGGCTGCACGGTGTGTTCTTCAGCTCAGCGCCGAGTGTGCTGGCTGCAGCAAGGAGGCTTCGCCGGCTCCCGCTGGCTCCACTGGCTCTGTGTGGAGAGGAGAGGGACCTGCCAGTGCCAAGAAGCCTCACTGGATGGGTTTAGCTGTGTGGCAGTCCATGACTCATTTTAGCTGCCTGAGGCTCTGGGAGAGTTCCTCTGCCAGCGACCCAGGCTCCATGGCATGGTGCTGAGAAAAGGGGCAGGGGCCGTAGCCCAGCTTATAAAGGGTTCCTGGGACAGATGAAGAACATTTGAGGATCCAGGTTTAAGTATGGGAATGGGGCGAGCACCAATGATCTGTGGGCACGGGGGCGGGACACAGGTGGGATGGGGAATGGGAGCCAATGGGGAAACTCTGAGGGAGTGGTGATGGGTCAAGGGCCAATGGGTGGACCCTGCATTGGAGGACCTTCTAGGGCATGGATTTATAAGGTAACACGGGGCAGGGAGGCCAATGGGGCCAAGCTGGGAGGCTGAACTGGGGTACATTAACATAGTAGGGCAAAGCATTCTGGGGGAAGCTTCTTCTGTTCAACCTAACCTGGGGAGGATCTTTTGGTACTAGGGACTGTCCCACCAGGGACTCTCTTTGTCCCTTATACCACTGGCTCAACGGCCACCACAGAAGTTCTTCCAGATGTACTGTCACAGGATTGCTACTTCTCTTTATCCCTAAAGGATCTAAGACTTTTGTTAAGATATCCCTTCTTAATATATTATAAACACTAAGGAATAAAGAATAGAAAGTTTAGTTTATGCAGACAATATAAAAGAGGAGAAAAAAAATGTTTCCCAGAGTTTATAGGAAGATTATTCTGCAGGAGTAGGTCCATGGTCAAGGAGTAGAAATAATATATCTAAGAACAGTAAAATTCCTGATGAAAGCATAGCAAATCAAATCAACAATTTAACTGTTCATTACATCAGGACTGCGTCAGATGTGATCTCTGCAGAACAGCTAAAGGCGACAAACAGAAAGACATAGCAAATACACAGATATAAGTGTACCCGAAACCTTTCTGACAGCCTGTATTGCTGACCATTTTAGTAGGCTTAAACAAAGCCAACACATTTTCTTATCAAATCTTAGCAACAGGTTTTGTCAAGATAAATGCCAGGTTAGGTTTTTTTTATCCAAAACTTCATCAGAGAATTGGCACAGTCTGGATAAGTCTTCAGTAACATATTTTTTTGTAACTTAGGTAATTTTGTATTCCCACTATATATCTTTCATTTTGTGAGGATAAATTCATACCACAGTTGTATTATTTGATATCAAATAAACAGTACATGTCTTTAATAACTTTATTCGTCATCATGCATCATACCAATTTTGGCACTATCCTAATTTCTTTATATGCAGATTAAAACAGTATTCTCAGAGTGGAAACACACATTAATGCAATCTGTCAGATGCAATTACATCTCTGTGCAAGTCTAACAAAAGTTTCATTTCTTCTCATAATACAAAATGCTTGACCATGTTTTCTTTCAATAAAGTGAATACAGTCAATAAAACTCAGTCCAAGAAAGCTAGTTTCACTTGCTGGGTGCTCCACATGGTTTTGCTTCTTTAATAAATAAAACAAAATAGTCCTTTCTTAAAGTATTTCCTACAAACCCTAACTCAAACTGCACCTCATCTAGTCCCTTCTGGTAGCATGTAATGCGTACACATATAAATACACACATGTGTACACAGGTTTACAAACACACTTCAGAAGTCTCTTGGATAAATGAGATCTAGAATTACTCTTATGAGAATCATATTTGAATAAATTTATAGACATAAATCTATCATTTAATAACTCCATATTTTAATGGTCTAATTATTTTAATTCTAAATGATTGTATTGGAATTTGATTTACTTGATATAATAATGAAAAACACAAAACACAAAAGAATTATTTATACTTCTATGAATATGAAAGGCAACTAAATATTCAGGCAAATGAGTGGCTTTAAGATTCTGAATACCTATTTTTTGTGATTAATACCTGGGAAAGTCTGATCTTCAGAGGAAGCTGGCTTCAGGACATGTAATTGTTTTCTGAATTATATTGTTCAAGGTATGACAACATCTGAACAGACTAGACAGTAACAGAACACATCTGCTGAAAAACAGAAGGCTTTTTCCTTAAGGTCTTCAAAGGCAAAGGTTAAAAGCCTAGCAAATTTCACCCAGAATGAACAGATATAAATGCAACAGATTTGACAAAAAGGATGTTAACATTTACAAAATGTCAGGATAGTGGACTTTTTTTTTTTTATTCACTTGCTTAATTCAGAAAAGGGACAACTCACTTGACATTGCTCTATGAGAAATATAGAAATAAAAATTAATTTAGACAGACTGTATGCTTCTTGTAGTCCATAGTCATATCTCACAATGTTACCTCTGCTGGTAATTAATGTAACTATTTTATCATAGTGATTTAATAAATAGTTTAAATACCACCAGTTTCCTTATTTTAATTGCACTCAACTAGCAGGAACATTATACTGGAATTATTTATTTTTCATTTATCCTAGGCAGTGTAAGCTCTGAACTGGACTGAGGAATTAAACTGTAGTCCTGCATCAAATCCTCCATTATTTTTCAAACATTTTCAGAATGATTATGTGCATGTACATGCTTGTGGGCATACATATTATTTAGTAAAAGCTGGTTTTATATGATGAGACACCAAAGAATTTTCCTAATGCATCACAATGACCACCAAAATGAATTCTTTCCCCAATTAGAAAGCACATTTACACAGGCAAACAATTACACTTTTTCCCAGACATATACATAATGATTTCATCGGAATCATCACCTAACTAGCTTTAGTTTGCACTAAACAAAAAAAAAATAGTCTTGATATATAATCCCTCTTACCTCTTGTTTACACTCCTTTAGTTGCCAGATTCAACGAGTGCACTTGGAAAAGTTTAGACCAAGACTGCTGTATTAGGGTAGACACAGCCTCAGGCACTGCTACTCATTATGTTGATCTAAGTCACAGTGTGCCTTAATAATGGGTTGGAAAATCCATCCTGTTTGAAGTGCACAACCTGAGGTTATACTTAACGGGATTCATTCTAATATACTCTGCCTCCAGTTGGTATTGGTTTTCTTAGGAGTTGGAGATTTACACTAGGGTAAAAATAGCACTGAAAAGGAATGAGAACAGACTAAAATTACTTAGTCCATAAGAAGGAAAGGCCTGTTATTGCTTTTAAAAATATCAGGTGCTTAGGAGAGCCTGTTTAATGTCTTAGCAAAATAGGATGTGTTGTATATATCAGTATTTTCCAGAGTTCGGCTTTGGACCTGATAGGAGACACAACCTAGAATGATTAAGCAGGATTCTTTTAGGCAGTTTTCTTATTCATCTTGAGTTATATTAGTTTTCTACAAATGCACAAAATACTGCTACACATATGATATAGGAAGATAAAACAATATTCTCCCTAAAGTTGCACTGGTTTCAAGTAAATCACTGAATATAACCACCTTATTTTTTTTTAATTGATTTTCTTCTTCTATTCACAATCCTACCATATTCCCTTCCTTGTCTACTCTTAAACATCCCATCTTCTTTAAATGTCTTTGAGGTACATCATTTCTCAAGTCTGTTTAAAAGGAATGCTTTCTTTTAGACTCATCATGAATTTTTAGAAATGTTTTCATGACATATGACCACTGTATCCTATAATATGTATTCTGAGAAGAGTTAAACTTGAAGCATGCTGCCATTAAAATCCACAAACATTGTTAATTTTAAGGAGGGTGGCAATAAATATTTGCAAAAATTCTAAAGCAAGTCACCTCAGTGAAACAATCTTTTATCATTGAGAAGTATTATAATCATATTTGTTGAGACTGTCTAAACACCAGTCTCACTCTCTGCCATCCCCTACTCTTGTTACTACTTTCTCCTCTTCTCCCCCGGATTATTCTTGTAGTCCATTTTCCTAAGTCTTTCCCAGTATAACTGTGGAGTTTTGGACCTGTGCAAAGTCAATGCCGAATGATAATTTCTTTTATTTTTCCAAGTATGAAAACAGTGTTTATTCAAATAAAGTGCAAAAGTCAAAAAGCAGCAGTTTCAGTAAAATAGAATACATCCAATGTTGAATGTTATTGTCTCTATATTGGAGAGACATGGGCTTGATGGATGGACCACTCAGTGGATAAATAGGTGGTTGAGATCCCAGCTAGAGTGCTGCCTACAGTTCTGCTGTCTCCAACATAAGGACATGGAACTGTTGGAGCAAGTCCAGAGGAGGCCAAGAAGTTGATAAGGGAACTGGAGTACCAGTTGATAAGCAGACAGGCTGAAAAGTTGGGGCTGTTCAGCCTGGAAAAGAGAAGGTGGCATGGAGACCTCATAAAACACTTCCAGTATCTGGGAAACCAGAGAGGGACTCTTGATCAGGAATTGACAAAGGGGAAATTTAGAAATAAATCCTAATTCGGATATTAGAAAAAAAGTCATTATTGTGAGGGTGGTGAGACCCTGGAAGTGGTTGCCCAGGGAGGTTGTGGATGTCCCCTTCCCAGCAGTGTTCAAAGCCAGGATGGATATGGTCTCAAGCAACGTGGTGTAGAGGGAAGTAGCAGGGAGGTGGGGACTGATGATCTTTAAGATTCCTTCCAACCATTAATTTTCTACAATCTTATGATTATTTAAATTGCTTAAAGTTAAGAATCTACTCTGTACTTTTATTTCTCTGGTATTACTGTGGGGAATTTTATGAAACAATTTTTTAAATTGTGGTTCAGGCTGATTTGCCTTGAAATTTGACGTAAGAAAAAAAGGAATCGAAGTGCACAAAAATTACCTGCTTTAGGAATAAGGTCTTCCATTAATACAGATGGCAAAGATTTCCATCTGTCTTAAGAGAGATTACAGTAACTCTGTTCAAGAAAATCAGCCTTAGAATTCTTAATATACTTTCCTTAGCAGAATACAATCTTCCAATGAACTAGATTATTATTTTAATTCTGATATAGAAGGAAAAAAACCTGTACTGCTACTGGATTTCTGATTCGTTGTGCTACATCACTTTCAAAAAATAATAGAACAAGGAAATTCAATCTGCATAAATAAAATAACAATATTTTTATAATTTTATTTAAACCAATATTAATAAAAAACTACAGTACAGGCACCTTCCCAGAACATCCATCATAGACTGGACTACAAGAACACTTTAGAGTAAAACAAAACAAATAACAAAAAACTCCTCCTAAGTCATTCTTAGCAAGGGCATTATCATAAACAAAAACCATCTACATGGGAAGAAAATTGTATAGAGTTGTCACTTCCTCTGAATTAAAACATGACTGCTGTCATTTTTGCACATTTCCCTTTCCTTTCTTTCATTTGTATTTGTTTTAAAGGTGAATGGGACATAAGAATGAAAAAAGGCACCAGAGTGGAAAAAGGAAAATTGAAAGTAGACTTGAGAATTTTTTCTAAGCTTGAATTAATAAGGAAGAGTAGCATACACAGAGACAAAGTTCATTGCTTCCCTACATTACTGTGATAAAGTACAGAGCATGACTCTTTTCTGCCTTTCACTCCTCCCTTGGGAAGTGGAGACTCATTCTTTTCTGTACTCGGGGCAGAGTGGTAAGGTTTTGGCTGGTGTTGAGACATTTAAAAAAATAGCAGTAAAAATATTCCATGGTTTTC
Source organism: Rhipidura dahli (assembly GCA_013399225.1). Classification (NCBI taxonomy): domain Eukaryota; kingdom Metazoa; phylum Chordata; class Aves; order Passeriformes; family Rhipiduridae; genus Rhipidura; species Rhipidura dahli. The sequence continues at coordinate 71,389 of VXAC01006366.1, forward strand.
AACAAAATCCATAGAAACTTAGACCAACATATCACAACCAACCCTTAGACTGTAACTGAAGCACTGCATTGCTATTTGCCTTTAATTAAGGCAGTACACAGAATTTTTCCTTTCACTGGACCAGATCTGAGACCTTTTAAATTAGTTACCTCCATTGTGTTAATAAACTGTGCCGAAAAGGTGTGAAACGCCACCCATTGAATTCAGCTCCAATACAACAGTAGAGGCTACAGTACCCTACTATTGCATAACTTCACAATATGACGAGTAAATATATATAGTTTTCATGCTAGCAAACTCTGTACCTTGTCTTTGTTTTGTCTTGTCATATTGAAATGAATACATATGTGTTTGCACATTAGAAAGCAAATTCAACCTCATGAAACAGGATTACCACAACCAGAGAAAGAGGAAAAACTATGTTTGATAGGCTTTTGTAGACAGCCTTTGATGTCCAAAACAAAGGCACTTGGAGGTCCAAATAAGCAAAGTCAGAAGAATTATAGAGTCCAAAAATGGGTAAATTCTTATTTTGTTGAAAAGTGTGATGTAAGCTAAAATGTAGGTAACGTGTTATTTTGTGGTTTGGTTTGTGGCAGGTTTTTTTTTTCCCATCAAAATACTATCTGTGAATATGATTGGGCCATTTTCTGAAAATCTTGGAGTTTATGGAGTCTGTGAGGGAAGACATACTTGAAGCAGCTTGTTGACAGGAGACTGCCAGAAACCTGGAACTGAAAAATGTGCCCGGAAAGCAATAAAAAGCAGGAGGGGCACAGCATTCCTCTTCCCAGCTACCCCACATAAACATCTTTCAGTTTCCTGGCATTTTATTCAAATGAAAAACTGATGGAGATACATGCGTTTGGTTACCTCCTTTTTTTTTTTTTTTTTAATATATCTTCAAGAATTTCGGTAGAGATAGTTTTTTTATTCTTTCATAGTGTTCTCTATTGAACATCTTCCTTTAGAATAGCCCAGGCCCTACATACTAGATTGAAAGTATTATTTTGCACATATCCTCCTATTCTGACACTTATTCTGTCTTCAATAATGTATCACCATTTCTGAAACAAACCTACATTCTTCAAGCCACACGTTGTCAAATTCCATTTCACAGCTTTGTTCTCGCATTCTTTTCCTATTTCAACATGACAAACTGAATAGTTTTCATCCCCTTTCCCATTTCCTCCATTTTCTTTCATGTTTGCTCAGAGCTGCCAGCACCCTGTTCAGCAGAATATCAGTTTTGGTACTTGCAATAAGAACCTATTTCACTTTTTTATGTCTACGGGACATTTCACAGATTACCTTCATTACTGAATCCTAGAATATTTTCAGTGTTCTACCACTAAGGATAATGCTTGAAACACGTTTCTATTCCTCTGCTCTCAAAAACATAAATATCTGAGTCATGACACTGAAATACAGTGAACAGACTTTTATTGATGCAATAATTTCAACCAGCTGCAGCAACTGCATTTAACTTTATTATACAGAAGTGACTGTTCCAAAACAGCCATAGAAAGCAAGGAATTACTCTAGATATCTTTGGACATAGTATTTCCACTGATCTGAAAGAGCTTTGTACAAAGTATAGGAAAGAAACTTAGGAACATGTCATAAAAATGGTCATTCACATGCACAACTTTATGTGAGTACTCAAACATAGCAGAAATACAATCATAGCAAATATCCATATGTTCATGAAAGGCTGAAGGAAAAGGATATGAAACAGGTAGTAAACTACCAATATTTTTGCTATGGCCTTTGTTTCTCAAATTGCAGGGCACATTTAACAGGGCCTGAAAGACTTGGGATAAATAACATTAGCCATGTTACTAAAAGCACTGTCGCAGCCTAAAAAACGTAACTGAGGAATTCCTATATAATTTTCCTGGTTTTCTAAAGCAGATCAAACAAGTCTCTATGGCACCGTAGAAGCAAAATTTACCCCATCATAAAGGCTTTTCATGACTCCAAGTGCAAATGGAGCAGGAAAAGACCTCTTAGGAGCTAATTTACCAAGTCATGAAAGGTTTTTCATGAAACAAGAAAATCAATGAAACTTCAGTCTACAAGTTCCACAAATCACCTACACCACCAAGAATGTATTTAAATCAATGCATTCCTTAGAAAGGATGCTGATATGTATTATTTTTTTGATATTCTGGAAAGAGTATTTGAACAAAACCTGCTCACTTTATTTGAGTTTGTCAGAATTCCCAACAGGAAAAGAATTATATATATTTTTGTACTATTGGATTGCTCTAAAGTTCCCTCTGCATCCCAAAGGATGTGAAGATTTTAGGGACAGGAAAACAGGAACAGAGGAAAAAATTTGGTTTTTGTTGCAAGTGTTCTTTCTATAAAATATATATTACATAAAACTGTTTGATTCTTGCGTCTATTCCATTTTTCAATAGAGAGTAAGAATTTGCATAAATGTATAAATAAAAAATAAATCCAAGTAGTTCATGATGATATATTTCTCTTGATGTTTAGTATAAGAGAGAGGAAGCTATTAAAAGTCTTTAGAAATAAAAACCAATTTCTTACTACACTCTTCTTTTATTCCTTTTACTAAAAGGGGCTGATTTCCTGATTTTCCTGATTTTCATGTCTATGGAATTAGAGAAGAAAAGCTTTTTTAAAATTGAAAAGATGTAGTCAGTTCTGTAATTCCATTATTTTTTTCCATTTGTTCTTTGAGTTAGCCGTCTTCAAATATTCATGTCATAGTCAGTCTAACCATTTATGTATCAGTTTCTCAAACTTTAAATTCTAATAGAATTACATTTATCAAACGATTTTATTTAATTTTTTTAATAAAAATTTGAATTTATTTTCCAAGAAAGCCAGAGCAGCAATAGAAGCAATAGCTTTTTAGCCAGTCCATTGTGTTTCACTTGTTCCTGAACAAGTCACTAAAATTTTTTCCATTACAATAATAAGTCCTTTACTATAATGAAAAACATGGAGCATGGTTAAGAACTGTTAAAGACATTGCATCATCAGTGAAAAAAAGTTACGGATACTGCAATAAAAGAGATTTTTCTTTGTGGAAGGGCAAAGAAAAGAGTTCTTGCGGATATTAATTTTTTTATATATAGTTTTTTGCAGGATTGTGAACAGGATGACCAAGATGGTTGCTTCTGGTTCTTTGCAACACATAAGAATACTGTACTTGCTGAGTGATAAAATCTTCAAGGACACGAATAGTGTCTTTGTTAGTGTCTGTGCCATGGATGGCACAGTAATGTTCTTTTTTATACCCATACTATTTCTATAACAGCAACACAACAAATGTTTATAAAGGTAGAGATGCATCTTAAGGCAGAGAAAAATAGACAGTAAAATAATACTACTGTAACTTTTATTGCAATGTGAACAAAAATATGGAACAGAAAGACTATTTGACACAACAATAATAATTTACACACGGGTATCTCAGGAAAGTAGTAACAAGACCTCTTTCTTCAAAGTTTTGTAGTCTTTATGTTAACAAACTGAGGAGAAAAAAAGTCCTTAAGTAAGTCCTTTATCATCTTGTTAAGTACTACATGGACCATAAGCTCTTGCAAACAATACTTTCATCCTAAAGAATTGCTGTCACAACACGTTTTCATAAAAATTAAAATTGATATAAATAATTACAAAAGTCCAACCTTGTCTTGGTTTGAAAGACA
>VXAC01006369.1:0-61454 GCA_013399225.1 Rhipidura dahli
GTGGCAGGGAGGATGCAGTTATTACGCCGCTGCAAAATGAAGGCGTGAAAAAAACTGCACTCAGTATAGAGCAATTTGTGTATATCGGGTATGGGAGGAGGTCTCAAGGCAGCTTAACCGAGTTACAGTCTCAGTCAGCTTCTTGATTTTACTTTAAAGCATCCATGTCTATGTTTCTCTATGCACCTTTCCCTTCCTCTCTGTCCATGCTCCCCATCCCGTCCATCCTGCCCCCTATCCCCCATCTTTTAAGAGAAGTCACAGAGCTCTTGTGCCAGAAGCAGTAGCCATCAGTGCTGCACCAGACCTGCAGCTTTGCTTCTATCTGTATTTGCAGTCGTCCTGGAAGTGTAATCTATGCTTTGAAAGGTCAACATGCAAACAGATATGTCAAAGTCTCATTTCACAGGATTGGAGAGTGAGGAATTGGAATTGGAATGTGTGAGGGACTAACTGAATGTATGGCTGGGGCTTTATGTTCCTTGTGAATCTCATCAGTCTCCTGTCCTAATAGAATTTTAAACTGAAAACACTGTAGGGTCAGTGGGCGAGGTTGGAAGATTTGAAGGTTGTGGCTCTAATTTAAGGCCTCAGTCACAAAATCCCCCTATTCCACAGTCAGTGTCCTTCAAAATAAAATTTTTAAAGCCCAAAACAAACTGCCCTGCAATAAGGTGACCTGATTATTTTTTTAACATGTACTCAGATCTCATTCTGGAGGAGAATGATAGCAGAGGGTAGGTGTTCTCTACATGCAGCATACAGGCCTGTACTTCACCATAAGCCTTCCACATCAGCAGCTGTGCAGAAAAATACTTAATACAGAGCTGGCACATGGATCTCTGGCTTAAAACAGAGGCAAGGCAAAATTCAGTAATATTCAACAAATTTAAAACAGAATATGTTGAAAATCTTTCACTGAGGTAAAATGGCTGAAAACTGTCTGATGGAAGATTTTATCCCTGGGAACTTGTGGGTTGAATTAAATGCCTCTTGACATATTGGGGTGGGCGCTTTTTCTTCTGGAAAAGATAACAGCATTTATCAGATGTCATCAACAGGTATCTGAACATAGTTTTGGCTTATGTCTTCTTTTACATTAAGTTTCTCAACCTTTTGCCAACCTTCTGACATGAGAAAAATCTTAAAAATAGCTAAGAAAAATACATGTTGATGTACTGGGTCTTTAATACTTCTTCTCCTTTCTTTTAGTGCATTTTTAAGACCTAAACTGGGGAAACAATATGAAGCTTCCTGTGTGGTATGTACATGTGTCTCTTTTTCAGCTCTTATTGGTAACTAACTTTTCATGCAAATCAGTCTGACTAGAGTGGCTGATCAGCAAGCTTCTCAGCTTATACCAGAAGTGGATTTAGTTCATTCAGCTTCGTTTTGTACTTTTATCACATGAAGGATTTTAAATTTCTGCCATCCAGAAAATTTGCATATCATGTCCATCTTTAGACACAACAAAAAGAATTTATTTGGATATTAGTAATAAGTAATTAATTAGTAATGCTGTTGTAATTAAATAAATAATGACATAGACAAACTGAGTTATGACAATCTGGGTCTAACCTTGTAATTCATCCAGTGTAGATATACTTTTGCATGAGATTGATGTCATTTCACTTTGTGATTGCTGATTTGTGATTCAAGCTAAAAATATGGAAAATCTAAGCAGTACTAACAGGCTTTGAACAATACTTTTAACATTATGCAAGATGGGAAACACTTCTACTGGAAATTAGAGAGAACATATCTTATCACCCTGATGAAGGAGAGGCTGTTATGGAGATACAAATAACTCTTATTTCTAAATGTACTTCAAATAAAGCCTCAAGTTACTGCCAAAAAGGAGGAAAAAGGGAAGACATGAAGCAAGTTCAAAAAAGATGGGTATCTAGAGAATTTCAGAACTTCTTGAATGTTTGCTGATCTTTGGATTACTTAAAATTCAGTAGTCAGTTGCAGCCAGACTTGACAGAGTGGAAAGATTTTGTCTGGACATGTATCATAATAATTTAAAGTTCTTAGGTCACTCTGCAGCAATTTTCTGACTTCCTTCTCACCAGACATTCAGCTGGAGAAGCTTTATCTGTTGCTGAGTCATTTTCTTCCAAGAAATCCATACATTTTTCAGGGTTTTTGCTAGATAGCAAATAGAGATAGAGGAGTGCTGGCTTAGTGTGTCGGTGAGTAAAATGTATTTCAGTTCTAGCACGTGCAGCAAAAAGCATCATCGCTGGTTAATGCCCACTGACAGTTCCTGGTTGTTGAGAGGCTGGAAAATGGAGCTTGTTGCCTTATGTCCTTTACCAGGAGCCTTGGCAGTATGCAGGAGTGATGTCTTGGAGCACCTCTAATCTGAGGATGTGGCTTCATCTGTGGGCTCATACCTGTTACTGTTGGGTAGAGGGACAGAGCTTCTTTCTCTGTGCCTTCTCTATAGTGTACCTGTCTGTCTGTGACTTCTTTCCTTCCTGCTGTGCTGTTGGCATCAGGTCCCCGAGGGTTATTCTAAATCACCTTTCTTCTGTGAGCACATATCAGAATTTACAAAGTGTAAAAAGGAAACAACACCCAAAAAACCCCTAAACTGCAACACAACATAAATCACATGCTTCAGCCAAGAGAAGGGGAGCTCTGAAAAAGGGCGTTTCATAAAGATCCAATAAATGTCCACCTCTTGGATGAAGAACTTGATTCTTCTTCAGTTCTTAATATAATCATTAAATTATAGTAGAAAATTTTCAAAGGTGGAATGTAGTTTTGAGAAATTTGTGGGATACAGCCTGAAATAACAGCATCTGTTGCCTTCTCCTTCAATCCATTTCCTCTACCTACTGGTGCACAAGAATGTCTGCCCACATCAACACATTCTGTATTATCCATTTGAGCAGCAGAGTGCTGAGTGCATAGGTGAGACAGGGTTTCTGGAACTTGGCAGGTGCTTGTTTTCTGAAACCTCTTGCTGACTGTCTAACACCTCTGTATTGACTAGTGTGCCTAAAAATACTGTACACCTGTTACATGATCTGTCCTTTTATAATTCTCAAGCCAGAATTGTTGTAGGCATGTCTGTAGTCTGTTAACTGTCTGGCAATGCATATGACACAACACTGTGCAGTATTCTATTATTATTCTTGGCTCTAAACTTGCTGCAGTAGAATTTGCTGCATATTGTGCATTGAGGAAGCAGATGTTGGAGGCTGAGATTCAGTGAGTACAGCATCTGGTCTGAAAGAGCATATTGTATTGCTTCTTTGAGCTTTGCTTTATACCATAATACTTGAAGAAGAAAACTGGCCCTTTCGTTGCATTTTTGTCTTTACCTGAACCATCATATTTACACACTTATTTCAGTTAGTCTATGAATAATAGCCTTTAAGCTGAAGATAAATACCCTCCTCTCAAACATTGTCTTACAACATCTAAATATGTTCGTGCCTCAATATGGATTTAATGTTCTTCCTCCTCCCCATTCTGAAGTTGTTCTGCCCTGACACAAAGCCATTCCTAATGTGCATTGAGTCAAAGTCAAAGCTGTAAATGACCTCACAGGAATGCCATGTGAGTGCTGTACAAAGCTAATGCATTTTTGGCGTGATGGTAAGTAACTCAAAGATATGTTTAAATTCTTCTACTCTGGATTGCATTGGCCATGGAAGAACTCAACTGTTTTCTGAAGGATCCTGCAAATTCAAAGTTTCCCTCTTTTCTGTTTGGTTTTTTTTTGTTTGCTGTTTGTTTGTGTCTTGGGGTGACTTTATGATTCTGTATTCCCTGTCACCTGCTCTATGTCAGACATGAATACTGTGCCTTTCTGTGTCTTTAAGCTGGGGCCAAGAGAAAGGGGAAAAAAAGACCTGAGTGGTTTTGTGTTCAAGGACACACACTCTCCTGCATTCCTGCTGCTACAGAGCCAAGAAAAGCACCTTCCTGCTTTTATCCAGCTTTCGACTCTGTTTCCCAGGAGAGAGACGGAGAGTTAAACTTCTTTGCTTTTTAGCTAGCCTGCTAGCTGAGGCAAGAAAGTTTTTTCTCCCTGGGGCTTTGGCTTCTTCTCTTCTGGACTGTTCATCAACACCAGAACATCACCGGGAGGCTCTACGCTGCAGCCCAGAGGGGCCCATGCCGAACCCCAGCTTCAGGGAGAGAGCAGAGCCAGGCCTACAAAGGACTCTGAATTCACCAGGTTTTCTCCACAGCGAGAGGTTTTATTATTTAACATAATTCTTTTTTTTTTTCTTTTCCGTACCTGCATGCACTTAACTTGTTAAATAAACAGCTTTTTTTTTTTTTCACTTTCCTTCAAGGAATTTCTTTCCCACCCTGGTGGGGTAGGGGCTGCTGAAATCTGCCTTCTCTCTGAGGATGTTTTCCTCCTAAAATTTGTCTCAAACCAAGACAGTTTGTTTGGGGTATTTTTGTTAGCTTGTTTTTGCTTCTTTTTGAAAATGTAATTACATGGTTTTTTATTGTGAATTATTAAAGAATAGATACAGAACAAAGTTTAGGAAAAGGCCATGTTTATTTTTTCCAGCCAATGAACATGGTTGCAGAAAACTGAATTTCTATTAAGTAAAATGTTTGGCATCAGTATTTCATTACTTGTGAATGTTTATACTATTACTTTGTTTAGTAAACAATGGAATTTTACCATCCCTTGGGCTATGAACTCCTAGGTTCCTAGATGTTTCTAGGAATTCTTCCTTGCTCAGTGAACCTGCTTCAGACCGACAGTACTTTCTGTCTGTACTTCCAGCTTTTTCCAGTCAGTCTGAAGTGACTTCAGCACTGGTCTCAGCTTTTCTCCATGATGCAGACTGAGCTTTGGAATGACAGGGCAGTAAGGTTCCCACCAAGACCTCAAGTCCAGTTCAAGAAGCACTAACCATTTCTCTGTGTTTCTGCATTGGTCCTTCTGTACATGCACTGGGCTAAGCACTGGGCCCTGCTCTTTAATTATTTTTTTCTTCATGTGCAAATCTCTTGGGATACTCCCTGGCACTCCTGACAGAATGTAACAGGATGTGCTGAGCTTCCCAAGATAACCTCTGAGAACCCCTGGCAACCTCTGGTAACCTCTGGGCACCCTCAGTCAACCGCTGGCTGACCTCTTCCTGCCTTACGCAATTCACTGCAGATACAGCTTCCCTGGGCTTAGAGTAGGGGACATTCATGCAATTCAAGCAGAGCAGTTTAGGAAACCATGACAAAGCCCAGCCAAAATGCTGCTGGAATGGGAGCAGATAGCCTGAAGATGCCTAGACGAGAAGTACAGGACAGAACACACAGTGACACACAGGCTGATCCTGGTCACAAGGTATTTGGCAGTGCCTTTAGTTCTTGGTAGAGATGAAGGTAAAAGGAGAACAGCAGCAGTGAGAAGACTGGCTGCCACTCCCTGTGAAAACATCTGTCACCACTAGGCTAAAAGGAAAAATGCTTGTGTAAGTGGTCCTGAGGGAGCTGAACACACACACAGCACTGCTGAAAGGGACTGTTTCTCCAGCCAAGGCACTGACTTCCCTCACTATCTCCTCGGCAGATGTTCTTCATCTGCCTTTTGTGTGTTGGGGGTGTTGCAGGCATGAACAAGCCTGCTATAAGGTAGCTGTTTTCTTAGCCAGGCTGTAGCCCTGAGCCCTGAGGCTGTGGCTCTAGACATACCCATAGCATGACAGTATCTGTCTTCTGACTCACTTACAGGGAGCTTGTTCAGACATTCTCATTCAGCCTTCTTATTTGAGCATGGAACTCCTCTCAGCTGTACCAGCAGTTGTTTAGTTCATGTGGGGTGAAAATTAGATCTTCTGCCCCAATGTCTATATATTCCTTATAGCAGGTCCTGAAAGAGTAGAGCCATAGGAGACCAAAAAGGAGGCTTTCCAAAAAGGAGCAACACAGGACCTTGCATCTTGAATATCTGGTATAGACAGAAGCTGCACCTTTATGGAGAACTCCAGGCAAATTCCACAGGAACGCTTGTCCAAAGAACTGCATGTTCCTGTTGGCTTGCTTGCAACAGTTATCAGTTGGTGTGCTGACAGTACCTCCACAGTAGCAGTTTTGTACCAGGCAGTGCCTGTAGCAGGTGTGGACAGTTAGTGGTTTCCATAGAGCAGCTTTTGTGTTTGCATTTTTCTGGCAACATACAGTACTTCTGTCTCAGATGCTTGTGATCACATAAGCTATTCCAGAAGCTAATCTTTCATTGTGATACAGAAACATTTACCTTTCTGCTCAGGCCAGGAAAGACCAGAAGAATCTGGCAGCTAACCACAAGGGAAATCTTCATGAGGGCTCAGAAGCCCAAAATGTTTTGATAAATACAAGCGTAATCTAAAGATATAATTGCAAACTCCTTAGCTGCCTCTTGAGTTTCTGAAGCATGCAGACTGTGGGTCAGAGCTTTCAGAACGCAATTGCTAGGGAACTTTCTACTTGATGCCATTAAAGTACCCAGGAATGAGACCTTGAATGGAAAGCCAGGGAACAGCAATGTGTCTTCTGTCACACTTCAGAATAGTGTTGGTGCTCACAGGGATTTTTTTTTCTCCCCTTGCCCTGCAAACTGCTCTACTAAAGTGTGGAGCTTATGGTTTGTCTTTTGTACTGGAGGTGAGATCATTCAGTTCAATAAGCCTCGGTCAGCACTGGTGCTTGGCAGCCTTTTGGTGAGCTAATTCAGCTCAGTAACCCGGTAGGAACCACTTACCTCTATGCTGGACTTCCTTTTGGCTTTGTAGAGCCTTGGCTTGGCTGAATGAAGGATTCAGTGAGCCTCAAAGCTGATGGATAAGTGGAAATAGGAGTGTGTGGGCTGGAGCAATGAGTAAGGAGTGGTCCTTGTCCCATTTTGATAAAAATGTGTAAAACCTCATGTTTTTTACTGTCTCCTTCACACTTTGTGGTATTTGTTATAAGAGTGACTTGAAGCATCCCTTCCCTGGTAGGCAGATTATCCTCTCCTTGTGCTAAGAAACACAGATTGCTGAAAACATGATCCATTGCACATGATTTTTGACTAATCCTCAGGAAGACAATGTTTTTTCCACATATTACAGCAAATGCCCTCCAATTTCAGCCACTGGTCCATAAGGAAAGTGTATTATGTTTTCTGACTGCAGCCTGGGGTTTCTCCACAATGATATTTGTTGGTAGCTCTGATGGTTATTGTCTGTATTTCAGGGTTCATTTTGTTGGCATAGTCTTAGTTGTCTATAATGGGTAGATTCTCTGCCTCCGTGCTGGCCAGAGCAGAACCGGATGCCATAAAACTACAATGGTGCAGCATAATGCTTGCATCAGGACACTTGGCCTCTTGGTAGAAGAGCTCATGTCTGCCCATACCAGCAAATGGGTCCACAAACTGAGAGAAAAAATATGCCCAGCTGCTGGGACAGGCAGGAGAGTGCCTGTTACCACAAGTTAGCATGCCATGTTTGGGAGTGGTTGCTCATTCAGGAGAGCATGTTTGACATGCTCATTTTGCTCTTCTTTGTAACTAAATCTATTCTTATTACGACCCCCTCAATTTTCCTCAAAAGGAAAAAATTGCTATGACTAGTTTTGCAGGATAAGCTTTATGAATGTGGAATGAGGGCCTTTGAAACATCTTTTGGGCAACAGTTACTTGTTTGCCCAAAGCTTGATAAAATTGTTGAAAAAGCTTGTGAGCAAATAGGTAGCCATGAGGCTAAGCTGGTTTATGGCAAGGACATGCATTGTCATTATCTTTGCTGGAGGTACTTCAGTGAAGGACTATAATTGCTCTTGTGACCTATAATGAGATCTTTGTATCTGATCAGAGCAACAATTGTTTGAAATGGTTGGAGCAACTAACAATAAGGAGCTTCCTTAGGGATTTCAGAGGCAAATAGCCTTATTTTGTGTTGCTTGAAATGGAAATAATGAACTTGCTGCAGCCATCAGCTCTGTAAGTGTTCACAAAATTATTACATCATAGCTCAACAAAAAAATTTTGTACACTGATAATTTTTTGTGGCAGGGTGGGAAAATGTTTCCTAAAGCCCATATGCCTTTAGGGGGTTGTCCTTTATGTTACACTAAACTGAAAGAGCATGCGTGTTTAAGAATACCCAGCACTCAGCTCCACAAATACAGACTTTCCTAGTTCCCGTGACTTCTAAAAGGATTACTGGCATACCCAGCACAACTGTAAGTCAGGATTACTGGATTTACCCAGCACAGCTGCAAGTCTGGCTTGATGTCAGCACTTCTTAATATACAAATGATAATTGCTTCAATTCTCTTCTATTGCAGAAAATATATTGCGTGGTCCATTCATTTCTTAGTGAAATATGTCCATATGTCTACAGAGCTTTAGTTATGGTCTGTATTTTCCAGGAAAAATATTATAAAATGTGCTGTAGTTGTACAGTTAGAGGTTTTTAAAACAGAATGTTCATGTACTGGAAGGAATGTGCAGAAATAGACCTGTCTTTTTTTCTTTGTTCTTACTTTCAGTCTTTTGAAAGAGTTTTAGTAGAAAACAAGCTGCATGGCCTTTCTCCAGCTCTCTCTGAAGCCATCCAGAGCATTTCTCGCTGGGAACTTGTCCAAGCTGCACTCCCTCATGTGCTGCACTGCACTGCAACATTGCTCTCCAACCGGAATAAGCTAGGTTAGTGCTCATGTGAGGTTGTTTTCCATTACTGAAGTTATCAGTTAAAATACAACAAATTGCTGCCCAGGCCGCAAACATAAAAAATCTTTATGAATCTAAATCTTTAGAATTCTAGTTAGTTTCTTCTGATGATTGTCTTTCTTGACAACTGTCTTTCTTATTTATAGAATAGTAATCTGTGAAAGCTTCCCCAGTGAAGTTAGTGGTCTGATGAGCTAAAGAGTCAGAGTAGTTCATAACATTTTGCTAGTTATTTACGAGCAGTAATAGAACTTGCTTTAGCACCCAGCAGGCATGGGTTCCTTGAAGGAATCCGTATTTCTTTGAAGGCATGCTGCAGTGGTCATTTGTAGCAGAAACTTCTAATATCTTCAGTTTTGGGGGTTTTTTTACTATTTTCTTTTTTATTTAGACCAATGTATGAGACCCTCAGCAGATAGTCAATGAAACAATAGAGAGGCACATCCAAATCCAACTTACTCTATTTACTTTTGTACAGATTTCAGCAGTGATTTCATCAGGAATTTGTTTCCTGAGACATGCCAGCAAGGAACATTAAAAAGCTACAGCTTAGGCACCTTGCAGTGCTCACTGGCATTTTGTCTTATTCAACAAAGTCAAACAGACCAGACTGTTGTGTTAGTTTCTTTTGGGACCACTCTATGTCCATGCTACTGTCCATGCCCCGCGGCTGACATTGCAGAGACTGAACTCCAAATGCTGTGAAATAAATGGAGGCTTCTGATTTAGGAAGTTTAAAACATAATGAGACAGAATGCTGGTGCTTTTAGTTGTAGAATTTTAATTTTCAAATGCTTATCTGGGAGTTGGATGTCCACCCTCCAGTGCAACTCTGAAACAACAGTATCGTTAACTGAAACCCTGTGAGATACTGTGATGCATTTTTCCGTCCAGGGCATCAGGATAAGCTTGGAGTAGCTGAAACAAAGCTTCTTCACACTCTTCACTGGATGCTGCTGGAGGCTCCTCAAGACTGCAGCAATGACCGATTTGGAGGAGACAGAGGCTCTAGCTGGGGAGGGAGCAGTAGTGCCTTTATCCACCAGGCTGAAAACCAAGGATCACCAAGACATCCCCGGCCCAGCATCATGACTGATGAGGAGGAGAATAACAGAAGGAAGTTCTTCCAGAATTCCATGGCCACAGTAGAGTTATTTGTGTTCCTCTTTGCTCCCCTCGTCCATAGGATTAAAGTAAGTGGCACACTGATGGGGTTCTTGTGTGGAGACAGCTCTTAGCAGGAAAGGAATGATTCTGCCTTTGTGATTGTTAATTAATTCAGCCTACAGTGTACACTGGGGTCATACTGGCAATGTTTAACCAAGCTGGCAGAATACTGCTGCCATTGGGAAGAAATCCTTCCAGTGACATGGACAATCACCACAACATTAGGCAGGCACAAAGACAAAAAAATACAAAGTGAGCCATTTTTAGCCTTTGGGAATGCCAAAGATATGTGGCCTCTGTGAAGTCTCTGGGATACTGAAAACTGCAGAAAGGATAGTGAGCTTTAACTTGTTCCAGTGATTCTCAACCATTGCTCGGAAAAGCCTAGCTAGATTTTCAGGAATTCCACCATAGGGCTGCCACTGGGATTTGTTGTCATTACTAATCATCTTTATGGTAATTACCAGGATGGTGTTTTAAGCATGGCAGTGGCAACTCAGTGGAGCAATCATTTGCTCTGAAGTGTGAAGCAGGCTGCAGGCCTCCTGTCTACTGGGGTTCCTCTGTTAATTTTACACTGAGTGCATCAGCTTTGCAGAGTGATGTGATGAAAAGACCTTTTCTGCATGCTGACTCCTGCCTCTGGGAAGCTGCCATTTAGCCTTTATGTTTTCAGCTACACCTCAGAAAAGATTAGGTCCTTGAAAAAAGTGCTATAAAGTCATGAAGTGATAGGGCTGTTATCTGTTCTAATCCTGCCTTCTAAGCTGCAACAGCTGAAGAAGGTAGGAAGGAACAGGAGATACAGGATAATCTTTTAATAATGTCAGGTGAAAGCAAGACTGGAGAACTAGATTCTTTCTCTGCTTCTGCTGCTGAGTTACAGTACAGTAGTGTTAAAATTTATTCAGCCCAAATTTTGCATACTTGTTTGCTAGTTCTCTGTAGATTACTGGGACAGGACAGGAAGCAATACTGAATTCTTCCAAGCACTATACAAAAAGTACAGGCTACTGTTTGAATGAATTAAATGAAACTGGAGGTAGATCTTTGCTATTACAGATTGAAGTTTCAACTTTTTATAAAAATCTTTCTGGCATGATGTTTACAAGATGAGGTTAACAACAGTATCTCAAGTTTACCTTAAAAATCCCTGAGATATCTGGAATACTGTGATACACATTGAAGACCCCATTAAAACATGCATTTCTGTCATCAAAACGAAGTGCAGGAAAGGGGTTAAATGAGGCAGGTAACTGGTTTACTAAGTAAGTGAGCCTTGTCCTCTCTGTGTCACTTGTAAGTCTCAGGGGAAGGATACTACCTGATCAAGTAACCAAAGTAATGCATGGGATCAAGGAAGATGACACGTTTGCATTAGACAAACATATAAACTATTGAATTCCTAACTTCTGGAGGATTTATGTCTTGAGCAATGTGTTTTTAAATCAGGATTTGGGGGATGCATATAATTCTGTAACTGCATAGCTGCAGGTGGAAGTGTTGGCATGTCATTACAAGCTAGGAGTGCAAAGTTAAAATGCAATGTTAGTACTACCAGGTCTAAAAGCCTTGCAATTCACTATTTGTAAAAACAGTAAATAAAACCAAGCTTAGTTTAAGCCAAGCTTATGAGTTGATTATGATGAGAGAGCACTAACAGAGGGTAGGGAATAGAAGGGATGGAGAGCTACAAGAATTTGATTCCTGCTGTTCCTTTAGCTCTGTCTGCATCATCCATTTGGATCACCAAGGCGTCTGGGGCTATGTCAATAGGAGAGTGTTGTGCACCTGCCACCAAAACTGCTGTTACCGTGTTTGTTTGCCAGATGGGGATAGGTGGGGCTATGGTGACATCTGTGTCTCCTAATGTAGATCTGACCTTAGGTCAAGTAAGTGCATAGCTGCACCTTGATCCTGCTAAGATTTACTTGTGTACTAATTTATATGATTTTAGCAGCTTACATATGTAAAACAGCGATAGCACAAGTGTAAGTAGTACCAATGTCATTATGTATTGACAGAGTTCAGGTACTAACGGTGCTAATGAGAACACTTCTGTCACTACTATCACTACTTCAAAGAAATCTGCTACGTTTCCTCAATTTCTAAGTAATGCTTTAATACTTAGTATTCGTACTATTTTGGGGAAGAAGTTCAAGTCTTAGAGTGTAAATCCTAAAGCTGAGCTTGAATGCTGAACATAAAATGGTTATGTATAATTAAAAGGAATACTTTGTGTCAGGAATGGCCTTTTCTATTTCAGCTTAATGTTCCAGGGAAAACAGGGTTCATTAACTAGTAGAGAAATTTCATTTGAAAAATATTGTATATTTTTGTACTGAAATTTCCCCATGAGTTTTACTAACCATAGCTGACATGTATTGAGCCTGCTAAGTATTGTCAGTAGCCCTTGTGTTAGCATATACTGATTGGAGAACTGCACATGGTATCATTTATTTCTGTGCATTGGAGAGGTTACAGTCTTCATAGACTAGAAACAACTGGAAAAACATGTTTTTCTTTTTAGGAGTCTGACCTGACCTTCCGGTTGGCTAGTGGCCTTGTTATTTGGCAGCCAATGTGGGAACACAGGCAACCTGAAGTTTCTGCCTTCAATGCTCTTGTAAAACCCATCAGGAACATCATTACAGGTCTGTGACTTTGCTATGGTAATGTAGCTCCTGAGATATGGAAAACCTTTCCCTTTTTTTGCCTGGTGCTGCCCTTACATTCTGTAGCCATCGTATGTGAAGGAATATGTTGATCCTGCAGGAACTAGTCAAACCTTAAAGTAGTTTAAAGTTGTTTCCCTTCAGAGTCGTTTGTTTCCCCTCAGAGTCAACTGACATTTGCATAATAATTGACTAGATGGGAGAATCATCACAAATAGGAAATTAATAACTTTTCAGTAGAGTTATAATTTCTGTCAGCCTCATATCATTTCTGTTAGCCTTATCTTCCCTAGTTCCTAAGAAGGGCAAAGACAGTATCTTGCTGCAACCTAGCATGAGCAAGAAAATCTTTCCCAAACTGGCACTGGCCAAAAATGAATAGTGAAGAGTACACAGGTGGTTCTTCTGCTATTTAAAATTTGATTTCCAGCATGTAATTAAATTAGAAAAGGGGGTTTCAAGAGAGTCCAATGAAGGTCATAAATTCACTCTTGCCTACTGGAAAGAGTTGTTCTTCCTTACTGCTTCAGCCATAGTGAGACTGGAGTTAGGTGCTTAGGCTTCCAAAGTTTTGGATTCCAAGTCTTTTTGTCTGGCCTAGTCCTGAAGAAACTTTTTTACTGTTATGTTTTAGACGACTTTTTTTTTATAATTCCTGCAGGGTGGTGAATTGAAAGTGAGTGGGGTATACTGTTGTAGCATTGCTTCCAGTTCTCAAAAGCATGGAACTGTATTTTCACCATAGTGAAAATGTAATTCACAAAATTAGATTTTTCGGATAATGGGTCATTTTAGATGTCATATTTTGTTCTGAAGACTTTGTAGACCTACTGGGACAGTCCAGAATTAAAAATATTCAAGTCTTCCAAATTATTTAAAATAGCCTTTGACATCATGCTCTTAGTCCCTCTGCTTCAACTTCTAGAATTAAAATATAGTATTTCAGCCCTGGCAGTAATTAAAGGAATTAGTCCTAAGTTTTCTTTGACTACTGGAATTTTTTCTATAGGTTTCTGTGTGGTCAGAAAATCCCTAAAAATAACTTCGGGAGTAAAGTCTGAAAGGAAAATGCTCCATTATGTTTTGAAAGGTTTTTCAGCAGGAGAGAAATACTAATTGGGATGAGGTATTTTATGTCTACGAAGACGCTGTTATCTTAGCATTGTCTCAAACTGGGAAAAAAGAAAGTGAAATTTACTTACATTTTCCTTCAAACAACAAATTAAAAAAATCTAATGAAGAAGCTTTGTAATAATTGTTCTGCAGTCAGTCTGATTTAAAGTTATATCTGCACAACTTTCAACAGGATTTCAAGACTTGTCATCCTAGTCTGTGTGATGCCCTTGGTCTGCCACAGTATTACAGACCAAACTTTCTGTGTGATGTCCATGTATTTCCTGTGCTAAAGGCATTTGGAAAATTGTAAATCACAATACACTTTGAGTGATGTAACCTAGAAAAGGACCTGAATATATGTACAAATGGGATGGAGGACTCCAAAATAAAAGTCACTAGTCTACACAGGAAAACACAATGGATGGAAAATGGATTTAGGATGAAATTTATATTCAAATTTAATTTCAAAGAAATAGATATTTTCAGTAGACAATGTTGTTGACAACACGATGGGAAGAACTGAAGAAACTAAACCAGTCATAGTTTTTATGGCTGTGACTAGTGCCTAGGAAGTCTGCAGCGGATAGATGCTGGTTTTGTTTTCTGGTTTATCCTTGTATTATAATATTTTATAATAAGTACGTTATAATGTAGGAGGCATTTTCTGAAATGTCCTGCTTTGACTTTTTTCAGCCAAGAGGAGTTCTCCCACAAATAATCAGAGCGTGACTTGTGAATCCCCTAATCTGGATAGTGGACTTACTGAGGTAAATTCTGTGCTAAGGTTTGACAAGCTTGAATGAGGTGCTGAGGGGGGGGAATAAATATTGAAAGAGAACTTGCAGTTTCCACCCTAAAGTATTCCATCTCCAGAAATTACAGTTATTCACAGCTCTTCACATCTAAGGCTCCCAACCTTGTTTGCTGTGGAACCAAAGGGTATGGGGTATAGCTATTTGGATCTCCTTGTCCTTATCCTGTCTTATAGGATGAAAGCCTGATCTTGTGTGTGGCAGGAGGGTTGGAGCTTGATTTTAAGGTCCCTTCCATCCCAAATCATTTCCTGGGCAAGAGCCTTGTACAATGTACAGTGTACCCTTTGACTGTACAATGCCTTGTATTGAGAAGCCCCAGGCTTGATCAGTTTTTCTATGGTATCATGGTGTAAGTAATGGTCATGTCTAAGCTCATATTGCAGTTATAACACTAATATGGGAGAGATAAATATATTTATATACCTGTTTTCTTTTTTACACCTATCCAAAGGGACTGCAGGTGGTTTGTGAGACAAGGCAGCCAGATTCTCTGCCTCCAAAGGCTTCTGTTTCAGCATGTCATCCTGGAAATTCCTCGGACGGAAGTGTATCCTCCCAAACCTCTCAGGAGAGAGGTAGTGCACATCCCAGGTACAAAGGCCTTCAGGAGAAACTTGGGCTTATGCGATTCAGTAGTGAACATCACAAGTCCTTTATCTTGAATGCACTCTTGTCTGTACATGCTGAGGGTGCTGGATGTTTGTATCAAATTCTTAATTCAACAAAGCTCAGTTCTGGGTGATGAAAAAGGTGGCAGCACTTGTTACTCAATGCTGCTTTCTTTGGAGAAATCTGCCTAGCCTGTTAGGAAAGTTTCTTTGATCTTTTCTAGAATGTTTGTTTCTTATAATTAATTAAAGACTCAAAAAATAACTAACAGGTTCACCCCTTCTAGATGGATTCAGCTTCAGGCAACTGGTATATTTTCTGGCTTCCTTCTGACCAGATTTTCTTTTCCCCTAGCATAGAATTTTTGCGAGCCTCTCTCCCTTGCCTTCATTATGCTTCCTTAGCATCCTGCTGCATAGCTGGCTTCAGACAACTGACCCAAAGGAACAGACTAACAAAGAAGCACAGCCTTGCAAACATGCTTCCAGCTTGTCCTGCAGTGCTCAGGCTGTGATTTTCCAGCTTGGCACCAATAAATTCATCTAGATTTGGGCATATAAAGGTAGAACTAGATTTTCAGTAGTGCTGGACACTCAGTAGTGCCATAAAGTAAATCAAGGTGATGAGTATTTTCAGAGATTTTAGAGAGGGAGGGCTATAATATTAAGTCTCTATTGATTTAGGAGTGTCACTTAAACTTCTCCTGAAAACTTTGGCCCTGTTGCATCTCTTTTGAGAAATGTCATATCCAAAATACTGCAGTTTTAAGAAATGGCTTTATTAACAGTGACAGAAGAAGTGTAAGTCAGAGTGATTTTCTGGATATCATCCAGGAACAGCTATGATCTCTCAAATGGGAACTCAGGGCATCCTTTCACTGGTGCAAAGGAAAAAGCTATTTGTTAAGGCTCTCATCCCATCAGGAAGCTTCCCTTGGGATTTTTTTATCAAGCCTGTTGTCATCAAGCCTGTTTATCAAGGCTGTGGATCTTTATTTAATTTATAATTATGTGAGCCAGTAAAACTGAAGGTGGGGACAGAGATGCCTTTCTGTATGTGAACAGTACTGCTCAGAGTACACAGCTGTAAAAACAATAAGCAGCCTTTTAAGAAGAGAGGATCAGGTGATCAGTGTCAGGCAGGATCTGGTGGTTGCCATGGGGATGAAGCTTCAGACAGGCTGTGAAGAGAGCATCATTATGCCTCCTCATTTGCAGGACTAATTGATGAGTTAAAACTGTACAGGGAGCTTTGGTTGCCAAGCAACAGACAACTGGGAAACAAATGTTGTTTACTCTGCTTACCAACAGTCAAAGTATTCCTTTGTCCTTGGCCAGGGGTTGAAGGAACGCTATATTTCCACTTTCCCTGCAGCCACAGGCAACCACGAGCTGATTATACAAGCACTAGATTTTCCTCTAAATGAAGTACAGAGTTTAATTTCTGGATCTTCAGAAATGGTTTAAACAAAAGGCTTGCTCCTAGCTAACACCTCCACTCAGTGTAATACTCCATATAGACATGATACAGTTTAACCCTGAAGCAAATAAAGCCACAGCCATTTATCCAGCTGCTACTTTGAACAGGCTGCCTGGGAAATAGACTTTGCAGGAATGACTTCAGTTACAAATATTTTGTAAGGAGAACATGCCTTGTTCCAGTCTGTGTCATGCCTCAGGTTTGCCTGTGCCACAGATAGGGGAGCATGAAAGACTGTTTAAGCCCATACACTGCTCAGGATCTTGCAGGGACCAGAGAGCAATTAATCACCTTTCACAATTGCTACTGGGATGATGGGTTTTATTTCATTTGCTGGGATATTTTGATATACGTCTGGGTTTTTGCAGGCTAAATCTGTGTGACACAATCTAGACTTTGACAAAACCACCCTTCACATCAAGTTTATGGGGAAAATGTTACAGTATATTCCCATTTCGCATTGTTTTCTCCTTACTAATTCAATTTATCTGGTTTTAGAACAGCTCATTTCAAAGTCGTCAAACTTGCAGCCTTTTTAGCTAGAATACAGCACTAAGGGCAAAACTTTGAATCTATGTATTTTGTATAGTATGGCATATGCTGACACAGACAGGCTTGTTGGCAGTCAGCAAGTGCCTCCAGCATTGGCCTGTGGGGCTGGCAGCCAACCAGGTCTTGCAGGTTTCAGCTCTAGATCCATGCGTTGATCCAAGCCCAGCCTTTACACCTGTTCCCAAGCATATAAGATGGAGCAGGGTTCATGTGATTCCAATCGGTGTCAGTGTTCATTGCACACTTCCTTCTCCTATGCCAGTTCCATACCTGCCTTAGAAGCACAGAGCAGAGATCCAGCAAAGTGCTTAACACATGCGTTTCACTTGAGCACTCAGAGATCCCACTGGTCAGTACTGCTGCTGTTCTGTAAGGCTTTTCTGGACTGTGGCCTTGGACACATCTGTTTAGAATGTAGTGGTACCTAGCTGGAGATGGGGATGTCCTGTCCATGCTGTTTGCATGCTGTTTTGCAGAGTTGATAATAAAAATGGCTTTTAACAAAAAAAACCCCACAAACTTGATGTTCTTGTGATGATTCTCAAGTGCCTGAGAATATAGTGCATGAAAGTGTTCTAAATTTTTATAGAATCCCAAAATCCCAAAAATAAACAGGTCACAGAGATGTATTTCTAACACAGAGTGGAAACATTCAAAATGTGTATTCAGCAACAGAAAAAAAATATTTCCAGAGTCCCTGCCCAACCCCCAGGATTTCATACCTTCTCTTGCCATGTGATTCTCATTCCTCTGACTCCCTTTCACTTGCTTCTTTTCTGACAGATTGTCTCCTGACAGCTAGTGACCATACAGAGGGTAGATCAGGCCAGTTGTACTCTTTTGGGAGAGAAGTGGTATAAAAGATTAAGAATAAAAAGTTTGAGACATTTTATTGCAAAAAGGATTGGCTATGAATGACATATGATGGCTTTGAAATCTGAAATTTTTAGTGTCTCATTTTTGATGCTCATTACAGATGTCTTGCTTTTGTGTGCATTAATTTCTACAATACTTAGGAAATTCCATATTAAAATCCATCAGGAAATTAATAGGGCAAGAAAATTATAGGGAGGGCTTAAAAAGGCGCTTTTCTCTAGAATACCTCAGCAAAGATTGTCCATAATAGTAACTTTCACTTATAATAGGAATTAATTTAATAAGCTAAAGGGTTAACTAGCTTAGCTGCCTTGCCTGCTTTTTCTTAATTAAGGCCTGACATGCGCAAATGTAAACCGTTTCTAAATATGTATTACTCATATCAAAACAGCAGATGCTCTAGGGTTGTCTGCTTCCTGCTGAGCAAATTATTCAGTTAGCACAGGTGCTGGAGGCTTATCTTCAGATCACAGTTTAAGGAAGCAACCCTATCCAAGAAAACACTTAGCAGCATGTACTGGAGTCCTCTGGGGAACTGAAAGCTAAATATCCACCTAATGTTTCTTCAATAATGCTTTCCTCAGTTAGGTACCTTAGTTCCAAAGAGTCAGTTCTTTATGCAGAGAGCCCAGTATCCGAGAAGACCTGAGGAGTCTGATGACTAACATTTCTACTCCTGCTTTTTGGAATAGGGTGTCCTTGGTGATTCCACCATGCCAGAAGTCTCGCTATGCTACATACTTTGATGTTGCTGTGCTGCGCTGCCTGCTGCAACCACACTGGTCTGAGGAGGGCACACAGTGGTCACTGATGTACTACCTGCAGAGGCTCAGGCACATGCTACAGGAAAAACCAGAGAAGCCACCTGAGCCAGAGATTACTCCTTTGCCAAGGCCTCGCAGCAGCTCCATGGTGGCTGCTGCACCCTCTCTGGTGAACACCCACAAAACCCAGGTAAGCAGTTGTCATCAATAAGAAAATAACTACATTTCTGGTGATGCTACGAAGTGATTGCTGAACAAGTAATGATAGGCACAGCTTTGACTCAGTTGCACAGAGGGCACACAAGATACTTGCATTGATTCAAAAATAGACCCTGAGAATGATGACTGTTTTGGAGGCAGAATCTAGTGCAGAAAGTCAGAGCTGGTGGCTGCTGAAATCTGGACTGTTGATGTGAGATAATTAATCTGGGATTAACTAGGATAGTAACAGTTTTTAGTGTGAGAATGTACTAATATAGTTGTCAGAAGAAATGACTACCAATGCCTTTGTATTACAGTGTAATGGTCAGGACCCACTGAGCTTATGTGGTGTACTCCCTCAAATGAAAGAAAAGGAATTGCATTTGCTACATTATTGCACACTTCAGACAAACACTTGTGAATTGAATTAGACTTTTCAAACAGTGGCAGTGAGCAAAAGCTCTCCATGTTGTTATTTCTTCTGCTGTTATTCTTATTGCATAACTTTTATATTTTCCAAAAAAAATCTTAGCAGAGAAACTGTCCTAATAGGTGTCAAGTTGTGCTCCCTGTTTGCTGGACAATGAACCCTGTACTCCTGACCTTGGTGTAATAAAGATTTTTGTGTTTGAGCTTAAATATTTTTTTCTTTTGGGTTGCTCACCTGTTCCAGGGATAAAAACTGTTGTTGCAGTTTCACTTAATCTCCTTGTGGATTTGTGCTACTTTTAGGTTTTGCCCTCTTTTCCTGTCATGTGGGCTTTTAGCAGCAAAAGCTGATTTACTTCGTTGATGGAACTGCCTGACAAAATTTAGCAGAGATTTTATTTTTACCGTCCAATTTTATGACACACTTGAGTAAAATACCTGTTCATTTTGCTATCAAATGTCCTTTTTTGAGTTGGAAATCTCAGAATTCTTGGTGTTTTTCTTAAAATTACTACTTTTAGGGCTCTGACGGATTTTGACTGGAAGGTGAAATATCTTGCCTCCAGTACAGCCCAGATGCTCAAAATCTAGAAGACCAGCATAAACTGTGTAAATATTTCTACTCTTAGTTTTTAGATCCCAGGACTTTATAGACATTCTTACTACTATTATGAGAGCTGGTGGTTGCTTGTGGTTCTAAGGGCTCAGCAGCAGCAGTATTGTTTAAATTGTATTATACTTTAGTGTCATTTCTATAACATGTTTCGTCCATGTAAAAGCTTGACATAGCTCTGTTAAGGCCAGGTGATAAGGATTACTATTCAATCTTAATCTACCTGTGCATGGAGTTTTTCTAGGATTGCTGTGTGTGTACAGAAAACCATCCTTAATACCATCTCCTGGAGGGTAAATTTAAATATATGCTGTTGTTGTTTCACTATTTGTATGCATGTACTGTCCATCTGCTCTTGTTCGTAACAATCTGGTTGTTTCGCATGTTAGCAAGTTTAGTTCCCAGTGCAACAGGGAGTGCAGTCAGTGGTTTACAGAGGCAGTATGAATGGTATTGTCTTCCACAGGCACTGGTTGTACTAGAGTTGCCATGTTTCTTCTCTTTATGCTATAAAACACTACTCTCCTTTCACACTCTTGGCTATGTCTTGCTTTTCTAGGCTGTTTTGCTTGCAAAAGACTGCTTTGCAGATGACTCCATTGCTCTTTTCTAAATTTTTTTTTTGTTAAATCCATTCTGCAGTTACATTGGGTACATTGTAACTGTTAAAGTGAGCACTCTGTCCAGGACATGTTTCTCTCAAAGGCTGTTTGATTGCATTTGTGACCTCTGTGTCAGTCCTGTGTATTTTTGCCGTACTCATCAAAACAGAATCCTGTTCCAGGATTCCAATTTGTTATGCAGAACAGCTGTGATGGAGGAAGTGAAATGGTCTTCCAGACAGCAAATCTTTCAACTCATGCTCCCTTTCTTTGCAGCTTTGAGGACTGAAACCTGGGCTCTGGTTCATCCCAGCCAATTGTAGGAACTTTACTGCTGTTCTTATATGAAGTCTAATCACACAATGCTCTCTGCTAGTTCAGAGCAGAGAATGCCACCTCCCAAAGGCTAGGATTTGTCCTTTCTGTCAACACAAGGGGTTGTATGCTGAGCCTTCACAAAGTCATCTGACACAGGGTTATGCTTAAAGCCTGTTTTTTCAGTCTAGATCTGAAATTCCAAACACAGTGTCAAAAGCTGATCAATAACTTCTCAAAAATACTGACACTCTGTGTTTCAGCAAGATAGATTTTAAGTGGCAGGCAAAATCGGAGTAAAGAAAAACACATCTGCCTGCAAATCACATCAAGAAGCAGTAGATTTTTCTGGCAAATCAACATTGTTTCTATTGTTTTGCAATTTATCAGGATGACTGGTAAACTGATGATCCTGCATCTCCCTGAGCCTCAGCAAAACTCTCACACTTCCTGTTGGATTCCGTGTCTGAAATTACATCTCGGATATAAGCTTGGGCTAAAGCAGTGTGATTGAGAGGACATGAGAAACATCCTCCATGTGTTGCCTAGTAAGCTGAATAGCAAAGTAAGAAAAGATTCAGTGCAGCATTCTGGCACTCCTTGTTGCCTGGGAAAAGTGGGATGGATGGAGTGTGAATAAAATGAATACTGTCTGCCTCTAGAAAGTGACTCTGATCTAAAATGTTTCAGACTGGGCAACATGTGATAAAGGAAACCTGCATTGCACTTGTGTGCAGTGAATTCACTATAACAGCAGGTGTAGGACACAGAACCTTCAGATGTTCAAAAGTCTGCTACAGTTTTGCACTTCCTTTGCAGGGGAAGAGACAAAACTTAAATCAATGCTAGCACCAATGCAGTTGTAGTGTTCCCTGAGATCCTGACTGGAAAGCCAAGAGTCTCAAGTGTAATATGCTGAGAGAAGTACCAATGAGCTGGTACACATACAGTCATGCAGGACGAAGACAACTGAAACAACAGTCTAGAGGAGCAGCCCCCAAACTGTTTTGCTGTCTTAACAATCTCATGCTTGTCGTAATTGTCATGTAGTCTTCTGCACAGAATAACCATGTTTTAAATCAGTCTTCTACAAGATTGATTCCTTCAAATGCATCATATGCCACACTGTAGATTTAAAGTAATTATGTAATTTGCTTCTCCAGTGTTGTTTGCTTGATACCTACCCTGAGCAAATTTCAAAGCTGGGACTGTGTCTGTATGTTTGCATGCCTTGCGTCTCAGTAGGCCCTGATCCTTACTCTGTCTTTTGGTGATCGTAAACCATCTACTAAAACACTGATTTAGTAACCAATGGACAAAGATGCTGAATCCAACATAAATTCATACAATGTTTTATAGCCAGAAGAGGCCAGACAGCTATAAAAGCTAAGAAAAAAGCTGTATGGAGTACTTGCTGGCCTCACTGTTGAGAGCAGCTAGGGTTGAATCCTGATTTGCTGGATATTGGATTTTATATGTGACTCCTTCTCTGAATCTTTAGTCATATATGCAAGGTGGTAGGTAAGCACACCTGTACTACAAACAGTGGTGGAGCCTTGCTACTGTGTATCTCCTACATTCTTGTGTTGATAAAATTAAGAGGGAGGATTCAAGTCTTTGATTAGTCTGAAGAGTCTCTGAAAAATGTGTGGTCCCCAGTATTTGGTACTGCAAACACTGTAACTGGTGTTAGACTTCATCTGCAAAGACAGACACAGGGTTCTGCTGGACCATTTTGTGCGTAAAACTGCACACTTGTGTACTGCAGAAGCTGGCTGGCTCTGCAATGTGCAGTCTGGCTAGGCAGAATCTAAACCTCCTGTCACAAGGGTCACTTCATCTATCCCTGGCATACGGCTATCTCTGCATTGAAAGCAAAAAGGTATTTCAACATGACCCACTTGTTCAGCAGAATATTTCTGGTGGGACAGCAAAGGAGAAGAGCAATCCATTGGAAACAAGCTGATATTTAGGCAGAAGAAAATTACTCTGACAGAATTCAGTTAGGTCAGCTGCACAAACATCTCATGGAAGATGGCATCAGATCTTTAATGACAGCAGATGGCTGGGAGCTGCGTTTGTGCTACTTTCCTTCTTTGCAGCAGGCAGGTATAGCATGTGTTGTTCGATGCAGAGGTGAGTTGAGTGAGCCCTACTAAAATTGGGGTGAGTGAGCCTCATGGGTTTTGCTGTTGTGGGACATTTTGTGATATAGGAAGAGGGGAAGTTTCATATGAACAGTGTTGGGCCAGGAGCCCTGTTATTACAAGCAAAGGATGTTTACTGATTTAGAAACCTTAGGTTTCTTTAGCAAGTAAATAAATTTTCTGAAAATTAAGTTTCTTGAAGGAACAGTGCTGCTTATTGCAGTTTAGTTCCAAAATATATATTTAAATGTGTATATTATTAAGGGCATATTCTTCTAGACATTAAATGAAACGCTTTGCAAAGGATAGCCATTATGATTGACCATCAGTGTAAAACCAAGACCTCAAAGATGTCATCAGTTACTCAGAGTCATACCTGGGATCAGAATCAAACTAGAGAGGAACATGTTCTTTCATGCCAACAGATGACACTGACAGCGATGCCTGATGCTTTCCATGGTGTGCTGTACTTTTTTCCTTTGGTGACTGAAGGGTTAGATAAAGTAAATCATTCTGGAAGTTTCTAGATTTTGTTTTTCATTTATTCTTCTTTAAATGTGTAAATTTTTTGTGCAATAAATTGGAGGTCTTTTTCCTCTACAGTGCTCCTATGACAGCTCTAGGAAGTAGCTCCTTTTTTAAAACTGATTATCTTCTATCCTCTTATGCTTGTCTTCTTTTGGGAGCTGCAGGATCTTACAGTGAAATGTAATGAGGAAGAAAAATCACTGAGCACAGATGCATTTTCCAAGGTTTCACTGACCAACTTGCGTAGACCAGCAGTTCCAGATCTCTCTACAGACCTGGGGATGAACATCTTCAAAAAGGTGAGTGAAAGAAAACTGCACTTTAATTTACCTATGATGCAGCACCTCAGTGTCCTCTTAAGTACCTGCTGAAGTAGTCTGCTCAGACTCGTATATTCACGAGGTCTGCTTGGAATATATATTCATGCCATATGTGAGATTATCATCCCTTTTCATTGAAGTTGATTCTGTATGTTATTACATTAGTTTTTATATGCAAATCCTGAACATAATGCTGAGGTCTTTATTCAAGTAATTGTCCTGATGAAACTGCATAAGAGGAGGCTACTCAAACAGTGCTGAATTTTAAGTGCCAGTGCTCGCTGTAATTCCAGCTAATTCAGTGAGTTCTGATTTTTTTACCTTGTTTTAGCTCTAGATTTCCAACCATCCATTCCATGCATGTAGCTCAAGGTCAAAGAATGTCATAAAATTATCCAAGGGCATCCATCCCAGCCTAGGGCAAGACTGAAATCCTTTAAACACTCACAGGATCCCACCATGCAATTAGATCCTACCATGGGAAATGTCCCAGATAAAAAGCTCAGAGTGGAAAGTTAAACTTGGGACATGTATCTGTGTTATCTTTTTCCCTCAAGTGGTTGTTTTCTATGCCTCAGAGCTTCTTAACTGCTCCTATATCTGCTCCTCTTTCTGCAGTTTAAGAGCCGCAAAGAGGACAGGGAACGTGAGCGCAAAGGGTCAATTCCTTTCCACCATACTGGGAAGAAGCGGCAGCGAAGGATGGGGGTGCCCTTCCTCCTTCATGAGGATCACTTGGATGTTTCACCCACTCGCAGCACTTTCTCCTTTGGCAGTTTCTCTGGAATTGGAGAAGACCGGCGTGGCATTGAGAGAGGAGGATGGCAAACCACCATATTAGGTGAGATGTTGCTGTCTCTGCCCCAGGTTCCATGTCATTCCTGTTGTGAGCATTCAGAGAACAACAGAGGTTATTTCTTCATTCAGTCCTTTTGTCACCCTGTGTCCTTGGTTCTGTTAGCAGCATTACACATCGGTTAGTAACTGCTCACAGCAGACCTTGAATGACTTAAACTTTAGTTCACTTTTCCTCTGAAAACTCCCATCTTTACTGGAATAATAGCTACTGTGGGAACCTGTGGTAATCTCTGTTCCACTTGAGTACACTTCCCTGTGTGGTAGCAAGCACTGCACAAGTGCAGCTTCAATTAGATTCAAGAATGTTTGCATCCCCTTCTTTAAAAGAGAAATCTCTGGAGAGGCAACAGTATCATTAGTATGATGATTATTAGCAGCAGTGTCATTAGTATCATTAACAATGCCAAAAAATTCTATTCACAGTTTTCCTGGAGTGCATCCTGGATACGATATAAGTAGGATATTTTCTTGGCTAAGCTTATAGTCTTGATACTGCAAAGATAGTGTTTGAACCTAAAAATTCGCTACTTCAGGCTTTTAATTTCACTGAACAGTATCTATGCATTTTTTCTGTTTCAGAAATTTACTCCCAGTGTCATAGATTTTCGTCCTGGCACCCTTTCTTAGAGATGATAAGCAGCAAAGTAGCCTGTCATGCCAGAGCATTGTCATTTTCACAGTCTTAGACTGCATAATTTTCATAAGCTGTCCATTATAAACATGTCCATCTCTGAGACAGAGGACAGTGGTCAAGTAACTTCTTAAAGACTCATACATGTTTTGTTAATGGTTTATATACAAACACCTACAGATCTGTACAAGAATAACAAACTTACTATCGAAACCCTCCTTTTCATACTCTCAGTACTTTGAGAAGTTAGTTAAATTTTGATGTAAGCAGCTCCAGATTCTTCTTGTGGCTTAATCTACACTTTTCTTGCTTTCTGCTATCTCAGTGAAATCATGTATTTCACATCCAAGGCACAACAAATCCTGACAACTTCAGAGAAAGTTGCCCTCTTTCAGTAAGTTTTTTTGATTTGTATTTGATTGTATTCTTGAAGAATTTCCTTTGCCTTAGCACTCCTCATCCTAATATACTTATTTGTGGGAGGCAAGAGAAGAAAAAATAAATTCCTATAACATGCCCCAATGCGTAAAGTCATACAGTGCTGACCAGTCCTATTTTCTTAAAGGTTCTGGTGGTTAAGAATACAGTGTCAGCTAAATCAGTATGTGCTGAGGGGAAGAACCTTGCAGAGAGTTTGGGCCATTTGGTCTCTATATCAGTGAATCCCCATGAGAGATCCCACCATAATGTTTGGTTCTGCTTCACAGTGTGATGAAAGACCTTGATTTTTACGGACTCCAATCCTTCAATTTTTAACCTCAGCTGCTGTCCCAGCCACCTCTCAGATAACTAAACAAAATATCCATTTCTTGTCGTCTCCCTAGGAAAGTTTACCAGGAGAGGGAGCTCTGACACAGCGACGGAGATGGAGAGTCTGAGCGCCCGGCACTCTCACTCTCATCATACGCTGGTCTCTGAACTGCCAGACCCCTCAAACAGCCATGGAGAAAACACAGTCAAAGAAGGTAAAATTAACATATCAGGAAAGACGTTTCATTGAAATATCAATCCTAGAAAGCAAAGGAACAAAGGATACGTTTCTACGTGTATGTGACTAATTGATATTTCCTTTTTTTTCCCATATCTACTGAAGGTTTTCTTGTACTATGAAGTGTGGCAGTTTGTATAATATAACCAGTCCATCGATGAGTCATTGCTTAATAAATGTATTAGATGTAATTATTTTATTAACTGGAATATATTTAATAATCTTAGGAAGAGGTTTTTTGTATTCTCTAGCCCTGTTACTGTACTTGTCTGGCAGATGGTGGTGTAAACAACACTATGCAGCACCTAGGATCTTCCTACACTAGAGAGTATATAAACCTACCTACGAAGCACTAGGTGTGGGAAATTACTAACACTGTTGCCTGAAAATCGGGGTGAGTTGTTGTAGCAGGTTTAGTTTGCAAAACCGGGCAGAAACACCAAATTTATTGTAGTGGTTTTATGGTCAATTTATGCACTGTTCCCTGATTTCTTTTCTGTGAGATAAACCATTAAGAGACAGCAAAGCAGGCACACAACTTATATGCTATGATAAAGTTTATTAACAGACCTAAGAGAAAAGGAAAGAAAAAAACAATCAGAACACACAGAGCCAGAACTCCTCCTCTTCTCCCTCCCCCTCCTTCTCCTCTCCCTTAATCCATGTTGCAGTTCTCAAGACAGGAAAAGAAAAGGGTTTCTTCCTGCTTTACGTGGTTTTCCAAACTGCCACCGCCTGCAGCAGAAACAATCTGCAGTGATGTAAAGTCTCTTTTTTCTATCAAACCCTCTCACGGTTCCTTCAACTCTAGAACACGGGCCAGCCCATGGGGGTATTACTCTTTCGGATGAGTAATTGTGGCTTGAAATTCTAAGGCTTTTTCTCTTTTGCCACCAAGTTTTATAAGCCTCTGCTTTCTGATAAACCTGGCATTGGGCATTTTCTTCACAACCTTTACAAGCCACACATCAAAATTGTCCATCCCCCATGAGTTTTAACTGGATTAAAGAGACAAACAGCCTGGGATATCACAATATTCAACCACAGCAAGGCAAGGAGTCTTTTAAGCTGCCCGCGAGGAAGCTGCGGCACCGCCCTCTCCTCCCGTGGCCATCTTGGCTCCGTCTCACATGACGAGGTTTTCTCTTTCTCTCTCTGGCTTTGGACTCACCATGGTGGAAAATGTTACTGTCGTGCTCTGCCGCTGGATACAGGGCTGTTTTCTTCAGTTTGACGTGCAGTGTGTGCTGGCGGCTGTGAACTGCAGGCTGTGGGACCCCCGTCAGTCCCCCCGCTGGTCTGTGTGGGACAGACCCGGTCCCAGAGAGGCCGCGCCGGAGGGAGCCCGAGGGCCGCCCCCCCCAGAGCCCCAGAGTCCGGGCTGTGGCTTGGGAAGGGGGGCAAGGGCAGGGCCACCTGGCCCGGCCCGGCCCAGCGGGGCCCCAGTGGGGCCATGGCTCCTGGCCACCACCCCTGGGCCGGAAAAAACTCCCCAAACTCCCGCCTTCCATGGGATTTTATAGGTAACATTGAGAGAAACGCGATTCGACCAGGCAACTGTCTGTCATGTCGGGGTTAACCCATAGCAGTTGTAAAAACATGCAGCGTCCTTGATAAAAATTTGTACTTATAGCCAGTTTGCTAACCTGAGCAATTCAAAGTTCCTGTCTCTGAACACTGTAAGCTTAAGCACTGCAGTACTTTCTCATCAGATAGCTTTGCATTTTGGAGATGGTTTAGACTGTCACAGGTACTTTTTTTTTCAACTGGTGTGATGAAATTTTCCAAACTCTTGTGACTTGGAAAGCTGTTTCAAATTTGGGCTCCGGTTCTACCACCTTCACCGCTGCCTTCCAGCTGCAAAGTCATTTCTCTTTGCCTGCAGGGGCACTGCTGCCTTTGAGACGAGGCACTGGATTAATGCAGGGAGCAAAACTAGCAAAATCCTTTTGGATTAGATTTAGAATGTTGCCTGATCTACTTGACTGCCCATTTAACTGAGATCAGCTTCAGCTGCCAGAGAACTGAACCACTAGAGCAAGCTTGGGGCTGTTCTAATTTACACTTAAAGGAAGAAATGAATCTACCCTTTATCCATGTATGCTTGATAGGAATTAGGGACTTGTGTTTTCTTTGGCATTACAAACCACTTTAAGAGCTGCTCCCTTTAGACAAGCTCAGCCTCAATCTTCCATTCCATAACTATAGAGATTGAAATTTACAGGTAACTATTTTCCTCCCTGCAGTACGGTCCCAGATATCCACCATCACTGTGGCAACCTTCAACACTACCCTGGCCTCGTTCAATGTGGGGTACGCCGATTTCTTCAGTGAACACATGAGGAAGCTTTGCAACCAGGTGCCCATCCCTGAGATGCCCCATGAGCCGCTTGCATGTGCCAACCTCCCACGGAGCCTGACAGACTCCTGCATCAATTACAGTTGCTTGGAGGATACAGATCACATTGATGGAACCAACAACTTTGTGCACAAGAATGGCATGCTGGATCTCTCGGTAATTGGCAAGGAAAGAGGAAAGCCGGGTCCCTCTTCTGACAATATAGCTGTACCATTGAGATCAGGGGTTTGATGGGCTTTTCCTCCACCTCTTTATATGACTTCTCTCATCAGTATATAAAGGTCAGTCAGATACATTTGTGCCTATCGTAAAAGTCTCCTCTGAGAAACTGCAACTCCTGTTACTCCTTGCAAGGAGCGCATGTGCATGTGGAATGCACACAGCAAATCTTAGGTGGTATTACATAATGGCTGTATTCCTGAGGCATGCACCAAATTCCCTATAAAATAGTATAAGACTGAGTAGCACCTTTCTTCTAGCACCTTAAACCTCACCTTTTCTGCTTTCCCCTTAATTTACCAGCTCTTGGTGCACTGAAGCAGTGTTCTCAGGCTCACAGATGTCATCTCATGGTTTCCTTCTCAGCCTGACTGTGCCCAGCCTGTGGTTTCTTGTCTGACACCTAGATTGTAGGCTCTTGGTATTTAGGGTTGTGTATCCTTTGTTCAGAGTTTGTACTGTGCCTGCTGTAATGAGTGCCTGGAATCTAGAAAATCCAGGCACTAAATATTACTAGTAGGGAAAGTAATTCTGGCTTTAAGTATGGTGTTTGAATCTCTCAGGTGGTCCTGAAAGCTGTTTACTTGGTTCTGAACCATGACATCAGTTCCCGGATTTGTGATGTGGCACTGAACATTGTGGAATGCTTACTGCAGCTTGGTGTGGTGCCCTGTGTGGAGAGAGTTCAGAGGAAGAGTGAGAACAAAGAAAATGAAGCCCCTGAAAAGAGACCAAGTGAAGGATCTTTCCAGCTCAAAGCAGCTGCTTCTGGTTCAGCTTGTGGATTTGGGCCACCTTCAATTAGTGGAGCTGGAGATGGAGAAGAAGAAGGAGGTGGTGGAGGAGGTGGAGGTAATGGAGGTGGTGGAGGAGGAGGAGGGCCATATGAGAAGAATGACAAAAACCAAGGAAAGGTTTGTCTTGTTTCCCTGTATACAATTCCAAATGTACTGCAATGTCTGTTAAGATTTGAGTATGCATGTGTATGCAACTGACCTTTTGTTTTGCTCTGGTACTCACTTGGGATTCTGCTGAGGAAACATGATCAGCAATTCAAATACTCTAACTACTCCAAAGAAGTAGCTGCTAAAAATGGAGTTTGTGAGCCTGGCATTGACATTTTCAGTATCTTGACAAAGTGTTCGAAACCCTCAATCACAATGGGTTTTTTCAGGTTTATTATTCATACCCTGTAAAGGAAAAACAGAACCCAGTGTATGAGCACAGTTTCATTTATTTGATTACTAGAAGTCATAAATTTTTCAGTATTGCTATGAGAATTGAGCAAAAGATGCTACATTGCTAACATCTGAATTTGATATTTACAATAGGATAATGTCTAAAACATTTTAAGAAGATGCCTGGTTTTTACTCAGGCAAGCCAACTCTGTTTTTCAGGGAGAATTTTTTGAACTAAGTTCTGAATGGTATGCATAGCAGCATGTAGGAACTTCACATTTACAGCATAATTTTTGATGGGAGCTGAAAGAGAGAGGGCTGGTCTCTAAACTTGAAAAATATTTGAAGTAAACACTTCAAGAACAACAACTCAGTAATGGAGTGTCTAAGATGAGAAATGGAAAGCAGTTTGTCAAAAAATGCTCACAAAATGCCAGTAGTTGTGGCAGGGTTACACACCATATCTTTCCCTCTGTGACCCTCAGGATGAAGGCCCAACTATCAGCACCCATAGGCTGGCACTCACAATGCTAATAAAAATTGTGAAGTCCTTGGGTTGTGCCTATGGTTGTGGAGAAGGACACCGAGGGCTCTCTGGGGATCGCCTGAGACACCAGGTATTCCGTGAGAATGTAAGAGAATTAAAGCTCATTAAAGTGTCCCCCCTTGTACTTTTGACATCAGCTGCTGAGATCACTGCCTGCCCCCTCTGTAGCTTTCCCTGTATTGACAGTAAATGTGTTGCTTTTTGCCCCAGCTCACAGACTGTGTTGCAGCCCAGCCATAGCAGATTTTTAGCTATAGTGTTACCTTCCAGCCCTTGGGGCTCTCTTAAGAGCACACCTATGGCCCAGGGTGCTTCTGAACACCCCAGTACATGGGAGCAAATTTCACATATGAGCTGGAGTTAGTAATTTTTCACAGGACAGTACCCCAAAAGAGTATGCTATTTACAAGAGGTGAAGCTATCTTGTGTTGCCTATGTAAACCCAGAAGTCTAAGGTGTAAGTATGTCCACCTTTTGTAATGGTGATTATGGCTGATTGCTGCTGGGCTGCTCCATCAGCTCCTGATAGTTGGAGTCCACTGTATTTGCACTATGCTTGTTCTGTTGTCCTGCAAAGGAAGTAAAAGACTTAATCCTACCCTGTTGAAGGATATGGTGGGTCATCACTGTTGATTCCTAACCTTTTTTGTTCCGCTCAAGATATATTGAGTGCAGCCTTCAGGATCGATGCCACGTTTGTTCCACAGGGTCCCTCGCGGACATGCTGTGGCAGCACTCTGCTAGCACCTGTGCGTGCACATGATCTCACCTTCGCAGGCAGTTGCGAACAGCCACTCACACACACAGTCTAAGCACGAAATGGAGACAAAGAGGCGAGAGGGGTTCTCTGCATGTAATTCTGAGGTGTTTAATGGCAACACACCCAAAAGGAACAGAGGCATGAAGAACCCAGAACTGAAAGCCCACACTGGTTTTATCCCAAAATCTCCCAAAGGCGGGCAGAGCATCCAAAACCAATAGTCCGAGGACTAGGGGGTAGAGGCAAGGTTGAATGATGTAACAGGGGCCAATGGAACAAGGGATGGGAGAAGGGAGAGGGCCAGTGACCAACAGGATCTAGACAAAGGGAGAACTTTCTAGCACAGTGTTGTAGGGAGAGTCCACTTCTGGAGTAACTTGGGGGGTATAAAGTGGACTTAGCCACTGCAACAAAGTTAAGGCACTGGAAAGTGCCCAGGGTGTATGCCAGACATCAGATTTAATCCAGAAGAGATTGTCTTCTTGAGATCAGTCCAACTCCCTGTTAAATGGGAGCCTTTCAAAGGCCTTTCTCAGCGCATACCTCCTCCTCACCTTATATGCTTGCAGAAGGGAGCATTTTTCATTAATATAATGAGAGTTTACTAATGCCATGGGATGCGTGTGAAACAGATTCTTCTCCTTGCCTTTAGTTAGCTTGAGACATGCAAACAGAGCTATAATAAGGTTCTGGGATCTGAGGTTGATTTCTCAGAGATGGATTGGCTGCTCTGTATCCTTGCAGTGTTCTTGGATTAGCTAGATTCTCATGTACTGCAGGAGTGGACACAATTGGACAAGATGGGGTAAGAGAGTCCCAGTGGTAACAGTAGAAAGGTTCTGCACAGAGCACTGGTTGAACAGGTACCATATTCATCACCATAAAGGTTCTGCACAGAGCACTGGTTGAACAGGTACCATATTCATCACCATGTCAGTTACACTTTTCTGTTGGAGCTGAGCCAGCAAAGAATTTAGACCTATTCATAACATTAAGTATAAATGAATATGTGTCTTGGAACCAAAGTTCTTGTTGTTGAACTGAGGAAAATATTTTCCTCCGTGTCTGTCTAGATTTGAAACAAGTTTAGGAGGAAACATCCTGAAATTAACATCTTCACTTTAGAAGGCGGATTTCAGCACTCCCTCCCCCACTGATACAAAAGAAATTTCTTGGAGGAAGGTGTAAAAAACCTATTTATTTAATAGGCAGAGTGCTGGCAGGACACAGGAGAAAAAAATAGAGTAATGTTAGACAATAAACCTCCTCACTGTGGAGAAAGGTGGTGATTTAGAGTTCCCTCTAGGTGGCTTAGCCCCTCTGGAAGGCATCCAAGGCTGGGATGTGGTGTCCCTGCAGCCTCCCCGCCAGTCCATGGGGTCCAGTGACCTGGTTCTCAGATCCCAACTAGGCCGAACAGTTCCAGAAGAAGAAGAAGAAGAAGGAGTTACCAGAGGATTTCGATATGCTGGTTTGCAGTCCTAGGAGAGCTTTTTGCCTCGGCTAACAAGCTAGCTAAAAGCAGGAATTGTAACTCTCTCCTGCTGCAAGGACAGGGAATGTGGGCGAGTGTGTGTAAGTCCTTGAAGACAAACCGTGGTGAACAATTCGCCTGGCTTCCCCCTCACCACCCGTTTCCTCAGACCCAGCTTAAAGCTGCGGGACCCATTTTTGGGCATAAAGTAGACGATAGGGGAATAGAGTATTATCATAAAATCACCCCAAGGCAGTGTCTACATCTGCTGCATTTTCTGTCTGTTTGTCTGGCCAAACTGCTTTGCATGCACCATTTGTGTTGAATGTGTGGACAATCTTCTGAGTTTACAGGAAAGTTAAGCACCCTGTTGTAGATAGCAGGAGAGTTCATGTTTCCTATAGAGATGACATTTTAGATTCTCTTAAATCCAGCCTGCATGAGGTCCCTTTAAGGATGGATAGTTTTGCAATAAGAAGTTGACAATTAATAGCTTTTAATTAAAAAGTTAGTGTTTTGTATGATGTAAATTGGTCAATGGATATAGGTGCATTCAATGGGTTGGGTCTGAGCCGGAGGCTGAAAATCAGATGTCTAAGGCTAAGAACCTGTTCCACCAAGGCACTGAGCATTGACAGTGGTGGTACATTCCCAGTTCATTTACATCCAGTGAGATTTTAGTCTGGGATTGGCAGAGGAAGAGAAAACTTGAGATATAGCTGGTAGTGACGTCATCACCACCTCAAGCACTGGCACCCATACTGGTGCACTGTCTGTTTTGTGCTGAATTTCTTGTTGACTCCAGAGGTGAACCTGTCACCTTATGGGACCATTCAGAGACAGCAAAGCACTGGTTAAGAGCAAAATTACCTTGCTCTTGCTAGCAAAACTTGATCATGTATTTTGATGTGATATGATTTGATGGATACTGTTGCAGGCCCAGAACTGCCTGACAAAACTGTACAAACTGGATAAGATACAATTCCGGCAGACCGTGAGAGATTATGTGAACAAGGATTCTCTCAATAACGTGGTGGATTTCCTGCATGCTTTACTGGGATTCTGCATGGAGCCAGTCACTGACAGTAAGTATACCTGGCATCAGAAACTGTCACTTGAGTATACAGCTTAAACTCTGCCATCAGAAAGAAGCCACACTCTTGTCCTTCAAAAACCACAAAATATGATTTGCTATTCTCAGAATATATAAACTGTATCCTTAGCCATTGGTGGTCAAGGGAGTTGGACCACTTTGGATCCGACCAGACAGTGATCTTGTCTTGAGATCTTGTAGCACACAGTGCACCTGAAATTAAAGGTCTCCCTTTGATTCATCCTACCTCTTGTTCATGGCTCTTCACAGAAGAGATCTTCATTAAATGATACCTTGGGCAGGAAGTTTCCTGCTTCCTGACATGACAAGGCACCAGGTAGAATGGCCTGTTTAATACACAGTTATGAATGGCTTTATAATTGAGCTTTAAAACCCTCTGTGGTACCTCAGATGAGGCAGTAAGCAGCAAAAATGGCTTGAATGAACGAGAACATGGACACACAGATGCATATGCCTGCAGTTACAAATGTGCATCCATGTTTGTATATTGGGGGGGTTGAGGATTTTTTTGAGTTAGGAAAATTATGTTCTAATATGTGCTTTATTAGAAAAATCAAGCATTTATGCTTGATCACTGCATAAAACAACAGTTAAGAGCTACTGTTTACAGAGTAGGACTAGCTCCTCTGAAACACTCGGGGAGTCTGACTAATTATTTAACCTGTCTTTGATGCCAAGAATTTCAGAGAAATCATCAAAGAGTAGTAAATAGCCAGCTTTCATGAAGAAGATGCCCGCAGAAGATTTCCCTTAAGTATTCATCAGTTACTGACTGGCTCATGCTTTGAAGCATGGCAGCTCATGCAGCTCTTGAAAGTCTTTTCCCTCGTCACAGGAACTGGGTTGTTTTTTGTAATTTATGTAAATCTGTAATTCTTTTTTGAGTCTTTCTGAAAGCTTGGTGTCCTTGTGCACCAAAAAAAAAAAAAAAGCATTCCCATAATTAAGAAGATATTCATTTCACATGTGTTGTCACTTTGCTGCTTAATCAAACATCTCTTATCCCTTAGAATGGTAAGTAGAAAAGCTGTAGTTATTTTTCAAATTTTAAACCTTATTCTGCACTTCTCTGAGAGATGTAGATAAAACAAAACTAGAATTTTCCTGATATTTTCAATCCTTTTTCATAATGCAACTATTTCTGGGAAGCTTTGACACTTATAATTTCTTTTACCCTTTGCTTCTGCTTTAATTTTGTGGGGTGGGATTGTGAGAACTGAGCATAAGATATTAAGTGGGGACATATCCTTGTCTGTTCCCAACAAGATGGCTTGCTTATACATGAATTTTACAGATAAGGCTGGATTTGGGAATAACTTCACCACAGTGGACAACAAGTCTACAGCCCAGAGCGTAGAAGGTATTATTGTGAGTGCCATGTTCAAGTCATTGATCACTCGCTGTGCATCTACTACACATGAGCTCCACAGCCCAGAAAACCTGGTAAGCACTTGATACCGTGTTAACAAAGCTACTTTTTCACTTGGGTGCCACCAGTGAGACTTTACAGTGAATAATTAGTTCAGCTAGTTCAGCTTAGCCAAATCCTTTGAGTGTAGCAAGTGATACAATCACAATTGAAAAATTATGTAAATGCAATATCTTTTTGCATGTCTGGCTTGGAATGTGGGGACTTAGACAGGACAAAAGTTGTGCAGTCTGAATGGAAATTTCTTCTCTGTTCAAGCAGCTTCTGTGTTGTTCCAAATGGGTAAGTAGCATAGTCTAGAGGGATTAATGAGCAAGAAGAGCAAAAGCATTCTGGTTTCTATCAGCAGTAGTGCGACCAGCAGTGATTGTCTCCTGTACCTGGGCACTGGTGAAGCTGCATCTCAGAATCTGTGGTCCGTTTTGAACCACTCAGTAAAGAAGGACACTGAGGTGCTGCAGCATGTCCACAGAAGGGAAAAGGAGCTGGGAAAGGCTGTGGAGCACAAGTCTTATGAGGAGTAGCTGAGGGAACCGGAGTTGCTTAGCCTGGAGAAAAGGAAGCTCAGGGGAGACCTTCTTGTTCTCCACAACTTTCTGACAGGAGGTTCTAGCAAGGTGGGGATCAGTCTCTTGTTCCAGGTAAAAGTGACAGGACAGAAGGAAATGGCCTCAAGATGCACCAGAGGAGGTTTACATTAGATATTAGGAAAAATTTCTCTTCTGAAAGGGGAGGTCAGGTATTGTAATGGGCTGCTCAGAGAAGTGGTGAAATTGCTAACCCTAATGGGATTTTAAAGATATGTGAAAGTACATGCCTGGACATGTTTTTTTTGCAGACTTGACAGTGCTGGGTTAATGGTAGGATTCAAGGATCTTGCAGTCTTTTCCAACCTCAATTATTCTATTATTCTAAGACCATAACTACCATGGACCAACTTTCAGCAAAGTCAAAGGCAGTTCACTTGGTTAACCACATGGCCCACCGGTGCCAGACTATGTGAATTACTGAAGAGCAATTTAGTAGATCTTCCCAAGGTTTAGACATTCAATTTACTGAACACGTGGAGGAAAGGAAGGTGTTGCTTTTTGCTACATGCTCTCTTTTTGTATATGTATATTTGCTCATGCTTTTTGTATATGCTCTCTTCCCAGAACAGTCAGTAGACTGGATGACATGAGATCTCTTCTTCCAACTTGATGCACTCTAGCAGCTAGTCTCAGGCCACCTCCTTTATTATCAAGAATTTGGATTTTTTATGGAAGCAAACAAGAAACATTCTTGTATTCCATCATTTCAGCAGAGCTGTAGAGACACTGAAGTCCAGCTAAAGGGGCAGTAGTGCTCTGTGAGGGGAAGGGAAAAGGAAAACCACAGTAACAGCTTAAACCAGCAGACTAGTCTACCTATGTCCAAGTCCTCTAGTTCATATGGGTATTCCTCCTTTGGAATGTTTCTCATAAGAGATTGGGTGGTGCGATGCAGAAGAACATACCCCATTATTGGACCAAGATTAGGAGCAGCAAGTGTAAATTTTTCTTATAAACTGTGTATCTTTCTGGACTCTATTTTAGTTAGTGTGTAAGGTGAAACTTACCCATAAGGGTAACACTGTTAATTGTGCCTGTATGGAGAACACAGCATGCAGAGCATGCATGCAGATTTGTTGTTGTTTTGTCATTCTTTAAAGTCAATCTTGTAGTCAATATCTTACTAAAAAAAATAAAATCATTAATCAGGATACAGGTGCAGTTATAAGATTGTTGGGATTGTTTTGTTTTGCTTTCCTTTGCTCCTTGCTTGGAATTTTCAGAATAATCCAAGGTCTTTCAGAAAAGCTCACAGATCAAAAATCAGGTCCTATAAAACTGTTCCCTCTATCCCCTTGCCCTCACACATAGAGGTGATTTGCACGTCCCAGATGTGTATGAATGTTTAGAACTAAAAAGGGCCTTGACTGTAGGAGGTAGGTTGGGGAATGAGTGAGTCATTCCTCTCTCTTCATATGATGTAAAGCTTTAAAATAATGAAAAAAATTTCCCAAGACACCCGCTGGTTCTGAAAAAAACATGCAGTTGTTTGCACATTATATCCCCTCACATACATCTTAGATATTTCATGCCTTTTAAGTTTGTGGTCTAGAAGAATATATAAAACCAACTTTAAGTCATCTTTGCAGTACTCTCATCTCACAGGTCTTTTAGCCTCTGATACTTCCCCATCTGCTGTATCCCATTGCAGATCACATTCCATAATAATGCTCCTCCTTGTCTCCTTCTGAGTGCACTAAATGAGTTTCCAGCCCAAACCCACAGACCATATACCTGAAGAGTACACAACAGCCAGAGAAGTAATGGTCTAGTGAAGTACCTCAGAAAGCACTGATTCTCACTGCTTGTTTAGAAAATACAGACTGAATTTGTTCTTTTTCATGGTGTCTTGCTACTTAGGGCTTGTACTGTGATATCCGACAGCTGGTCCAATTTATCAAGGAGGCTCATGGGAATGTATTTCGGAGAGTGGCACTCAGTGCTCTCTTGGACAGTGCTGAAAAGTTAATACCAGGAAAAAAGACGGAGGAAACAGAGCAAGACCCAAGACCTTCTGGGAGCAAAAGGTAGGTTTGAGGAGGGAGAAGGTGAATGACTGACTTGCAAATGAATCTATGACTATCTGTGCTGAACACAAATGTAGGAAGTCCAATGGCTTGTTTTATCTTTACAGCATGTCAATTCTTATGTACAGACTTATGCTGTGGCAGTAGCCTCCTTTAAAATTTAGTGAGCTGAGACTGCAATAAATTTGCAGAGAAAAGCACTGGCAGTCTCATAAAAGAGGCATAAGAGAACAGTGCAATGGAAACACTGGGATAAGGAAAGGTTATAAGAGCTATGAAGCATAGTGTCACTCCCAAAACACTCTGTGGATGCACTTTTTAATATGCATCACATCCTTTGGGATGTGTATCTGTTTTTTTGACAGGTAAACCCTGGTATGCAAAACAAGTCCAAGAAGAAATCTAATACTGACATATTTCTTTATCAAAAAGAAATTTCCTCTGGTGCTTTGAGGAATTCATGTTATTAAAATGTTGGGAAGAAGGATTAAGAAAGTTGAAAAAATCCTGAAAACCTTGGCTTTGCTGCTAAGAGCTGATGCCTTTTTTGAGAACAATATGTATTTAGAGACAGAAGGTTCCTAAGGAGAGGGTACATCTCTAAAACTGCTTTGCAGGTTTCCATATCTAGTTTTATGCCATACATTTTCTTTGGCTGATGATTTATCTTATCTATATAGATCTGAGGTGGGAAGTGTCATCATTGACAAAGGCCAGGCCTCAGCTGCCCCTGATGAATGCCGGAGTTATGTCTCAAGCCGCCCAATGCAAACTCCAGAACAGTAAGTAAATATTGAATTGTTCAACATGGTGGTGCCAGCAGCTTCCTTCTGGGGTTAGTACAAATGGACAGGACAGCAAAGACTTACCTGTTTGGATCGTACAATAAACTGTTGAGTGTCTACACAGGAGCTACTGCAAACAGCTAATGCCTGTTTTTAGTTCTGCCAACTGGACCCATCCTGGTTTTGATAGGGAAACAGCAGAGTTTTTCAAATGGCAGTTCAGTAGATTTGTCAGTATTGTGTACTGTACTACCAGAGTGATGAATAGTATGTTAATTCCTCAGAGATTTAACCACAGCTGTTCTCCAAGCTTTATTTGTACTCCTAGGGGATGATCCTATTAATTTTCAACTTCCAAGTTGTTACCAAGGATCACTAATGCTTCAGTGAAAGCCAGCCCATTCTTGACCTGCATTGGACACATAGTCTCCAAAGATTGCTGTAATTCCCCATTCAGCACAGAGAATCAGCCTGCTGTTGGCATTGTACAACAGAAATCTCTTATGGCCAAAGAATTCTGCCATTTACTGTTAAATTAAACAATATGCTTAAGAATTTTAGAAAATTCTACGAATAGCCACGGGTCCCAAAGTAATTCTGGGCAAGTTATTTAATTCTTCTGAATATGTGTCTGTCTTGTTAAAGAGCTTTGAGATGCAGTGCATGAAGACATTGTTTCCACAAGGGCCCAGAGCTCTACATCACATATTCTCCTGCCTTAATTGAGCCTGTAAATTGCTGAGACAGCAAGGATAGCACAAAGTCTTTTACTGCTCTGCAGGATTGCAGCAAGTTGTTCCTCTCTGAGACCTGCCACAACCATGGGGGATCTCAAGAATATAATAAAAAATGCTGTCCCAGTTTAATTACTTAATGACCAGGTTCACAAATGGCTGTCATGATGTCCTAAAGCTTTCTGGTACAAATACTTGTAGAAACTACCAATGTGGTCTTACAGATATGGTTCATTTTGACATAAAGATTATTTACTTTCATGTATAGCAACTAAAAATTGAAATGATCTGTTCAGTGGATGTTATGAATGGAGAGGAGGACTTAAACAAGTCCTGCCTTTGACTCAGATTTCTGGTAGTAAATCTTTTTAGGGGCGGCCTACACCTCAGACTGCTGTCACTTTTCAGGTTCTTGACAATGGCTCATTAGGTCTATTACAAATTGAATTATTTATTTAATAGACACAAATTTAACAGACATAAGACTTCAACAGATTACTTACTACACAGGATAAACAAAAGAAACACGACTAGTAGATAAAGAATCCAGTA
Organism: Rhipidura dahli; assembly: GCA_013399225.1. Classification (NCBI taxonomy): domain Eukaryota; kingdom Metazoa; phylum Chordata; class Aves; order Passeriformes; family Rhipiduridae; genus Rhipidura; species Rhipidura dahli. The sequence continues at coordinate 40,132 of VXAC01006369.1, forward strand.
CACTATAATAATAATGTGCCTAGATTACAGCTAGCAAAGAAATAGTATCGATAAGGATTCAATGCATCTTACCTTCCCATTTCTGATGAGGCATACATAAAAAACCTTTTGCTCTCCATTTGCGGAAAAGTAACCATGAAGATGCATCCAAACTTCAGGGAGGAGCAATTCATGTTTCCAGGGAGTGTGTGTGAGACTTCCTCCTCTGTGAAAATTTGTGTGGCTTTTATATCTTTAAAGTAAAGTGTCTCTCAGTCAATGATTCCCAGCTTATCTCTCTATGTCTTGCTCTCAAGGCGAGGGATGTTCACTGTCAGCTGGGGGGTCTCATCTCTTTGGCACCAGAGATAACTCCTTCTCAGGCATCTGTCCAGCCTGGGTTATGTCACTCATATGCACTAGCTGATGGACAGAAAACATAAACTTTCTATGGTAGAGAGGCAGGGGGAGAAGATTGTGCCAGAGTGGACCAGCTTCTAAGGGTAGAAAAGATGGTTATTTTGTGTCTTGAACAATGTTGACTATGTCCCATTAAGAACAGTGTGTTTGGAATTCAAAATGAAACAACCTCAAGTAATAGAGAGCTTAGGAGTGGGCTGCAGAAAGGAGTTCTCATTTCCCTGAACATTCAAATTTCACTGAAATGCAGCTCATGCTTTGCATACATTCTATTCCAGTGATGAGCAAATCCAAGGGGCCAATCTGGGACGTAAGGACTTCTGGCGAAAGATGTTTAAGTCACAAAGTGCAGCAAGTGATACCAGCAGTCAATCTGAGCAGGACACATCTGAGTGCACAACTGCTCACTCTGGAACCACCACAGACAGGCGATCCCGCTCTCGCTCCCGACGAATCTCCCTTCGAAAGAAACTCAAACTTCCCATAGGTAAATGTATGTCTCTTTCTGTTCCATATATATATTGCATGTGCAGAGAAATCCAGCTAGATATATCTGTCTTAAGAAATATTGCAACACAGTTCCTTATTGTCCATATATTCTCCCAAAAGAGGCTGTGATTTGCTTCTCTCTCCACTTCACAGATGTGGAACTGAGGCAAAGGGAAATGTAAGAAATTTGCCAAAGGTATCAGGGGTTATTTTTGTCAAAATATATTATTGAAATTTCCCCCCAAAGTAGTAGGCTAGTACTGTAGTCTCACAGGCACTGTTACTGTCTGTACAAGAGAAATAGTCCAAATTAATATTTGTTAAACAGACTATATCCATTCCAATTCCCAAGGCCAGGCCTTGCATAGTAGTTAATACACACAACATGGAAACATTACCTTCTGCTTTTCTCCCATATTCCCATAGCTTAGTATGGTCACTGTGGAGAAATATACTGCAATTGCTAAGAAACAAATTCTTCTAAGAAGAATTTTTAAATTTGTTCTGAGTGACTTATTCTATAACAGGGAATTGGCTGAAGCGCTCCTCCCTCTCTGGTCTGGCTGATGGAGTGGAAGATCTCCTAGATATCAGCTCTGTTGACCGTCTCTCCTTCATCAGGCAGAGCTCCAAGGTAAATGTGTCAGGCTGGATTACAGAGAGCTTGAGAAGGCAGGATCTGGCTGGTTTTAGCTGCACATGGGAACATTTTCTTCAAAATGGACTTTGCAGCTAAGGAGGCTGTCACAGAAATCTCCAGAGCAGAGCCAGGGAATTTGACACTGGTCTTTTTTACCTCAGGGTGAAGACTAGGTTAAACTTACACTGTACTGGTCAGTCTGCTCTGGTGCACTGAGAGGAAAGTGCCGGCTCTGCCAACACACTTAAGCCTTAATTGTTGTTCACACTTCTTCTTCCTTCTTTGTCCTTTCACAGCCTCTCAAGAAAGATCAATCCTTTAAGCAGAAAGCTTAAAAGATGAAGTGCTTCAGCGTATGTAAATCTGTGCAGACCCACTTGTGTTTCTATGTTGACCCTTACAGCCCTTCTGTAGATGTTTATGTCTAACCAGTGAGACCAAGACTTTGTGCTATGGCACAGACTGACCAGCCCCTCTGTCCCTGCACAGGTGAAGTTTACCAGCGCAGTGAAGCTGTCTGAAGGAGGGGGGCCAGGAGGAGGCCTGGAAAACGGGCGAGATGAAGAGGAGAATTTCTTCAAGCGTCTTGGTAAATGGCGCACCTGCCGAAGACACCCATCCAAGCTTCATCACACAGAAGAAAAAGATGGTTAGAAATCAGGGTTCTCGTCTCCCTTTTTCTTTCTTTTTATCATTTTAAAAGTATCTTTCTTTCTGTATTTTACCCTTTCCCCTTTTTTCCTGCTTTTTTTCATGGTTTTTGTCTCCATTGTAGCCTTCTCCAATTTTTAGTCTTTGTAAATGTTTTCTTTCCCTTCCCTCATTCTTTTATTTTGATTTAGAAAAAAGCTCTGGTAATTTTTTTTTTTTTTTTTAAATCAGACTAGCCAAATAAATTATACAATACAATATTTGGGCTTTTAAAATCAAATTACATCTGGTCAATACACTTGCAAAATTAATGCTTGCTTCTAAGCACTTATTCAGTTCAAAATTAGGGTATAAATCTTCTGTTGTCTAATACAACAATGGGTGTTCCATCAGTTTTTTGTTTAGTTTTGTTTTTTCAATTTGTAACAGTTTTAGCAAAGATCAGCGCAGAAATGGAAAACCCTGCACAAACCTTGTTGTAATTATCTCTTTTCTTCTGTGTTTGCATGTCTAGTCTCTGCATACCATTCGTTAGGGATGCTGTCCCTTTTTCTTAGCACACAACATAATAACAAAAACACTCCTTTTGTTTCCACAGAAGTGTATTTAATTGCTATGTATTTTCAAAGTCAGCAATGTCTGAAAAGTGCCTTTATGAATAATACATAATCATGGTATAATCTGTTTTAAAATATTGTGCAGTCATTGACATGCTCATGTCCTCAGCTCAAAGCACATCCATCTTGTCAGGGAGACAACCTTGCATCTTGAAGTTCTGTTTCTTTTTTTTTAAGACAACACAACCAGATTCTCAAAAGCACGCAAAAAGGAGTAAATTTTCTTTTTAAGCATGATTTATGTAGCTTTACAATATGCTACATTTTCTGGCATTATATTTGGGTTTCTTCTGACATTATACTTTGACATTGCATTGTGTGCATTTTGCCATCATCTGTCCCAGGCCTGCAGTGTAATGCACCTAAGGCATTTCTCAGGCAAGTGATACCTTGTTACTGTAAACTGGTCAATATCTGGTGAATGGTGGTGCTTTTTAGTTAGCTCCTAGATGAAAAGTATTGTTCCTTTGGGAGAATGCATCAGTTCAGCTACCTTGTTGAAGTCTGGTAGCATTCCCCAGCAATGGAAAGAATTAGTTTCTTCATCTGCTGCTTTGTGTTGAAGTAGGTATGAAATACTTCCACCATATTTCCTCCCAGTTCTCACTGGTTAAACATTGCCGAGGGACAGTGAGATCTTCACAGACTGCCACAGTTCTTCCTGCAGTGTGGCTGTGAGATGACCTTCATATTTTGTTGTAGGAAATAATTCTTTTTATCTTCCTAATACAAGGGTAATAAAAGTTTGAGAGGCCAAGTGTGACAGTTAAGGAAGTTATATCACTGTATCTACAAGGATCTCTGGTATGCAATGAAAACCAAGTAGCTATTAGAGTAGTTGTACCTGCCCTGTCTATGTCTGTGCTTGCATGTGCACAATGAGGCCAATTCATGGTGGGACAGTTTATAAGACAGTAGAACAGCAATGGTACACCAAGCCTTCAAATTTCCAGTGCTTCTCTGTCTTCCATACAGATGATAAGGTTTTCTGTACTTAACAAGAAGAGAATAAAAGACTCTTAATGGTGAATGGGCATACTGTTAAATCCTTCAAGGTCTGATCCTAAAGCATTAAATTGGAACCTCTCACTGCCTTCTCATTTTTGTCATTCATGGTGCTATGCTATTACTTTGTTCATGCTTTTTCCATGTGGTGTTTCTTCTTGTGTTTTGTCGCTGTCACACCGAGGATTGGTAGAGAGACGACATGGAGTCCAGGCTCAGGGATAAATGGAAGCGATATAATAATTTTTCCAAAGGCTTTTATATGTTAGTTTGCAAAAGTGTGTTAAATGGCATAAGGTAATTGGCCTTTTGGCCACCCATCCCTTGAGAGGACTGTCCAAATTCGAAGACACCCATTTCTAAATATTTTTCTAGTTAGAACCATAATAATACTGCAAAAACAACCTGCAGGTGCAAGAAGTTTATGAAACTGTAACATTGTTTTAAATGATTTGCATGAGAAAGACAGAGCTCTCACAAAATGCTGCAGAGGGCTGAAGAAATTCCCTGCCGAAGCTTTTTTAGTATCCATAGTGTTTTTTAGTTTTTTAACAGCAGACCAAATTTAAGAGAAAATGGATAAAGGAGAAATAAATTGCATTAAAAATTATAAAATGTAGAGTAATTTGTGACATCATTTATGAACTGTAATCTTCATTGTGATTTTTTATCTACAACACTGGAAATTCTGTGTTATTTATGTATGTAAGCATACATATGTATGTGTATCTGTATGCGTGCATATGTATGCATATATATACACATAAATATACACACATTCATGTGTAAAAATATTTATTTTAATGATATTTTTACCAATACTAAGAGCAAAGCATATAGAAATATATACAGTTACAGTGCATTTACATGTGATCCGTAATGTTCCTTTGGGCACTTACTGAAGACGCTGTGAGTGACCACAGAAGTAGTCAGGGCGTTCAAGTCACAGCAGCTCAAACTTGCTCTGAGGGATGAGCCCATAGTCTCAGAGAGAGCAACTGAGGGGCAGAAGCTTGTGCATCCTCCTGCGTTAGGAAATAGTCTTTACTCTTTGGGCAAGAACTTCTGAAGTCCTGAGTCACGTAAATTAGATTAGGGAGGGCTGCCCTGATCACAGCAAGGCTGCTCCAGGATGGGCATAGCAAGGGGCAGTCACCAGCTGCCTCTAAAGGATTGTCTTGTAAAGCTTCAACAAAATGCAAGGTATGACACTGAGCTCAGATGGACAAAAGCTCTGCTAGGTCTTTATAGTGCAGGTTAGGGACATGCATTAGGCAAGTTTCTGTTCTTTATCTCATACAGGCACAGCCTTAACAGGGCCCTGAACAGGAAATGAGTTAGTGTTACAACAGTCATAGCAGGAAAGCTCAGATAAGATATGGAGGCTATAAGGAAACAGAAGGACTTGGAAGGATGTTTGTGATTGCTCGCATGTGTAAGTGTTCTCCTGTTTTTTCTACTTTGTTTGATCCATTTAAATGGAATATTTTCCCAACATAGGGACATTTTGTTTGCTGGTATATAGGTACAGCTTCACTGGAGAGAAAAAAGCCAAGGAATTTGTAAAGAAGTCTCTTGAAATTTGATATACCTCTGTCTTCAAGGGAAAAGGGAAGATCTACATTGTCATTTTCTGTTGTGACATTTTTTGTGGCACAAAAGTGCTTTCCAGATAATTCTAGGGAGCATGCTGAAAATAACTTTGAGTTTCAGCAGTTCTTCTTTCCTGAAGAAGTCAAGAAGTCTGTAGAGTTGATGTTTTTAATCTTGTCTTTCAAATAATCCATGTTTAAAGCCAATTTTGAATTCTCCACTCAGTGTTCTCTTCTTCAGTGATTTATCCTGCAGTATTTTGTAAACTGTCATACTTTCTGATGTAAACAGAAAGAGTATTATGGGCAAAGGCAAAAAGCCCAGAAGCTGACTATCCCTTTTTTTGACCAGCCACTTTGGCCTTGAAACTGCTTTCCTTATTTCTAATCTGTGTCTTTCTACCATTCTCTCATCTCTGGGTAAAAACTGCATAATGATCTTCTGCATTAGAAGTGCTAATTGGGATTAGTTGATTTATGATGTGAAGTCTATACAGAGTTTAAAATTTTCCCTGAAGCGGGATGCCAGCTTCATTTTTGAACAGAACTGTTAGAGATTTTTCCATCCCAAAGAGTACAAGACACTTCAAGGGAGAGCGGCTGGAATGATGATACCTAGGAGTTGAGGCCAGTCCATCTTTGCTCTTTACTCTTGTGGTAATTGCAGATTTGTGCCTGAAAAAATGACAATGCTTGATTACCACATAGACTACACATTCACTATTGATTTTTCTGTCCTAATAGATGATATATTACATATTGATCCATGAGGAATAAGGGTTATGCATGCTTCGCTTTAAACTTAAAGGCAATGGAGGAGTAAGGTAGGAGATTATTAAGGAAAAAAAGACTGTAAGAAAGATGATCTGTGTTAAAGAGGTGGGGAGGAAGGACAACATCCTAGTTCACCTGTGTTGGAGTAGGTCCTGGGCTTCCACACTGGGTATGAGGGAAATGTTCTAAGCAGACATCAGTATGACCAGTACCAGAATCTGACTTGCTGTATATCTGTTTCATGGAAGTTTCATGGATGTTGTAAAAATGTGCCATTCTTCAAGATAACACAAGGAGAGAAATGGATTTACACTAAGACTGTACTCATCAAGGTTTTTGTTCCCCGTCTTTTACTGGTGAGAGACTGTGTTCCCTTCTCCCTACCCCTCCCTGCATCCCCTCTGTACTCTCTACCTCTTTAGGTTGCCATAGCTTTGATGATCACTTGACCGCCAACCAAGAAGGAGGAAAATCCAAGAATGTTGTCAACCTGGGAGCAATCCGCCAAGGCATGAAGCGCTTTCAGTTTCTGCTGAACTGCTGTGAACCAGGCACTATCCCCGATGCCTCCATTTTGGCAGCAGCTCTAGATCTTGTAAGTCATTGTTGGTCTGTTGTTACCTGCTGAGACCATACATGTACATGGTGGCCCACTGTCATTCACTGATGCTCTTTGTGTCACACAGAGAGAATGCAAAGCATCACACCAATGCCAGCTGGTGATGCTGGTATTAGCTGGAGCTTTAGCATCTGTGACTGGAAGGTTTGCAGACAAAACAGATCCTTTTTTATAACGTAGCTCTCCATAACTATATTATTGCCAGTGCAAAGCTTGTATTGTTTACTTCATACTTTGCTCACAGACAGTCTGTTTCTGCTCCTAGTGTCAATATACAGAATAAGGATTGAAGATTGGATAACTACTTGGAGAGGCACAGGAATTCCACTCTCAAGTTCTGCCAGAGTTATAATTACAATTAGGCCACACTGAACTATTACTCACCAGTGACAGTCAGTGGAAAAAAATTAACATCTTAGAGTGTGCATGCTTTTAAACATAGGTATTGCTGATTTGCCAATGCAAATCAAAGAAGTGACACAATCCAATCCCTTCTTGATATTTTGTGTCTCCTTTGTTCTTATCCTTGCAGCTGTGTTTTTTAACAATCTTTTCTAAAGCTGTGGCCTTCAGCCTCTGATTCATATCCCAGTGGGGCTCTGTGAGGTGTTTATGTGACAAGCAAGGAGTATGACAAATACAACTATGAAAAACCAGCCAAATAGTAGTAATTTCTCTGCATGCTGCTTTTCTCTTCCTTCCATAAGTGTTTGGCTGTGTAAAAGCCACTGCTCTCAGAGATTCCACATGCTCTCTATCCCTTTTCTTCCCACTTTGCACCACTCACCTGTGTGTCTGTTGTGCCGTTTGTGCTTGAATTCAGTTTTTTCTCAGTGCTGGCGATGTCAGGCTCATGGACTCTCCCTTCCTGCTAGTGCTGGGCCCTGACCTTGCTGCATTGTCTGTTCTATGGCTATAGGGATGTTATGCTCTGTGCACCACTCCTTTGTATCTTCATCTTAACCTTGCGTGCTTGGTCGGCAGATTCAAGCATGTCTGCATTTGTGTTGACCTGGAGTTGTTGTTGTTGTCAGTTCCCACGTGGCTCTACTGTTTGGAGTAGTCATCATCCATCTTCCAACAGACACGTTTCATTCACTATTTCCCACACTTCCGGTCAGAGCTTGTTGTTGCTCTGGCTGGAAGCTGTGGATGCAGCAGCTGATAGAGTAGCCTATCTCATGGTTTCACAGTCAGAGGTGGCTCTTACAAGTCAGGGTTGCAGTGAGCTCAGAAGGTGGCTTGCAACCTGCTGTGTGTCCAGCACCCAACTTCAGTCTTTAAGGCTTCCAGGCTGCCATCCTATTCCAAATTCTAAACTAATTGGGTTAGTAAGGTGTAAGGTGCATGAGCAGGAAAGAGCTCATTCCCAGCAAGTTTGTCACCAGGATCCTTCTGAAGATGCACTACTCTCTGTTCTAATAAATCAGATAATAAAACAGGAGTTTGGCTACTATGTCCCTATTGCCTGTAAATGTCTTGCTTAATTTTTAAATTTCCCAAATGCCTAAGTTACAGACCAGCTTACTCTGTGCCCATGCATGAAGTCAGCTGGAAACTACCAGTCAGAGTGAACTGTTTGAAGATGTCTGACTTCCAGAGCTGACTTCTACAAACTAAAATGTAACTGTCTCTCCATTCCACTGAATGATGCAGATGATTTTGGTATTAGAATTTCTAAAAGGTCTGTAGATAAAGATGAAGGAAGCCTTGCCTAATTATAGACTTCAGAGATTCCAAGTACCTGTTTAGCTGGCATATTGTCTGCAAAGTATTGGACATATACAGAAGTTAGGCAATCCCATGCAGTGTCTATTTTAAAAGATGCCAGTCTGTCATCTCACTGTATTGGTTAATGGCAATGGAAAATTCCCACATTAAATGTCAGTAGCATACACCCAAAAGGAAGCATTATGGGGTTTTTTAACTTCTGTTTTCAGGCTTTTGAAGTAATAGTTTGAATGAGGCCTGATGCAAATCAAAAGCTTTTTAGTAATTTTATCCAGTCTAGTAGCTAAGGCAGCCTTTTAAAAATTAAAGTCAAACAGCTCCAGTTTCAGTTCTTCCGTAATCTTTATGATCATGCATTTTCATGCAGATTTGCAAAATTCTATTCTTACAACAACTTTGAAATCTTTGATCAGCCTGGTTGTTTGTACCTGTTTGCCACAATGATTTAAAGAAATTAGAGCAGTGAAATAAATGCTGCATCCTTATGGAGCTAATAATTATTTGTATATTAAAATGAGTGCTTCCTTAGGTCTAGGAGCTATGCTAAGATAACATAATTTCCTAGAAGCAGCATCCATCCTTGACTAATATTTTAGAACTACAATCAATATATACCATGCAAATATTCAGTGATAATTGATATATTGCAGCCAGTTTCATCTTTATGTCCCCAGCTCAAATCCAGATTTTGCAATAATAAAACTGATTTACTTTGGGATATTTCAGTCTTTGCTTAAGTTCATGCTGAGAGTTTTAATAAAGTTCTTTCTATGATTGTGTAACGATGTTACCTAAAGTACCTCATTAGACTAATGTAAATGACTCAGGTGGGGAGATACCAGTTTTTCTTTGACCAATATAGCAGTTTGTGAAAACTGTCAGCATTACATTTCTCCAATAAGATGTGTGAGCTCATTTTTAACAAGTAAATCTTTTATCCTTGTTGAAATAAAATAGTTGTTCTGTTTTCTGTTAGAATTGTATTTGAGACGACCTGCTGAGTATTGGGAGAGCAGAAGCAAAGTCTAAGCTGCAAGAATATTTTTCAATATCTTCACTCACTGTCACCCTGGGTCTTTGTCTCACAAGCTCTATTGTCCCCATGTCCCTGTTTCTATGGCAGAAATATTTCTCTGTAGAAGTGTTTATGATTGGAAGGAAATCAGAGATTCCTATAAACAGGTCCCTGAGTAAAAGACTGGGAAAAGAAACAAAGAACTGTGTGATGGATTGTACTTGACTTCAGATATAATCAGAGAGATCTGCACTAATTGAAATAGGTGATTTTCTAGTACATTAGTTAATAATTCACTCGCAACCTGTCTTCATATACCTGCTAAGACAACTTTCATGTCAGATATATTTTTGCTTAGACAAAGGAGAGCTATCCAGTCAGAATCTTTTGACAGTACTCGAATTTACTTTGGCATAACTTAAAAGTGTATTGGTAATTTGTGCCTTTCTTTTCTATCTTGAAGAGACCAGAGGAAATGAATTTTTGATCAAAGTGTCATGTGGACTTTAAGAAAAGACTCAAAGAAAATTACCACTGGTTGATTAGCATTGTAAAAGTCATTGTTCTTGAAAACAAAACTGGACATAAATTCTCTGTAGTCATGAAACTCTGCAGAATCATGTTTACATGAACAATAATGTGATGTTGTGAAATTCCAAATTCATTCTGTATTTGGTTCCTTCCACCAAGGTCATTTGCTGTTTAGAACAAATCAGGTAATCTTTTGAAAAAAAACAGTGGAATCACTTGAATTGTTAACCAGTTGGTGAATTCATGTCAATTTATAGAGTACTAGAACAATTTTCAAGGAGCAAAACAATATAGTAGGTCTGATGTTAAAACTGGACTTGTGAACAGTTGCATAGGCACAGACTTGTAAGAGTATTGCTGCTGTGTCTGGTTTTGACAGTGATCATGGTAACTTGTGTTCTTTTCAGCTACACGTCACCTGCCTGATTCATTTCTCTCCATTTGTGATGTGTTTCTCTGTTCTGTGAGTCCATCTCTGTCCATTCTGTCACATCTTCATCTTTCTCTTGCTGCTGCTGCTTCAGGTTTCTCAGAGCCTCAGGTAAGTAATCACAGGGAGCTTGTGCACTGTGATGTTCAGAAAGTCCTTCATGTAGGTGGTCTTTTTCAGTGATTTTTAAATAATACAGTGGTTTTTAATTAATCCTGCTACTCCTCTTTGCCCCCCATCCTACATATCCTCCTTTAACTGTGCTAGTTGCATGCTTTCATAATGTTTACAACATGTGTTTTTACAGGATTCTAGTATGCTAAGAAATTGTGACTTTATGACTGGTGAACTAAACCAGTAGTAGAGTAAGGCTGGGACTTTATCTCTCTGCATATGTCTCCACATATGTCTCACTTCATGAGAATGAAAAAATAAAATCTTTACCTACTCTGTGTTCCACATTGCATGTGATCAACAACTAGTTTGCAATGTCTTTCCAGGTGCTAGATATTAGTTTTGTTTCTGATTGTTAAGTGAGTGGCTTCCTTCAGATTTCTGTCTTCCTCATCAGAACATCAGTGCAGCTTAAATCCTCCTATTCAAGAGAATTGCTAATAGATTGCTTTTTTCCCCAGTGTTTGTACAAATGTGAGAAAAAGCTGCAAATGGATGTTGTGTCAATAATTTCTTAAATCAAACTTCAGAAGCACTGGTCCAAAATATCTTGCTTTCAATTTTTGATTAAAACACTCTTGGGTTCTGTTTAATCATGTTCAACAGACCATCTTATAGGTTCTCAGGGCCTGTTTCTTATTTATAGATCACATTTGACAAGCCCTTCTTTATTAGTAGATGCTGATCTGTTTAAATAATTTCATTAAAGCTGTCAGCATCTAAGTGTGTAATACATGTTTGTGTTCTGTGAAATCCCTGTTAGTGAACCTTTTAAAGCCAGCCAGTAAACTGTAGGCATTGTTGTGTTCTTAGTTTTACAAACTGCTGGCCACAGGAGTTTTTGGTAGTGAAAATTTCAGGAAGAAAGGGGAAAATTAAATGAAAATTAGGAGAACCATTTGCTTTTTAGCCACTTTCCTTTTTTCCACTTCCACTTTCCTGTTTGTAAGGATGTTATTTTGGCAGTTGTAGACTGCTGGAAAAAAAGCTACACCTGAATCTACTCTTTAGGAAACAAAATTACTGTGTCCATTTTAGAACATTTTAGAAAGTTTCAAGAGCATTCTTTATTGGTCTAACATATATGCTTCTGGGTGATTTAATACAAATTAAAGTGCACTCAGTATATTTTCTCCCATTAAAATTATTCTTCCAAGCCAGGAATGGGAGGATTTTCCTCTGGAAAACAGTCCTTTCAAAACTCAGCTGACGGTTATTTCAGTACTAAATTGCGTGATGCTTGCTACAGCCGTTGAAATTCGACAATTGAAGTTTTGTTGACTTATGCCAGAGTGATACATTTCTGTATCTACAGATACTTATTATAACCATAAAATAGTGTTTTTCCTAGTTTTAACAAACCACCATTAATGCTTTCATCCTCATGGTTCACAAGCAGGACCTAAAGCGACAAATGTGAGGATTTGTGTGGCCATGCCGTCATTTGCTCCTGCAATATTTGCAGCCTTAGTAGCAAAGGTGAATCTAAAACTTGACATGTTTAAACTGTAACAGTGCTAGATGCATGCTTCTGCTTTTGCAGTTAGATGGTTTCTAAAGGAGAACATTACAGAGAGGTATAATATTCTTTTTAAGTTTATATTGTGTTTCTTTCTGCCCCTCTAGTGTTTGGACTAAGCAAGATTGTTCAGTCTTTATTAGCTTGGTTTTAGTAGCTCAAGAGTTGAGACTTACGCAGAGAGACTCTGGTGTCAGCTTTTTATGGAGAGATTGGTCATATTGTGTGACTTCTTGGCAAGCTTGCAAAGCAATTTTTTAGAGCGCAGAATACTCTAATGTTCAGGGAGTTTTTCCAATGCATTTTTGCTTTTAAGGTGATTTTTTGCAAACGTTTCAGGAAGCTCCTGTAGTGGCACGAGCAGCCCTGTTCCTCGAGTGCGCACGCTTTGTTCACCGCTGTAATCGTGGCAACTGGCCTGAGTGGATGAAGGGCCACCATGTGAACATTACCAAGAAAGGCCTGTCCCGTGGCCGTTCTCCTGTTGTAGGCAACAAAAGGAACCAGAAGCTGCAGTGGAATGCAGCTAAGCTCTTCTACCAGTGGGGAGATGTAAGTGTTTGTTTCTATTCTACTTACATTAAAAAATATGGCAAAATGTAAAGATAATTGAGTCCTATACAGAATTTCAGTTCTTGTAAGATGGGAACTCAGAAGCCTCCCTTTGAACTTGCACTTCCATAGCCTGCCAGGATCACCCCTTCTCCTAAGGGAAGTGACTTTGTGTTGTGGTTTGAAGCTGGCTAAGTGCCAGGCTCCCACAAAAAACCCATCTACTTATTTTCCTGTGCTATAACTGAGCAGAGGAGGGGGAATTGAAAACTTCATTTTTCATGAGTTAAGATAAGGATTATTGAAAAAACCCCCACTTGATGGCAAAACAAGTTTAAAACTTAAAAAGTATAAAGAAGATATATAATGAACACAATTTCAAGTAAAAAGGGTAATGAGAACCAAAGCAAATCTTCAAAACACTTTTTTTTCCCAGTCCTTCCCTCTTTCCACCTTCTGCACAAGGAAAGAAAATATGGGGTGTTGGTCAGTATTTTACTTCTTAAAAATCTTTCTTCAGTATGCTTAAGGAACCAAATTTCTTCTGCTGTGCCGTGGGATCCTTCCCACGGGAGATAGTTCTCTGTGAACTTTCCTAGCGTGGTTTTAACTTCCACAAGCAGCAGGCCTGCCCAAACCTGCTGAAATGTGAGTCCCTCCCATGGGCCAAGCAGTTTTCCCACAATTGCCTAGCATGGGTCATTTTAGTCTTTTAAGGATGAGTGTTCTAGTTTGGAAATGAAGGCTCTCTTCCTCTATCTCTAAAAGCAAGGGGCATCTCTCTCTGTTCAAGTTCCTCACTAGATTACAGCTTTTCAGTATCCACGTGCTCCGTCATGAGTACTCTTCTTCACAGGCTGCGCATGGATCTCTGCACCCCCCATGCTCCTCATGAATTATAGGGAAAGTTTGTTATATTATAGTCCCTACCATGGCTTGCAGGAGAATCTCAGCTCCAGTGCTCTCCTTTTTTTTCACTGACCTCAGTGCTGCTACATTGGTTTTCCTCATGTGTTCTCACTTTTCCTTTTTCTCTGACTTGGAAGAAAGTTGGTGTCTGTAAGTTGCAGTTGAGAGGTCAATCTCATCCGGGCTCCGCATCGGGGAATTGTTCACTATGTCTCTTGCTGCTGGCCATGTGGTCCCTGCCAGCCCCAGCTGGGTGGTCCTCTCCAGCACTGCACGGATGGCTCCAGCCTCAGGAGGGCTCCAGCCACACGGTCCTGGCCATGGGAGAGCCCTGGCCACAGAGGCCCCAGCAGCCCCCATTGGGATGGGCCCCAGCGGCCACGTCACCACCACTTGGGAGAAAAAAGAGAACTTCCCGCGGTTTTTCCATTCTTAAATATGTCATCACATAGGCGTTACCAACTTGTCTGATTGGGCTAGTAACCTGCCCATTATTAGAGCCTTCAGCAATTGTCTCTGTGCCAAACATGGAAGTTTCGAGCAGCTTTTCTCCCGCCCCTACCAAAAACCAGGCTGTGTTAAACCAAAACACTTTGTTAGGACATGTTCTCTCCAAGGATCTGTTTGGTCCATTCTCCTTTTTCCAGCACTTGTCATGTGTGAATGGCTAAGGAAGCATGAAAATGTGGTGTGTGATACTAGTTTCTATTTTTCTTGCTTCCAAATATACTTAGTCTGGGGCTCCTTGAACTAGGTGTGGTGCTGTATACTTAGTAACGGGTTTCTCTTTTGTGTACTTATTAAATTTCTCTTTTCACCCTTACATGCTGTTAGTGCTTATCATTCTTTGGCAAGGAATTCTACAGAGCTACTATGAGTCATGCAAAGAATTGTGTTTTTTTGTTTGGAGCTTGAATACTTCAAGTTTTATTTGATTGTGATCTCTTACCATACAGGAACGAGGCAATTGCCTTATCTGGCCCTGTCAACGCCACTTCCAATTTCCTTGTAAACCCCCCACAATGTAATGGCTGAATGTCTGACACACATAGAGGTCATTTCTCACAACTCAGTAGTGGGAAAAGTTCCTTTGACTGGTTACAGATATCTTTCTGGAAATGAGCTTTGTGGTTCTCACCTCTTCTAAAACCCAGTGATTTTTACAGGGAGCATCATGGTTCCCCTCATCCCCACCCTTCCCCCTGAAAAACAGAAGATATAAAATCCAGCACTTATGGGAATTTTAAAAGCATGTGTTCTGCATTTCTGACCTGTATTCTTGTAGGCTAAATGAACAAGTGCTTCTCAGTGGAGCACATTGTAGGGAACCTCAAAATAAAGCTGACCATATAAATTTATTCCCACCACAGAACAGGCTGGGGGGAAAATCCAGCTTGGGTCTGAGAACCCAAGCTTAGTATCTTCATAGATCTCATCCTTCCATTTCTAAAGCTAACTCAGAAAATGCTACCTGGTCATCCTACTCTCTGGTAAGGTCTCAAACACAGGAGATAATTTTAATAACAGCACAAATACTAAAGTTCCTTGAACAAGTGAATAGGGTGAAGGTATTTGCTTCTATATTGCATGAAGTCACTGCCTTAGCCTGACTCCTTTGAGATCTTCCATTATGTTAAGAGCATAAGATTACATAGTCATTAAATTTTTGCATGTTTTCAGACAGCCAGGACTATCCATCTCTGTTGGTAGACGCTATGCTTCTAGACATTCTTTTTTCTCAGATTCTAAAAAATGAAAACAAGCAAGGCAATAACTGTTAGAAGCCAGTTATAGTCCCCCTCAGTTTTAGTAACTGATATACTTGACCTGGAAAAGTCCAGGGAGGTTTTCTTTTCATAATGTCAAAAGTGCTACTGTGTGATTCAAGGTCATAAGAAAGGAGTCAGGGAAATCTCATCAAAGGCAGCTTAGCATAATTGCCTTCCCCTTAACTTTAATAGCATCATAAGACTTATCTGGATACATTCTCCATTTTAAGACTAGTGTGTATTTGCTGCTGCTTAGGATCATTTGAGAAGGGAAAAGTCTTGCATTTACATAATTGTAAGGCAGGATAAGATTTGGAGGGTAGTTTTAGAGTGAATTTTTTCCTTTTCCTGCAAGGTGTCTTGCTGCTCATTCATATTACTGATTCTTTTTACTGAAGGCCAGAATTTATTTACCCACATTACTGGCCCCTCAAAAGACTACAGCTTTGAGACTGGTCTGCACCTAGCACTACTCCTTTGTATGGAATGTGAAGCAAGGCCAGTCCTCTGGCACTGCTTTTCATCCCAAAAGCTCTTTCAGATGAAACTGGCTGCAAGGATGAGCAGCAACTACCAGTCAAGCCTAGAAGGCTGGACATCTGAAAGCTCCTCAGGCAGCTCCTTTTTTGGCTCTGAGCAGATTCCAGCCAGACAGTCTGAATTATAAGGAGAACTGGCTTCCTGTTGCTGAAGTAGAGGCACCTGCTCTAGAAGACACTGCTGTTTCTCTGTTAAATCTTGGACAATAAGTAAAGAATCCCCAATCAAAGCATAAAAAATATTCAGAAAATACTCTGAATGCACTGAGGCCTTTTTCTGTTTTTTTTTTTTTGTTTGTTTGTTTTGTTTTGTTTTTTTGTTTTTTGGGTTTTTTTTGGGTTTTTTGTTTTTTGTTTTTTGTTTTTTTTTTAAATTCCAGTAAAAAAGGCTGGAAATTTTTGCTTATTATGGACTCTTGCTTCTGGATTTACTGCTCACTAATTGTGATATACAGTGCTATTGTCGAAGTTTAGTCAGACCAAGAAAGAAGGCAAATCTTTTTTTCTGTGCCTACTCCTTTAATTCAGACTCCCCAAGAACCATCAGAGAATCACAGTTGTGAACCCTTTCCACAGAATGTGAGACTTGGACTGCCCACAGTAGTGATAAACCTTTTAAATCAAAAGACCTGATTTGTTCTGCTGTCTTGTGAAATAATGAAATGTTAAATGTGTTCTGATCATGTTACTCTGTCACTGCCTTTGACTGCTTCTGTTAAGAGTACTTCTGGTTTTGCTTCTCTGTTTGCTAGAAAACAAAAAATTCAGAAAATACGTGTCAGGAATTCAGTGTCCATTAGATGGGAAGCTATGGGATTATGTCTTACTGCTTTAACATTAAGGTGGACCCCACAACATAAAAAATATGTGATAAACTACTGTTTTATGGACCGGCATGCAGAGCATTTCTTTCTTTAAATGTCTGAAATATGAAAGGCAAAAAAATATGAGATGTGTACAGTTCCTTTAGCAATGTACAGGCTCAGAGATAGCTGAGATTGACAAATATTTGTATCAGCATGCAAACCACAACAGTATCACCTTATTTTCTTTATGTAGCATAGTCTACCTTTTTCCCTGTTGCTGGATTTCAGAGGAAGTGTTTAAAAAGAACAGTTATACTAAGTGTCCATTTATATATTTCCATGTCACGTCAGCCACAGCCAAAATTATGTAGTGCTGGCATGACCATTAGTTCTGACTCGCAAAATATTCAGAAAAAATCCTTCATATCTTTGTCTAAAACTCTCCCATACCCAGAAAGGCCAAATGGCCAGTGCTGATGAAAACTCTGTAATTTAAAACATCTTTTCCCTCACAAAGTGATGATATCAGAGGATAAAATTTTACATACTTATCTGTGTTCTACTCATGTACTTGCAACAAAGAAAATCAAGAAAATTCTTAAGTGCTCTCAAGTGCCTTAGCAGGGAAGCAATCTCCTTGCTAACACACCTGTACCTGTAGTTTGCTGACAACAACATGAAGGCTGTTTACATGCTGATAATGATGCTGGCAAACAGCCCGTGTCTTTGTTTGAAAAACAGGTGTCTGTCAAGGAAGGCAGGAGCCTCCCCTGAAATGGCAAATGCAACCCCCTTCTCTCCAAATTATAATTTTGAAACTAAGGGCTTGCAGGCAA
The DNA here is from genome assembly GCA_013399225.1 of Rhipidura dahli. Lineage (NCBI taxonomy): Eukaryota > Metazoa > Chordata > Aves > Passeriformes > Rhipiduridae > Rhipidura > Rhipidura dahli. Next base: position 57,729 of record VXAC01006369.1, read on the forward strand.
AGACATTGTGGAATAGGAATAACAGTTCTTTATATATATAAAAATGTATGTATCTATATCTATATATATATATGCATGTATGACAAGGCAAACAGACAACAGTAACTATGGCAGTAACAACAAACAGAACCACAAACCCAGTGACAGTCCTCTCGGCTGTGAGGCACTTTCCCCTTTGGTGCAATTACTGTCACCGCCGGCAGGGGCGCTGGCAGCTCCTGGCGAGCAGGGCGGGTGCGATGGTTCCCCCGCGGCTGCAGGGGGCGCTCTGGAGCGAGCTCGGCCCTCACGCGGCAATGGCGGCCCGGGGTCCCGGGAAGGGATGGAAGAAAAGCTTCATAAACGTCCTGGGCAGCCGGTCCTGGTGCCCGGCAGGACCCTCGGGAGCAGCAGGCTGCAACAGCAGGGACGAACACAAACCCCGGGTGGCAAACGAGATGTATCAAAACTACGGAGCTGCAGCGGGAACTCCAGGAGGTGTCAGCAGGCCGGGGGTGCGGGGCTACTGTGTAGCGAAGGCTCAAAGCAGCGACAGCGGCAGGGCGGCTGCAGCCCGGTTCCCAGCGGGGCAGGGAAAGGCGGGCTTGGGATCCCGGGGTTTACCCTGAGGCACCCCAGCAGATGGTGACCAGGTCTCTCTTCTAGTAAGGTGGGGTAGTACGGTCCTGGTGCAACAGGCACCCAGTGAGCAAATTCCACTCACCATAGAGGGAAGGCAGCGGAGAAGCAGAAGCCTGCAGCGCTGACCAGTTCCTTCCACCACGACGGCTATTCTCCCTCTGTCAGCACGTGAGAATACCAGCCCGCCTGAGGTGTACCCCACCCAAGGTGAAATAGAGTAGCCCCTTCGACCCCTTCCTCTGTGGTCAGGTCTTTTGTCTCCCCCAAGCATCCAGCAATTTGTCGCCCCGGCAACATATATGGCAAAAATTCCTCAAGGGAAAAAAAAACAAAACAAAAAAAAAAAAAAAAAAAACCCCAAAAAAACCCAACAAAACAAAACAAAACAAAACAACCCAAAAAACAAAAAACAAAAAACCGGAAGGGGAAACTCCCAAACCCCAACACTACAATAAACAATCAATGCCTTTTTAAAGAATGTAAGATGGAGTCTGATTGTGCTCTTTGCATGGAACCTCTGTACACCATTATCCCTGCACCTTCCCAGCTTCTATAAGCATACTCTCAGCTCATTTTTGGAAAGTGCATCAGGGAGTTTTTCCTTTAAAGATGGAAGCAGGGTTTCCCATGGGCATTTAACAGTTTTGTGGAGGAAATAGACTCTTACTGGGTTCCTAAATCAGAACATAGTTTCTTAAACAGAAGACCTGCATTCTCAGTGGAAAGACTTACCAAAAATCTGGAATAAATCTAGTAAAAGAACAAAGAAAAGTGGAAGAAATTACTACTAAATAATGACCTAATCTCTTTCCGCTTGTCATGTGCCAGTTTGGGGGGGTTTATTGTTTTACTGAATCTACTAAAAAATTTCACCCTGAAATTTGACACTGCAAATTTTTTGTCAAAAAAAGGGGTAAATAAATTATGGTGTTGATAGCAATTAACTCTGTCATCCCTTTCTCCACTTTAGGCAATAAAAATAAAGCCAGGACATTCTGGTTGGGCTGAAATTCTCACCTCCTTGTGCTTCTCTTTCTCCATCTGCAGGCAATTGGTGTCCGCCTCAATGAGCTGTGCCACGGGGAGAGCGAGAGCCCTGCCAATTTGCTTGGCCTCATTTATGATGAGGAGACCAAAAGGCGCCTGAGAAAGGAGGATGAGGAAGAAGACTTTTTAGATGACAGTAAGGAGACTCCCTTTACTACAAGAACCCCTGCTTGTAAGAACCTCTGCTTTAGGAGCACTTGATATTTATTCTCTTTTCGTTTCTTGCAACCCAGCTTTATTTCCCAGTCCCTCACTTTCACTCCAGATTCCTCCCCTGTTCTTTTTGTGCCTGGATGTAAAACGTGTAGCAGTACTGAGAGATTTGGATGGAAAAGGGAAGTGGAAACCAGGCAGTGAGCTGCAATTCCTGTACACAGAAACTGCAGTTGTAAGCAGAGTAATAATTTATTTCTTGAGCCTTGCTGTCACCTGAGTGTCAAAAGTGGTTCAGGCTCCATTCCTCACAGTTATTTCTGCCACAATATTTGTGTCATATCAGCTGCTTTTCCGTTTCTGAACATTGAAGAGTCTACTTGTCTGACGTGAATTGGCACAGCTCTGCTAAAGGCTTTTAAATCTTGACTTCAGTATAGTGCCTGATTTTCAGGCAGAAATTTTAAAAAAGCATCATTAAAAATCTGTATAACAACAAGGTAATGAAACCACACACATTTGTGCCTGTGTGTACATAAGGGTAGAAGAGCTGTGACAGATCACTGAGTCTGAAAGTCAGTATAGGCATGCAACTTATAGCAAACCCTGTGAACCAAAATAAATTGTCAAAACACATCCTGTTGTAGGTGTAGGTGAAGGTGGTAACAAACATTATGTGCTCTTTAATGTGTTACCATTTGTGTATACGTGTGTGCTGTAATATACTGGTGCTTGTCTACATGTACTGTTGTTCCCCATTGGATGTAGTGTACCGGCACTGTTTATCTTCTGTTTTCCCATGGTTCTGAATTTGTTCTTATAACTGCATAAAGGCCAGCTTTGGAGTAGAGAGAAGCTGGCAGGAAGAGTGACGTGGCATTTATTAAGGAATGAGCTCAAGAGGAGGTCTTGGCCCTAAGCTAGACCTTCCCTTATACCACTGTGTGGTGTGCCAGTGCTGGCAGCTACAGAAGCATGGGTGGCTGTTCTGGATATTTGATTAAGGGGATATAGCCAAAGCAGGAGGAGGTCACATACCAAAGATTCCTTCTGCACCACAAATGAACAACTGCCTTACCATGACTGAGTGAGAGAATAGGCTTTTTTCCCCTGCTCAGCCACTTATACCAGGCACTCATGGGGATGTGGCACTGCCTTGAAAGGATGTCCTGAGACAAGAAAACAAAGATCAGTTTCTGGTCTGGAAAGCCATCCAAAAACGCAAGTGCTCTCCTGAAAACCAGTGTCTGAAAATAGTTGATCGGCATCCTTGCTGTAGGAGTTTTCAAAAGCTGCGTTATATGTTTTAGGAAGTAGAACGTGGAGCATTAAATATGCCGCTGGATATTCCATTATACTCTCATTTGCATTTGCTATTTCAGATTATTTTAATCTTTACAATGTCCACAATTCATTACTGGTGATGTGTACAGGGGATCTGGCAAGCATCACAGAATTAATCTGGTTTTATCTGATCCCTGCAGTGTCTTCTCACTTGTTTGGTTGAGTCTTTTTCTTTGCAAAAGCAATTAGATCATACATGAGAAAAGCAAGTAAAAACATTAATCTCTCTGAAGTGTATGTAAATACTAATATCAGGAATAACTAAAAAAATGGGTGTGGTTAGTTGTTGTCACAATTAACTTTTTCATTTACTCTTTTTGCTGTTCATTATCCTAAAAAGTACTTTTCAAATTGATCAAGCACTGAAGAATCCTTCATACTTCTGTGAAAAACGAGGTTCACTCTCCTGTTAGGATTTAAAAGTTTAATAAAGGACAATAAGGGACAAAGACAATAAAGCAGAAATTCACAGCGCTGGGTGCTTTGGCGCTCAGCCAAGAGCACGCCTTCTATTTTGGAGACCCCCTTTACATACACATCAGCCTATTACATATTCATAAA